>CAEMYA010000008.1:4742564-4773976 GCA_903131615.1 Diplodus sargus
AAAAAAAAAAAAAAAAAAAAACACAAATAAGCACGAGAGAAGACAGTGATACACCCTGACATCCCTCTCTTCACATGAATCAATCAAAGAGATAAGCTCTCCACAGAAGAATGGAAGGAATTTACGTCATGTGGCAAAACTAACAGGAAACAGATATGGAGCTCGGTTGCTTGCTTGACAAAATGAACAGCGAGGAATTAAAAAAAAAACAAACAAACAAAAAAAAACTAGAGAACACAAACAAAGACGACAACATAAACCCCCGGAGAACGACCCTTTGATTTCCTGTGCCCACCCATTTGGTTACACCAACACTGGAGAGAATTTTTTTTTTAAAAACAGCTGGTAGAAAAAAGGCGGAGTCAGTTGCCATATGACCACGCCCCTTCACTTCCAAACAACCTCCGCCCAGCTCTGGAAAAGTCTCACTTCTCGTTTTCCAGAGGTCAATTTTTTTCTTCTTTCCTAATCTGGCTTTTCCCTCCATCTGTGTGGCTCCCCCCCCACCCCCATCTTCCCTCCCCTCTTTCCGTTAATCCTCCTCCTCCCCCTTGCGGGCGCTACACCTCCTTGTTCATGCTGATCCGGATGCTGCTGAAGCACTTGCCCATGGCCTCGAACAGTGGGTCGCAGAAGGTGTGCACGCAGATGGAGTAGACGCGACTGACGCAGTGGATCTCGATCAGGTAGCTCTTGACGCACGGCACCACCGCCCAGATGTGAATGAAGGACAGAATGGCGAAGAAGATTCCCCAGATCAGCGCCAGGGGGATGCCGACTAGCGCCGTCAGCAGCCGGTAGCACCAGTACTTGGTGACGGTGAAGGTGGTGAAGCTGGCTTTCCACACGCCGTCGAAGCTGTAGGTCCCTGCGGGCTCGGCAATCACGTCCTCAAAGTCTACCTGGAGAGGGAAGAGAGGGAAGAGTCAGAAAATGTGGGCAACACGTCTCACTAGAATTAACACAGTGCTTATTTGTGAATAGCTGAGAATGATCTGTCTGCACATTTTTAGAAGGACAACGGCTTAATTCAGAGAGATGAACTGAACTGTAGTGGCTGGTGGCTTAATAGGAAATATGAAAACTTAAAGCACCTACGAGACACTTTCCTTTTTGTTGACTCTGGCGGCCCCTGTGGACAAAAGCGGTATCAGCACCACAGTCTTGTGTCATTAAGATCTTTTGGAAGTGGAAAGACGCATGGTGATGAGGTAATGTATCTTTTTGTGTCTAAGACATAAGACAACAGCAAGAGTGCTGCCATCGTTAAATGATGTTTTCTAAGCCAGCTGCTCTGTGACAATACAGAGGTATCCACTGCCGTAGCACCAGACTGCAGAGCAGCTTCTTTCCTCGATTCATCCTCTGCACTCCACCTCAAACAAATATTTTAAATTGATGACTTATGTTACATAAAGTCATTTTGAGGGGAATCCGACCCAATTGCAGGCATTAAGAAGAACTAGAATGGCTAAATAGAAATGTAGCCCATCCTCTCACTAATGTCTTCTTCTCATACAGAGGCATGTTTCAAAGTTCCTTGTCGTATGAATAAAGCCAGTGTTTACGACTTATACACCCTAACTACAGGGTGCTTTATGAATTCAGATTCAGCTCAGACAGAGACATCCAGAAATTTACCATTTATAGCAAATATTTATGCGATTAGATGCAGCAGAAGAGATTCTTCTTGAAGTAATTCTTCTTGAAATTCAGAATGGAAGTGTTATAGTGATGATGTCAGGTTATAATGGCAGTGCTGTACACCTGCATGAATATGACTGTATGTGTCTATCAGCTGGTAGCCCAGAAGCCGAGAAACAAGCCGCTGATGGCCAAGCATCAGCTAATCCAAGTTCTTTTGCCTGAGCTACATTTTCTGCTAATCTGATCAAAATGTAATTTAAGAATGTTTTGAGAGGATAAAAATAAATCTCATCCACTCCCAAACTCCCAAACATGATTCATGGCACTTAAGCTAACTAAGTAAAATCTTATCAAAAGTGAAAACTAAACACCAGAAACCATCGCTCACCGAAAGTGACTTGCGCCGTCCAGTAAGCAGAGACACATTGGCATTAGACTCATCGTTATGACTTGTCAAATACCTTCATCCACCGCCAACAGTATTTCACAAGAACCCTGATACGGTGCTAATGAAACCACCACACAAAGTTTACGGTCCTTCAAATCTGAACTCGTTATTTCCACATAAATCAGTTGCTTCCCTCCCTGCTGACACGTCAGTTTGCTAAGATGGAGGGTGGAAATCCTGACAAGATTTACATCTCCCCTCGCAGTGACTGGTACACAGTCTAACCACCAGCTCACCGCCCCGCCCAAAGGACTGATTGCTACACACACACACACATACACTATCTCTGGCATCTGCTTTGCTTTCTGCAAACCAATTTGGAAGATTTTTTGGCTCCAGAGTATCTTGACAACATCCAACTCAGAGATAAGATAGATAGATAGATAGATAGATAGATAGATAGATAGATAGAATTAAATACTTGGAAGTGGATAAAACAGCTGTCCTTCAAGGCTAAATTTGGACCTAAACGGTCGAGCTAACGAGTCAAATATTTAGCTGTTCTTAGTTTAAAGGATGTAGCCAATAAAACCCAGCCAGGACTTCATCTGCTTCGTGGTTTAAAGACACCATGTCACCATTTGATATCTAAATAATTATCAGACTAAATCTAGTTCCTGGAAGCTGTTACGTCTGCCGTTGTAAATACTCTGTGTGTGGTATGTCTTTATTAGGACATTCTGTGGTGCAGGAAGCGACGTGTTTCATATTTCTGGTTTCGGCAGGATAAACAGAAGGGAAAACTGCTCAGTTAGTGTGACCAGTGGTGATCACCACGACTGGAGAGAGATCAGAACGAGTGCTACTGTGCCTACAGAATCTTCATCTACGGAGAGACTAAAGAGGAAGATATCTCTGTACCGCCCACAGTGTTTGATTGACAAGTGATCTGTGGTGCGCCTCCTCGAGAACAGTGTGCTTCTTTTCACTGTAAACACGTCTCTCAGGCCTCTAAAGGAGACAATCCCTGCAAGTTGGCACCACCTGACCAGAGGAACGGAGCAGCTCGTACACTGTAAACACAATGCCGACTCTCCCTCTTTCATTCATCTTCTCCACAGGCTCCTGAGCGCAGAGTCAATATTTATTTTACAGTTACTTGGAGACTGTGTCTCGTCTAACAGAGCAGGTCTAATGGCTGCAATATCAATAAGTCACGCAGATATTATCCAGCGTCGCGCTGACGGTGAAATGGAAAAGTGTTTGGGACACCATCCATTGTTGACGACGCGATGTCCACTGACACAAGCTGACTGCAGACTGCACAGCATGCATTAACCATTTTAGATCTCTGAAAAGAGGAACTTGATCTTTTCTCTGATTCTCTCTTTTTTATGTACTGACTTGAAACTCCTTTAGAAGTTTTCTGTACTCGAGATGAGAAGCACCTGCATTTTGCTGGCGGATGTGATGAGAGCCATTTTTCTAATAGGAAATCAAATTCTATTTTGTAATGCCTCTAACATCTCTATGTTTGAATAGAGATATTTATCACCATTTAAGTGGAATGAGACTGCAAAACTTCCATCTTGTTGATGGAATATCTTTAGGTAAAATGCTTATTTGCCGTCTTGCACTATGTCGGACGAGAAGGTCAACGCAACTTTCGGAATATGAAGCGGGGTCCAGGAGCCAGTTAATTTGGCTTGCAGTAGCATAAAGACATGAAATAAAAGGAGCCAGCACCTCTGAGGCTCAATAATTAACATGCATAGGTATGAAAGCAAATAAGCACATTTCCCAAAAAAGGGCTAGGGTTAGGGTTACCCCTTTACCTATGTGAAACGCATTTGCAAGGGTAATAAGAATATTGCAAATTGTTTATTTAATTTGTCACATTATTTCAAGTATTTGAGTGTGATAAGTGTCTGTATCTCAATAAGAAAGGGTAGGTTAGAATGAAGAACATACAATAACTTAAACATCTGTTCACTTTGGAGCCTTTGGAGTGTAGGGTTTACACTAAATGTTCTACTCACACATATATGATATGATGTAAATCAATTGCATTGATAATTCATTATCAACAACTCACAATAAATATGTAATATACTGGCATTATTAAAAACTCAAAATCTTCCAATCATAGCGAGTGCAGACTATAAAACACACCTTAGGGCTTTGAGTTCACAGTGTTTTTATATGATGTAAGAACACATGTCATGTTTTTCCAATCCTGGACGTGTTATTCTGGAGCAAAGCTCGACAAATATTCCAGCAGAGCTCCTCAAACAGCAGCCTGAGAGTCCAATTCTTTTCGCTCTGTGCAGGCAGAACAAAGCCTCTCACACGGCACCAACTGGCAGAGCTCACTCCAGCCTTATATTATAAATCTGACTGCGGCCACAAAACCAGCGCGCCGTCCGTTTAATTTTTCCACAGCTACAAATTTTAAAGTGGACCCACTCTGCTTCAGTTTCCAGAACTTTGATTGAGGCTAAATGAGGGCCTTCAGCAGAGAGGCACAAACACGACCACAGCAGGACGGTGGAGAGTTTCGACTTTATATAGTGAAGCTGTTCGGTGCTCTTTTCTTTCCACAGTTTGAGTTTTCTAAATACCGTTATTTATGCAGCATCATATGGAATAATCATTATCATTATCATGAGGTTTGGCACTTTACTATCTAGTCTGTATAGAATCATTATCATTTCAGATTTTGGCACAGAAGGGACAAATATCACGTCGAACTCCACAATAGCCCATATTCACATGGGTTCAGGGTGGAAAGCTTAAATACTTCTTCTCAAATTTTGCTGCTGTTTTCTTGGTTGCCAGTTATATCAACAGGGAATCTGACAAATAATTATGAATTAGCCACTTCCCAATTGATCAGCTATTGCAAACATGATGGGTGGTGATAATCTGGAGGGACGTCGGGCCATATTTCAAGGTAAAACAACATTTGATAACCCTTCAGCTAACGTTAGCATTCAACTACTTTCTAGCCAACATTACAGTTTTATTACCTCCATTGTGATTCACTTCCAGGCTTGTGTCCAAGTTTTTTCTATCTTTTCTACTGGATCGTGTAACACTATCAAACAGTGCTGTTAGTAAGGAAGTGGTTGAATGCTAACATTAGTTGTTAAACAGAAGCAAATGGGTTAGCAAAAATGTTGTTTTGTCTTTAAATATGGCCCATTGTCGCTCCAGATTTTCACTTTCCATCGTCTTTTCAGTTGCAGCTCAATCAGGAGGCAGTCAAATGGTAACAATTTGTCAGATTGCCAACATTTATAGGACTTTGCAACCAGAGCATCCCATCCTGAGTGGGATTGCTGCTGTGTGAATATGTTACTGTATCAAGTTGAATCCTAATTGGAATAAGAAACTCGATGACAGCCAAATAAAAGCATCTACAGTTTAACAAACATTTATAACATAAGAAGTTGCTGCAGTTGGGTCAAAGCCTGGAAAGCTGTGGTCCAATCAGTGGTTTGATATGAAACAACGGAGTCTCGGGGTCAGCATGTGACCAGTTGGCAAGGCGACTGTATTATTGAGTAAATAAGGCGAAGGGCTATTTCCAGAGCTCTATCTCCAGGCTGTCAACTATGCTTGAATAGACAAAGTGGGTCTCTGGAGGAAAAGGTCAGAGCATACCGCATTAATGGACTCTTTTGTTGGTTTGAGGGCTTTGGTAGTCAGGGGAAATGTTTGGTTTGGTTCAGGAGAGAGATTAGGATGATTGACAGCGGAGACACACTGTGAATGACCAATATGCAGGGACTGAAAGCACATGCTACTCTGTTGCTTTTTGCAGATTCAAATGTTTTTCACTGATAACGCAGAGCCACATCAGTGTCACTCTCTGTAATTTTCACTTTTAGGAAGAACTACTTGCCAAACGTCTAGTCAGTTTTAATGAATCAGTGAACAAAGATTTGTTGGATGCTTTTTTATGCGATGCTGCCCCTCGTTTGCATGCGTTTTTGTGACTCGGCCATTGTTTTGGTACATTTGAATGACATTTGCATAAAAAACAAATCACACGGCGCCGAGTCTGAAATGGTTTCATAGACAATTTGACTTCATATACAGAAATGTTAGGGACAACAAGGTTAGTGATCACACATTCAAGTGTTTGCAGGTCTCAAAGAGTACTACCTCATGTAAAAAAAGTAGTATAAAGCTGTGTGAGGCTCTAGGGGAAGCCAAAAAATTACTTCTTGATATCACACAGAGGCTTACGGAAGTTACATTGTGGATCATGAAGGCACCAGGCACCAAGCAGTCTGGTTCTGCTGTATAGCTTTTGTTGATTTGTTTATAAATTGTCCATACTGAGTCAAACAGTGTTAAAGAAGTGTAGCCTACAATGCAACTTATCCACTGAGTGACATCACTTGAGGCAGTTTATCAGATTACATGCAGCTTCTTTTCACATATGAGGTACAACTCTTCAAGACCTGTAAACCATTTGAATGTGTGTCTTACTAATTCCATTCAGTAGAAAACAACACATTTACTGTTACAACTGGCGTTTAGTCTGTGTAGGGTATAAGCTATTGTTGCGAGTATACAAATAAAGACTAATTGATTGATTGATTCATAAAAGCACAGAAGCCAGTGGTATGATTTTCTTTTTTTTTTACAAAATGACAAAATGTATCTGATCGGATCAACATCCCAGATTAATGTTGTCAAGCATGATCAAGAATCAACCAATCATAGGCTTTGCAGTCCCACAGGGAGTGTTTCATTCCTTCAATTTGACCTTCGGTCTGCTGTCCGAGTTCAAACTTCTCATAACTCCCTCTCACAAATTGTCTCCAGTGGGGGCATTTTTACTCCACTGACCCCTCCTCGCTGCTATATAAAGACTCTGTAAATCTCCAGAGGCGAAATCTCTCTTTGCAGGGAAAACTCCACATGCATGTTAGTAAAGGAACTCGTTTGATGTGGGCAGGTGATTGAGGCCAGCTGCAGCCGCTACGGGAGAACAGCTTGTGTTCCTTTGATTGCAAGAATGCACCGCATGTGTGCATGTGTGTGTGTGTGTGTGTATGTGTGTGCGCATACACTACATACAGTATGTCTGCATGCACAGTACACACATTTACGTGTGAGCACTGCATGCGGGGGTGTGTGCGGTCACGGTGGATTGCAGAACGAGGCTTGCTGGAAGGGATTCCCTGCTTGTGCTTTTCATTGGGGCACACCAAACACGCTTCCAGTTGGCAGATCTGTCTCATTGACCTCATAGCACCTCGGAGCTGCTCTATACAGCAACACTGTAAAAACTACAGGCTCATCAGTGTTTATTCTGACGACCAGTGGGAGGCAGTGGGCGCCTTTGGGTTCCCTCGCGAGAGGATATAAAACGAAAGTATTTCGCCGCATGTGTCGGAGGTTTTTTCTCGAAAATACTCATTAAGACTGCACAAAGGCATTTGTTCTGTTTTTCCAAAAACAGTTCATCGCAGTGGTAGAGGAAATATTCAGAGCCTGGACTTAGTAAGTAAAATGAAATGTGTAGGAAAGTAAAAGTCTGACATTCCAAATGTGTACATTTTATGAGAAAAGGTGCACTCAAAGTATGAAAATTGGAAAGGATCGCAATGTGAAGCAAGTAGGTTGAATTGGGTGATCATTTAGGATGCATTACCATCATCGCATTTACATTGTTTTTGCATTAAAATGACTAAACGCAATGTTCGGTGGTTTAACTTTGGCTATAAGAATACATTGTCAGTTATTTAAAAGTCTACAACCTGTAACCTGGAGTAGATGTATAAAGTGGCATCACTTTAGAAAAAGTAAAAAAAAAAGTAAAAAGTAACTCAGAATTGCTCTTGAGTGCAGCGTTTGGGTTATTGTACTTAAGTCTGAGACTCTCAGCAGTTCCTATCATTGGTCTTAATTTTTACAGTGTGCACGCATGTGATTTCAGATCATTTGCACCAGCGTCTGCTGAGCTGATTGGAGAGGGGCGGGACAATCATAAAGCTGCATTCTATTCTGAGACTGGAAGGAGACTCTGACTCACTGTCACGACTGAAGGGAACTGGGAGGGAGAGAAAGCAGAGCGGTGGAAGAATTCGAGACAGAGGCAGAAAACAGGAAAAGTGGAGATTGAAATCCATTTTCTTGTAGGACAACAAACACAAATTCAAAAGTTGGATGAGAATGTCTTTGCTTCTACTCGAAAGACAATTTGGTGAAACTGTTAATGTTGCAGAACTGGAGGAAGTATGCTGTATCATCGTAAAGGCCATGCGGAGCACGTTTCCTTCTTTTTTTCATACTCCAGTTTATAGAGGGAGCCATCTTTCATCCGCTAAACAGCAAATGTTAATCGATCACACGTGAAACGTATTACACAAATGTATCACATGTGAAGCAGCATGTCACATGGCGAAAATTAACATCCTGGTACATGTGGTTTCAGACATTTCGCAAATGATGAAGTCACAAATTACAGAGCATGCGAGCTGCAGATACTTCATGCGCCCTTTGAAAAAAAACAGCATTTCACATGATGGAAACTGACATTTCACGACTAAAATATGAACCCTCACATGTGCTTTTCCACTCCTTCTAACGATTTCTCACTTTAAACCTCATCAGTATCTAATCGTTTTATTTCATATATGTACAAATCACTCTCTTTAAGGGATGTATGTACTCTGTTTCTCCATTGTCTTTGGCAACAGGCCAATAACACTTCACTGAATTTACACACAGCTCACACAAAAAGGGTAAAAGGGGCTTCTACTGCTGCTGATTATCATTCCAATCAAGCAGAATCAATGAATTATGACTATCAGTAGTCGTTTGGAACCTGACAGCCGCCACTAAAAAGCAGCACATGGATATTTGCTCCACTGACGCAACTACAGGCATGTAGGGATGGAGGGAGGAGAAGACTAGAATGGGAGGAAAGAAGGGGAGGGGAGATGGGGTGTGGTGAGGGATATCCCCTCCGTCTAACCAGCCACTTGGGTGTTTCCCTGTTTTAACAAGGCAGAGTTCAGGCATTTCAAAGAGCTGACCCCTCCTGTCCCACGCAGAGAGCCGTTTGACCCCACTCTAGTGAAAAAAACTGCCCCAGCTGGAGAGGAGGGAGGCCGGGCTCAGACAGCTGCCGCTCCCCGCTACCATGCGGACGCGTCAGGTGGCTCCCAGCGCGCCACTCCTCTGCTGATGCAGCCTCTCTCGCTCTGCCGACTCCTTGAAACAAAATAAACGCTCCCTATTTGAGCGGTCAGGCTGCTCTCTCATGGAAAGAATGCTGCTTTCCCCGCAGCAAGGCGTGCGCAATAAGGACTGTGGGAAATGTGTGTTCCAACAACAGGAAATTCGTAATGTTTCCTTTGTCGGAGCGAGGATGTTCAGGTTTTCAAGTCCGCCACTTGTGCGGACTCGCAGATATTTACACGTGTGGATAGCTTGCCAGTGTCTCGCCTCAATGAGCTTCAATACCTCTGCAAAGCTTCTTCCCTAATAGGGGAAAGTCTCTGAGGGGGAACACTGCTGGAAACAGCGGTACAGTACCAGTGCGCAAAAGGACTCTCCGTGCGCCTCTGATGCGCACATCCGCACATAACCCCACTCTGACAGCTCCTACAGTTCGGCACAGGTTCCACAGCTTATTTAAGTTTACATTGATTGTCAGGCGGCTCCACGGAGCAGAAGTAAAATACAAACTCTGCAACAGGTATTCTGGTGACGCTGTGGTTTCACTGAGCACATAAAGCTCACAACAGCTGCAAGTTTAACCTCAAATGTAAAGCTCAAAAGTTCAAGCGCTCCAGGTTTGACTCACCTTGACAACGTCGTCGTTAATGCGCTTTGGGTCCCGGTTGACCAGGTCGATCTCCTTGGTGTGGAGATCCTCCATCGTCTTCTCGTTCAGACTGTCGTTGTCCATGTCTTTGTTGTTAGGTTTGTATATGTTCCCTTGTTTTCTGATGAACGGCGAATGCAGAAACTCCTGTCGGGATCCGGAGGAGGCAGAGAAAGAAGAGAGTCAAGAGGAGGAGGGATAGTGCGCAGCGCGCTGAGAGGGAGAGAGACTGGAGCGGCGAGTTACCAGCCTGCCCCACAAACAGGGATGGGTTTAAATGAATAGAAAGTGAAGCACCACACCCCTCGATCCAGCCGCAAGGGGTCCTCACCACCCGGACAGAAACCTAACACCCTGACTTGACATGCAGTTGATTCAACATGTACCTGCGAGCATGGCAGCATTTTTAAGAAATGCGTAAAAACGCATATTCCAACTTATTAAACATTCTCTCTTGGGCTTTTTCTAAACACATTTAAGATATTTTTGAGCAAACAAGGATTATAAAGTTTATTTGTAGTCTCACTTGTGCACGAATTGGCATAGTAAAGTATATGAAACACGTTGGTTTCCGCGCCCATTGCTTTAAAAACAGCGTGCGTAAAAACCCATCCAGCACCCACCGTGACCTTCGCGAACCTTTCAAGCGCACTCCAATTTACACTCACAATCATATGACTTCCATACATAGCGTTAAATTATGTTCACGATTTATGACTGACGCCGTCCGTTATAAAAAAGTTGAGGGTTTTCTTTCCTACGCGCATTTACGCACAACAATATAAACATTTGATGCGTAAAAACAATAGTGTTTCTGTTTATAAAGGTTTTAGTAGGTAAAATCTCACACCCGCATGCTAATGTATACTCAATGGTCCTTCACATTCCCTGAGCGTGTGTGGGAGAAGCGTTCATGACTAGGTGCCAAAGAGAATGATAACGCTTGAGACACAGCGCTCTGGAGTTGGAAAAAACATCCACATTTCCTTCATGGATGAAAATCATGAGCGAGAATAATCAGCTCCTCGATGAAGAAAACTCAGTGTCAGCTAAAAAAAAAAAAACCCAAAAACGTTCAAGTCCAAATAGCGCCAGCAGTACATGAGAGCCATACTGTACCTCTTCCGTTTCGCCGTCCTTCGGTCCTCCTGTCATGCTGTCCTTAGGTTTGAACAGATAAAGCGCGATGAAACAGACAAGAAGACAATATAGGAAGCCGAGTGGGAGGCGTGGAGGCAAACTGAGAGGACTGGGGCTCTTCTCAGGGACCTGTACAGTGATCTAATTCCTGCCCTGTTCGCGAACGTGACCAGAATTTAATGCCAGAGCGGTGAGGGAAACCTCCGGTGTTTCCTCCTCGGGTCCCGCAGAGCGCGTCTTCGTTGCCCCGGGAGTCACCTGTGTGCAGAGACAGGGGAGTCACCGTGTAACCTGCCCGGCAGGAGGAGAGACTGACGCGATCCTAGACTGAAAGAGGTGTTTTGACTGGCTTGGAATAACTTTATTTGGGGATCAAGGCAGAGTCCTGGAGAGTATAATAACCTTTTTGTTCAGTGAAATGTGGGCGTTAATTGGGAATGGCAAGGTGTGGATATATGCCATACCTTAGCCTCAGGGAGACCAACTCCAGTGGTTGTAGAAGAGAGCAGGAAGAGAAGAGTAATAGAAACGACCAAGAGACTCGAAATAAAAATGAAATGAACACAAAAATGTGAGGATTTTTCACTCATCAAAATTAGCTCAGCTGTTTCAGCACACTGTTTCTGTCAACACTGTCTTCATCTACCCTCCGAAAACAAGTTTATTGATATATGTTCAGCTTTGATGAGCCCAGATCTGGTGAACTGGCTCTTTAGCTGTTGTTCTCAGCTTTACAAGGGGTTGGAAGCCATGCTGGTCACTCTGGTTTGTTTACATTCTTGCAACAACTCACCTTGGAGAGACACCAGCTGACACACTCAGCTGCTTCCAGCCAATGGATGTGTTAGGAACAATTTATGGGTGTGTGTGTGTGTGTGTGTGTGTGAGTGATAGGAGAGGCACTGAAATAAACCTATTGGCATTGAAAAACTGGTTTCTTTCTCAACGTGTTCTTTGTTGAGCGTTTATTTGGGAACAAGTCTGGCCATATTTAAAGGAGAGACTGGAACTGGAGAGCATAGATATGCCTCTATTCTGACAACTGCAGTGGTAGTGACTTGTCAATCACAGCGTAGCCACACCCTTAAATGTACCCTACTTGATCGTCCATTTTACACTAAATGGAACCATAATTTAAACATCTGAGCATCATGCTGTATTGAAGAAGACTTGAAACTAGCGATTGAGACCATAAACCCATTAGGGAACTGTTTACTGAGGCCGTAAATCAAATGAGAAGAAGGGCAGATTTTTCATATGCTTACATACAATCTGGCTTTTTGCAACCAGTGGAGTTTTCCCCGCGGAGCTGGAGGATGTTCTCTCACTGATGATGCCACGTTTCCTTCTTGCAGTCAGAACTCGCAACTCATGAATTTCTTAATTTCCAATAAGCCATCGAGTCTGCAACTGTAAATTAAACTCTCCTAAAAGATGTGTGAAAAAAAAAATCATAATAACAATAATCCAACAACCTACAAATCATAAAAGATGGACTGTGGTTGAAAAGCAAATTTCATGAATATCAGCTTCAGCTGTAGCTACATTAGTAAGTCATGTATAGATCATCATCATTGAAGCCACACACTGAGGAGGACATTAGCGAAGACCTTTGTGCTCGTTATTCCTCTCCTCCATATACGCACACAGACACTGAGGACACTGAAAGGCCTTTCTGTGTGCATTCAGCTCATATTATGTGAACAGGTTGCTTGCCTCGGAAAGATGTGTTGCAATTAAACATACAGTACTCTTCTTTACTTTAATGGGTGTGGCAGTGAACACAGATCAGAATAACCAAATGCGAGCCTATAAAGAGGTTACGCTGCAGGGGACTGCAGAGGAGGCTGCTACGTCAGCAGTTTTTATATCTTAGCAACGTTCTTATCTGAAAACAATTCTGCAGTGTGTCAAAGATTGCTTTTGCACTTGACTCCAGGTGAACTTTCAGGTTACAGGACGCAGAAAGGGCTGTCAACATGTAACGCGTGATGAGGCCTCCACCACCCCAACACGACTCCAGGCATATATTGTAGTTCTACCGCAGAACACGACCTGTGGGAAGTTTTACACCGACGCAGTTTCAGTTTATGATTCGACTATGAAAAACATGTAAATGTGTCAGTCAGAGCGGAGACAGGACAGGTCGTTAAACAATCGATGCTGTCTCCGTGCCAGTGATGTTCTCATTTTGGAGGATGTTGCTGGAAAAGCAGCGTCATCGCAGTCAGTGTTCAACATCGGGGTGACCTTTCCGATCTTAAAACAGCGATGGCTGCTTTGTCAAAAAAAAAAAACCCAGCAACTGGTGGTTCAAGAGTGACATAAAATCATCTCTAAAGGCCTGACAGTGAGTCTACACACCATGATGAAGGCTAAGACTGGATTCATTAAGAGCTGGTGCAGCCAATTCGCACACAGTAGAGCAATTGTGATCTCTCGCCTGGTGTATATTTACCATCAAACAGGATCTGATGCAACTATCGCAGGTGCTAGTTCTGTGGACATAAGACTGATAGGAATCAATGATTGTCGCAGAGGAAGTGCTGCAGAGTGATTGGCCCATGGGCTACGGTCGGACCTTAACTGAATCCCTTGGGGCTCATAAAGGATAGCTTAATATTACTCGCACTACAGGCGATAACCAGAATTCTCCTCTGCCTACAGATTCTGTATTCATGTGCAGATATCTGTTTATAGAGATGACCACAGTAGTAAGGCAAGGCAAGGCAAGGCAAGTTTATTTGTATAGCACAATTCAGATACAAGGCAACTCAAAGTGCTTTACAGGCACACACAAATTACATTAAAAGACCAAAAAATGTTATTTAAAAGACATTAAAAATTGCATTAAAAAACATTAAGAATTGCATTGTAGGACCAGTAAAAACATTAAGAAAAAACAAACATCAAAAAGAAAGTAGACTAAAATAGAAAAGCTTTAAAAGAAACAAGACTGTAGAGTCAGAGTCATAATGCAGTTCAAAGACTTGAATTGCTTCAGCTAAAAGCAGTGGCAAAAAGAAATGTTTTAAGTCTTGATTTAAAAGAGGTGAGTGTTGGAGCAGACCTGCAATTTGAGGGAGTTTGTTCCAAATATGTGGCACATAATGTCAAAAAGAGTACTAAAAGATGTAGTGGTAGTAAAGAGAAAATATTTCTAATAGAAGCAGCAGTGATGGTAGCAGCAGTAGAAGAAACAATAGTTTAAAAATGGGTTGGGCAGAGAAGAGGAATTTTGCCCTCAGCTGACCCTCTCAGGCAGCGTGTACTCATGTGCTCATGTGTGTCTGTAGATGGTGAGACACTTGGTTTGGTCTGGCTATTTCAAAAAGGCCCAAGTAGAACAAAAAGAATGTGTGCTTGAGCTGCTGACGTCAGAGAACAAAAGACTTCCGTACGTCAAAACTGAGCACCACTGAAGATAATAGCAGCCATTTAAGGACACTGCAGGAGGCGAGCAGCTGTAGTAAAGAGCAATATCAGTGGTGGCAGTATGGCACTTAAAGAAACTTATGAAAATATGTAAAATCCTGCAGCTGTATGAAGAGTGTAACAGGTAGAAATGCCGTGCAGGCCTGCAGGTCTCACAGGGAAGCCTCGGGTCATGTTCCATCGACCCACAGCTCATCTTTGTATAGGAAAGTGTCTTATGCAATCTCAGCAAAGTGATTTACGAGACCTTTTTCTGGCACTCAGCCGCAAAATCCCAAGCACACTCATCTCCTGTGACAGGAGAAGAAACCACACACAGAAAAATCACCTGGAGGGGAAAAAATGTCTTTATTTTGGTTGTGGAGAACAAATTTCCAAAATGTGCAGTGACAGTTAGAAATGACTGAGAAAATACAAGCACTCGTTTTAGTATTTTTTACTGACAGATGCATGTCAACATTATAATGTATTTGTCTAAAATGGATAAATAACTTGGACATTAGCTGGGCTGAGGCTACCTGGTATTGCTGAGGAGAGAAAAAGGGTTTTGGCCGCACACCTGTGTCTTTGACTATTGCACAACCCTACCTTGAATTTCCTCTGAAAGGTGAAAAACCAAACAGCTCTATTGGCTGGCAGCTTGTCAGCGGTCTTACATCAGTGAAAGGATTAGGAAAAAAATAAATAAAAAAAAGCTCTGACAGGATGGCTGGCCTTCAGTTGTCAGCTGGAAACAAAACATCTCTTCAAACAGTGTCTGTCCGAGGGAAAATCTGTGACGCACTCTTTGCGATCTGGTTTAGCAGGTTAGCATGTTAGCCAGCAACGCAATGTCTCCTTTATTCTGCATTATCTTATGCCAACTTTATGACAATCCATACTTTAGTCCAGTGATCGTTTGTCCACCTACTACTGGCATACCACTTCTTCCATTCCACATTCTCCTGTTTTCCACGTGCAATACATTTTGACTCAGTATCATTTAGCCAGTAAAACTTCACTAATCAAAATTTTTTTCTAGTATATCCACTGGAGTAACTTGCTGGAATAAACTATAATAAAAGAATGACTAGCCGGATCTGCAGCCAAGCTTTTTAGCCGATTTTAGCCCATTATTTTGGTTCAACAGTTTTTCCGTTTGGTGCAATCTCTGTGATCTCGTCAACCCTGTTTTAAGAGGCAGCCGTTTTTAGAGAGCAGGAGCACTGATAACCCACCGCGCACTTTCGCCCAGCTGTAAACCGAAGACAACGTTAGCAAGTAGCTTCTAATGGAAGTGACACAGTGGTAGCAAAACAGTCAGATGTTTTTTCTCAGAAGTAAAACGGGTGACAGGAACTGTCCATATGACTGCAAGTGTTGCTCCACGTCTGCTGTTTTTTAACAGGTGGTTCTGGACCACAGACACAACAGAAAATGCACAACAGAAAAGCGGAAATCTCACCAGAATCAGAATCTACTTGACACTCGGCTTCATAAAATCTTCACTGATTCTCTCTGTAATGCTCTCTAAAGTTGAGATTCCAAAGCTGATAGCGAGTGGGCACCGGGCAGGCTTGTACCTAAAATTCAACTGCATCAAATCCACTGCAAATGAAGGAGAAGGACTCCAAGATGCAGCCCACTGACTAGCAGTGCCGGAGCAACAAGCACCTCTAAATTGAGTACGAGTCTCGAGCAGGATATGTGTTACGCCTTCACCACATTGAAGGTATCGTTATGTAATTAATAAATATGAAAGCCTTCGATAATATCGATCCTGTATTCCGACATGGTTCAGTAACATTTTGAAGCGACTCTATTTTGCATTATAAAGGTTCATATAACAGCAAATGCCCAATATTATTGCAGATGCACTGTGAACTCAACGCAGCAGTTACAGTAAAATAAGCCTGGAAATGTGCAAGAAGCTGCATCTTAGCACTCAATATTCATATGAAGTTCTCTTCAGATTATCTGCTCTGATTCAGTTCACACATTCAACTTCTAGCTGAATGATTTGCAATATATACAATATATATATATATATATATGTAAAAAAAGAAAAGAAAAAAAAAAGCAGAAAAATTACATCTCTCAGCGAGTCAGCAGTGTGTTTGGCCTAACAACAATGTTACACTCCTCTCCGCTGATTCTCTCAGCCACAAAGTAAAATGGAATGACAAGAATCTTTTTTTTGGTCACAATCAGCAAAACAACTCCATGTTTGGTGGTGCACACAAGCTTCTTATAAAGTCCAAAATAGCGTCACAACCATTTACTTCCCCTTGGTGATGTGACTGATAAATCATAACTGACCTCGGCCATGCCGATTTGTTGATATGCAGGTTAAAGGACAGAAAGGGGTGCACTTGGTTTAAAGTAAATGTTTGTGCGTTTTAACAACATTTATTGACTAAATTTCTATATGTTTTATCAGGTCCCATCTAAACTTTGATTTATATTCAATTATACATAACATAAACATCTATAAAATGTTCAGCCCAATAATTATGTTTATCTACAGCTGTATGTATCAATAGTTATGTGTAAAGTACTGTGTGCAGGACTCTTCTGGATTTCCTATTTTACTTTATAAAGAGCTCATGTATTCCACAGCAAGCATCGTTCACTCTTTTTTATCCTTTGACTTCAATCTGTCCTACGTTTCAAAGAGGTGCCTGCGTCAGTTCTCGCTGGTCTTCACGTGAACGGAGGACAGGCACTTTCCCATGCTGTGGAAGAGCGGAGTTACGAACATATCCGTCAGACTCCTCCACACCACCTGGACCGATGGTAGGAGCATCAAGAAGCTCTGGATCACCGGCATCACCAACCTGGGGGGACAGAGTCAAAGGGTCGCTTCGTAACAGATGCTGGGAAATGATGCTTTCAGAAAGTGCAGTGAACGGAAAGTATATAAGGCTACTAGTTTATTTGATTTTATTTTTACATTTTTCTCAAAAGGTCGATTGTGTCAGATTAAGTTGGACGCAGCGGTGAGACGGCAGTTTGTAACCAACTGAATACCCCTCATCTCATGCTCCATTGAAAACACAAGAAGTCCTCTCTAGACCCAGTGTTTGGTTTGTCCGTTTTGAGCTACTGCAGAAATAATAAACATGGTTAGGGTTAGGGTCTTGGTTACAGCTGATTAAATACTAATGAATAATAATAATTATGGATATCAAATGCTGTTTCTGCCACTTAATGAGTCTCAAGTCAAACACAGTGTGACTAAACTAAGAGTTGCGCTCTAGAAAATGTTTCCCAGCTGGCTGTGCTTTTAGCCCAAGGATGCTGCTGATGGGGAGTTTGTTACAGAATTTCTACTTGCGAACTTTAAGTTTACCTGAAAATTAAAATTCAGTCATTATCTACTCAATCCCAGTGCATATGGAGAGTCGGGTGAAGTTTTGCAGTCTGCAAAACATTTTGGAGCTTCACAGCAAAACAGGGTTGCATCATTCTCCTAAACAACTCAGGTAGACTGAAGTAAACAACGGAGACATGTGTGGAGCTCTTCCATTTTTTCTTGTTTGGTTTTTGGAAGTGGAAGTCCCCATCCACTTCAGTTGTTCGGGAGAATGCAGCAATGCTGTTTTGGTTTTAAGCTCTAGAAATGTGGTATCGGACACACAAGAGCTTCTGTCTTCATGTCGCAATAAAGCAATACGAACGTGTGCGATCTTTGACTCTACAAATGACTAAATACTAAGCTTTCTTTTTTCCTTAATCGTCATTCTTGAGTCACTTCATTGAATTTCTGTGACATCTATTTGCTCTGATTCTCGCCCTGTCAGCATCTGTGTCTTCTGCAAACTGTCTTGGAACAATTCGCCTTCACAATGATTGAAATATGTTTTGGATGTGTTCACAAAAATTACAATGACATTTTCCAGTCAGTCAAGAAGGTTTTATATGATGTTTCGACACATTCATGCCATCTTTTTTCAATAACTGATGTCTGAAGTGTGTTATCTTATCAGCTACTGGTCTTGTCTTATCTTTTAGGTGGTTTTGTATCTCTGTTTTGAAGAAAAAAAAGAGAGAAAAAGAGAAAGCTCTATTAAGAGTTGCGTCATGTTGTTAAATTCCAGCCGCCTGCGACCTGTGTCTTCCCTAAAACAAAAAGAGCTGAGAAAGCTGCGTTGTCCGTTGAAGCAGCACACAACTGCGTGGTCTCCCTTCCCTGACATTCCCCACGTATCGACCGGCTCGGCGTCACCTCTCTGTCCTTTATTGATGAATACCTGCCGCAGCTGAAGGGAATCTTCCAGATCTTGCGACCTCACCTGGGTGAAAGGTCATGCGAAATGTAACTGCAGCTCTCTATCTGCAGGTGAAGAATGTCCCACTCTGGTCTGCAAACAGGCCCGTGTGCTGCCGCTAGAATGCCAGCTATCTGGCTGAGGGCACGGGGCGTTTTATTTTCCACTACCAGTGGAACTTTAACATTCCTCCGACTTTCCACAGAGCTCTTACTTCATGGCGTAAAATGTCGTTTCATCCAAGTGTTAATAAATGGACCCTTTGGCTTGTGATTGGGAACGTACATGCGTCTGTTGCAGCTGGTTTAACTTGATGCAGGCGCGTTTAGCCGCCACACGCGTGACATAATTATCCAAATAAAGGTATAAAAGCAGAGCGCTGACAAAACGCTTCGACCTGAAACTACATGTGACGTTAACTTTTTTAAAAATAACCTGTGTCAATGTTTTCCTAAAGCACCAGAATAAGCATGCTGGCAAAAGGCAGTGGGCCCCTCAGGAAAATTCCCATAATGATCCTGTAAAGTTCCCACAGCAATTTAAACTGTGTATAAGTGGTATTATCATACTTTAACAGTGTGTTTACACAATTTTGCATCACTTTAACACTTTCAAAATCTTCACATTGGAAGTTATAATGTAATAGCAGCACCACATATAAGTTTAATGATGATGTTTTGATATTTTCAGCTATGGAACTTTAAAAAAAACAAAACCCTTTAATATACTTTTTGTATTTTGGTCACATTTTCCAAATATTCTATGTCTAATATGATATTTTAGTGTTATTTTGGGGATAAAATAACCAGAATTCCTTGTATGTTTAACATTTGGCACCGTGCCAGACAACCTCGGCTTCAGATAAGGAGAAGCAGAAACCTGCCGGTTGAGAGGAACTTCTTCCTACCAGATGTGGATGCAGCTGAGCACCCCGAACACCACCCCGAGGATGAAAGCCATGGGCACGGCCAGCAGAGTGGTCAGCACGCGGTAAAAGATGAATTTGACCAGCTCGAAGGCGGCGTGGCTTCCGATCCACACTCTGTCGAAGCTGTGCGAGGAGATGGGCTCCGCGATGACATCTTCAAAACCGACCTGTCAGATCACATAAAAGGCACGGAGACACAATGAGCTTGGAAAATAATCAGCACCGGCAGGCAGGCAGGCAGGCAGGAAGGTCTGTGGAGGTGATGGATTGACGCGCGGGAGGCGACTTCCAGGTATTCACGCGTCAGATTACCAGTCTCGCAGTTTGTTAGAATAAAAAAAAACAATGAGGTTACACTGCGTAGTATGTGTAGATAACTCAACTTGACAACCGCGACCGTGAGTAGTTTCACTTTCAAAGAGAATCCCCACTGATTGTCCGGACTTTACCTTCAAGTGCGCGTTGATGTCGTTCGGATCTCGGTCCGGCGCCGCCGTGTACAGCTTCCCCTTCTTCGACAGAATGGGCTCTATCGACCTGTTAAACTCATCTTCGTCCATAATGATGCTGGTGTCCGATTTCTCCTTTTCCAGACCCATGTCGCGCGGTCAGACGGTGCAGGGAGAGCGGCTGGTGACGGTGCGCTCTGCGCTGTGCGCCGGACTGAGCGGCACCCCGCCCCGTATGGAAAGCAGCGCAGCGTGGGGCCGAGGAGAAACAACAAGCTCAAAGTCACTTAGCCGCACCATTTCACGAGCTCGGTGATGACTGACGCTACTGTGCAGCGCACTGACCTCCAGTCAGGAGCCGTGGGGTCCCCAGGGCTCGATGCCAGCTGTTTACACCCACCATCTTCTTTCATGTGATTAAGCGTGATCAGAATACAGCCTGCAGGCCTTTTTTTTTTTTTCACAACTGAAGGACTAGTATTTTTTATTTTTTTTTAAAGTGGCTAGTTATGTGGAGGCTTTTCCTATTCTCACATGATGTTTTGGAACATGTAACCACCTGTACGTTTGAATTATTCAAACATCAGGGAACCATTCCCCCCCTGGGGCCTTATTGTGCTTTGGAAAGAAACACCCACATGTTTACCCACACACACTTTGTAACCATAAAAGCCTGGTTATTATTGTTGCTGTAGCCGAACCCACTGTTCTACCTGTTGAGTTGATTTACCGCAAACCTCTTGTGCGGAGTGTGTGGATTTATTACCCCGAACACACCAGCCAACATTGTTAGAATACCTGCAGGTCCTCAGATGTCTAAACGAGAACCACAACAGGATGAAATGTTCCTCGGGCAGCCGCAGCTTCACATGATGGAGGTGGATTCGTTTAACCTCAGCCCATGACCTCAGGAACACATGGATTCACTGCCATAATAATAAAGGCTGTGTGACGTTACAGAGTCATACGCTTGTTTTCAGGTGTGCACATGTGATACAGGGGTCCAGTTTGCTTAAAGGATAACTCCAATAATTTTACACATTAACGTATGTTTACAGGTCTTGGGGAGTACTTCTGCATACATGAAAAAGTAGTATGTACTCCAGAGGAAGCTGCAGCCAGTAATCGGATGAATGACCGCCAGTGATGTCGCTCATATCATCGTGGGTAATATAGGCACCAGGTTTAGAAAAAGGAAGAATAAACCCGTAATGATGGTTGTGGCTGCCATGCAAGGTGCCAACCAGCACACAGGAGCAATTTTGGGGTTCAGTCTCTCGTACAAAGACACTTTGACATGCAGACCAGGGGAAGTGAACCAGCAACCTTCGGATAACAAGACACTTGCTCTACCTCTGAGCCACAGCCGCTTTTCCTGGTACCTATGTTACCCACAATGCAGCTTACCCAATGAATGACCTCACTGGAGGCAATATAGTGGATTCCAAGACTCCGTACAGCTTACCTCTTTATTCTAAGTGGAAAATTTTATATTCACAAATGCAAATTGGCAAAAGACAAAAAACATTCAGTGAGGAACATTAAAATCAGATATTATACTGAAACATAAAATGCCCTGAAGAACTGTTAATCACTGAACAACTTTGTAAGGATACTGTCTTTTTCTTAATTGCATCATACATGATACCTTGTGTGTATTAACTTTCAACTTTATCAACTTTCTTTGTGTTTTTGTCCTTTTACAATTGTTCGTTTTTGTTTATAGTTTAAACATTATGTAACAAAAAAATAAAATAAAATAAGAAGACTTCCTAAAACCACATGCACTTTGTAAAATGTATGGAATTACCCTTTAAAATCTCTACGCGAGTGTTTTGAGGGAGAGCGCTTGTGTCTCAGTACGTGTGCAAATGAAACAGGCCTACATTCACACGTGTGTACAGTAAACACCACAACACAGCCGTGCATGCATAGTGCGGGAACACCAGAAATACTTCATCAACATACTCCAAAACTCTGATGCCAAATTGTCATTTTGACAACAAACTTTAAGATTACCTGGAAAAATTCATATCCTGGAGATGAATTATACCCTACAGTCATATTTCCTTGAGTTTATATCATGTGGAAAGAAACCCAAAGCAAACAAACAACACATGAAGGCATAACTGAAGCTGCCAGATAAATTGCAACATTTAAAAAGCCTTCCAGAATGATACTCAAGTACCTGTAGACTACCTTACGATTGCAGTAACAATGATTACTTGTGTAACAGAGGAGATAACGCCATTCATTTTCTGTTGAGTATAAGTAAATCAGTTCTCAAGCCGTTATGGGACAGTGGGACTATCGACGAGCCCTGAAAGGAAACGGAGGGGTGGGGTTTTTCTGTTACGCATCTGCTGCCTCCAAGATTGCGTATACAAACAGTACGAGGTACTTTCAGAGGGAATGTACAAGCGAGTTGCATGACATTTTTATTTATTCACATCACTCAACAAACTAAATGACAGAAAGTTTTTCTTCTTTGAGCTCGGCTTGTCAGACGCTACCAAGCTTCGCTAACTGGCTCGATTACATTTTTTGAGAGCTGTTAAGAGGGTGACTGCTGGATTACATCAGCTCTATCCTCTCTCGCTCGCTGGTCTCAACTCCAGTGTGACATAACTGCTGTATATGGTCATGAAAACTGCAGCTCTTTGGTTAAAGTTTAACTCGACCAGTACAAGCCGTTTCCTCCGGAGCGGCTCTCTCCACGCAAAATGTTGTGTCGTACTGAATCGAAAAACATGCCCTCTGCACTTTGCATCTCATTTGTTGATGCGGCAGCTCCGGCATCCTGACCATTGAAAAGCATCCTGTAAACAACAGCCTCTTTTGTTTAGACACCAGGGCCTGGATGTAATGAACAGACAGTAAGGGAAAAAAAAAAAAGAAAAGTAGGCCAGGAAAGTGAGTGACAAGCAAAGCAGAAACGCAGCAGGCAGAACAGAGGGATGCTGGGCATTCAGGGCGGTCGGGGCGATCCCTGGCTCCGAGCACGGCGACAATACAACGCCACAATGCTCCCGGATTAACGCACAACAGAGCGATTCGAACAGACAAGCATTCAGCGAGAGGAGAGGAGGTCTGGCTGGCCGGGGTGAGGACGGTGTTGACGTGAGAGCATGTGAGAGCGTGGAGGAGAGAGCAGCGCAAGAAGTTATTGCCTCTTGGTTTGTGCTACTGTTTGGATACTAATGCCCTGTGGAGATTTATGCTCAGCTAATGGCTGAGCCTAATAAGGGTGCAGATGTCGGTCGGTTAGTATATACAAAGTCAAAAGTTTCCCTTGACCAACACTTTGGATCGTAGAGGATGTTTCCTTAAGTTTTGGTGGTTCCCTGGTCTTCAGTAATGATATTTAACACGACCCTCACACCGAGAAGGCACGAAATAACACTACTATTGAAGTGGGAGGGAGCTCTGAAGTCTGATGTGCAGGTGACTAAATTTCCAAGGTACAACCACAGTGCTGTGATAAAATAGCAATTGCATGCTCTATTGAGAACAAATTTGCACACACATACACACACCGCAACGCAACATGATTGGCTCCAGTGCAAGTACCGCCCCACACACAAGTGCACACACACACACACACACACACACACACACACACACACACACACACACACACACACACACAACCACTCCAGACAATTGCACACCTAAAGGCAACCGTAAAGTCACCTGAGTTAGAACCTGTAAATGTTAAAGACAACTAACTATTATTAAAACAGTTTGTTCATAGACAACTCAGCCTTAATTCACTAATTGAAAAATGAGAAGAAAAACCAGAAGCATGAAAAGTTGGAGGACCCTGACGTGATAAAAAAAAAAAAAAACCTTGCTGTGTACGCCGGATTCTGCTGCCGCTGCTGCCGACGCTGCAATGTCTGTCACTCAAACTTGAAGAGCAGCTCTCCAGGAAGGGCCAAACAGTGCCACCGAAATCCTGCTTGTTCTAAAAATATATTACACCCAAGGTGTCTACCGTACAGAACGAACGTAAAGAGCTACAGGAGTTCTGCTTTACTATTCCTATTCTTACCTGGAACCTTGACAACTTTGAGGCCCCTCGTGCAGCTGCAGCGGTGGCACCTGTTGATATTCACAGCAGTGCACAGACAACACGTCACCATATTTGTCAGTGGAGTTAGTTGCTAGTTGCACCTTGTCCCTCATGATCCCGTATGTTGGCGGTTCCTGTATCCCGAGGCTCTAACCAGCCGCAGTGTAAATTTGCTTCCCTCGACGAGGCTGTGTAACATTACGAGATAAAAAATGAGATTAAAGATAACCCGTGTTGATCCCACTTTCTGCAGTTTATATGAATATTAAACAATGTATCTATCACGTAGAGGGCAATCACTTTAATGCTGATAAAACAGACTCCGCTGACCTGCTGCGTTCTTGTTGCTCTCAGTGATGAAAAGAAAGTATATTTACTCAAGTACTGTATTTCAGTAAAACATGTAAGTACTACACCACTACATTCACCTGACAGCTACAGGTAACAGTGTCTTATAATCACACATTAAATGTGTTTATGGTGCTTGTATCAATAAAATATAGTCCTTTAAACACAGTAATGTTAATACGAGTCATTTACAGACTCATATGGGCCTTATCACCTATTAACTGATCACAAGGACATTAATATAAAGTGTTCCCTAATAAAGGCAACATAATAATATAATAAGGTACTTTTAGTTTGACTTTTTATGAAATAGGATTTTGAATGACTCTGTTTTTTCCTTGATGCAAGAAAGTCTCTAGGAACTTTCCCCATCTTCTGTCTGCAGTTTGATTAATTTGGGTGTTGCAAAAAAGTGTCTGGGAGTACTAAAGACCACGCAAAATGGCAGAATGACGTCTGCTCCTTTTGGATCTCAAGGATGTCTTTTTTTTAAATCAGACATGGATGATGATTTTCACACAGGTAAGCACACGTGACTTCTTATTTTGAATTTCAGAGGTATACTGAACACTGTTTGTCAATAACAAGACTCAGGCTCAAGTTCACTTGAACTTGACATTTACCTTGAGATTACACGAGGCTGCCGCTCTAACGACACTGACTGAACTTCTTTGATCCTGCAGGCTGATATCTAATGAATTCACCAAGCGGCCACTTTCCAGGACATCCCGGCCTGCGTTCCCTGGAGGATCTGCGTCCTGACGTGAAGCAGCGTGGAACATTTCCTCTGATTTCATGGGGAACAACAAATGCATATTTGTCTGGGAGCTTCCAGGGGGAACAATGATATCAGCGCACCCGCAGCGAACAGGGATTTCCTGTTACACCCAAAAGGACCTCTCATCTCTCTGGTCTAAAACACAGATCACCTTAAGTACACTGGGGGGAAGGAGTGTGTTTGTGCCTTTACTCGAATATTACATGCGCTATGTGTTTTTGCACTCAAGTATGCACGCGTGTGTTTGTATGCATGTGTGCGTGAGCAGGTGTGTGTGCCGCATGCGAGTTGAAAGAAAACACCCAAACTTTCCTTCGCTCCATGTCCCAGGACGTGTTTTTGCATTTCGACACTCGCATTAATGAAACATGTTCTGACTTAATCTCAGATTTCATCACACAATAGTCTGAAAGGATTAAAACCAAACAAAAGAATGGAAACTAGTACAAACAGGACAAAATTGAATAGAGGCAATTACATCACAGAAAAACAGCAGATCACATCTACAAAACCAAGGACAGGTTATTATTTTCATTATGAGCTGCTTATCTGAATCATTCATTTCCCGGATAAAGGACAGGACAAAGGAAAGCTTTTTTATTTATTGCAGAAGAACTCATCTTAAATCACTAAGATATTTGCATCGGGATAATTTTGTCTGCAATACATCATGACTTAAGCCAAACCAGAAACCCTGAGTGTGAAAACACACGATAAATGAGAGCCAGACTGTTGTACACATAAACCCCAAATCTCTACGGGTGTGAAAAATGAACATACGGGACGTCAGTTCATATTTATATAGGAAGCTTTTACTCGATGGAGCAGATTTGTCTCGGGGAGCGGCAGAGGTTGCAGATAAAAAGGTTTAAAGGGCGGACCTTGTGTGATGGCTCGTGTATTTATATACATGTGTCTGTGTGCGTGTCTCTATTTGCGCGGGGGCGCACACACACCTGTGGTTATGTGTAGTATAGTATATTTATCTTTGCCCATACTGTTTGTATGAGGTTGTCTGTTCAATGTAAATTCATCCATGATTCTGTTTGTGAATGCCTTCAGAGCGGTATGCAGTGTTCTGTGTCTATTTATGTCTGTCGCCCAGGCTTGTGCAGGACTGTCTGTTTTTCGTAGAGCCCGGGGTTTGCTGACTGCACCCTGAGGTCCACAGATTGAACTGATATTCTCTCTGATTAAATGCAGCAGATAAACTTCGAAACTGTTTTGGGGTTTTGTTGCTGAGGAGGCGGGGTGAACCAGCCTCGCGTTTCGGCATACCCAGAAGCCCATTTTCTCTCTGATGCTGCCGTCCCTGCAAGTGACTCATTCAGAAATTCTTTCCAGTAATAATGGATATTGCTTTCTGGCACAGAGAGGTTGGTAAAGAATTGGGTCTGTTAAAAAGAGAAAATGACCCTCGGTAAATGAAACCGAGGCCTTCTATGCATCAGTCTGCCATGGAGAGAGGTAGCAAAGTTAATTAGTCAGGACTCCTTACTTAGATCTAATTAAAGCGGCTAGGAAATGTAAAGATGAAACAGGCCAACACAGACGTGGAAAACAAGGTCGGTTTCTTACCAAGAAGAAGAAGGTACCAGACAAGAAACTCTGTCTGGTATCTTCATTCTCAGTCTTCAGTCTCTTCATTAAGGCCAAGATGAATGTCCTCACCGTCACTGTTCACATTCAGAGATGCAGCTTCGCCCCGCCTCTCATCACCCGGGGCAAGGTAACGTGAGAGGAGGACGCTCATCTCCAGTGAGGTTGATAAATGGGCTTCTGAAGGTGCAAGAAAACATTGCTGATGGTGAGAAGTTTTCAAGAGGTTGAAAGAACTGATCCCTTTTGAAATATTTATATTGATGATATTTCAATGCATAAAATCGATTTTCTCCTCGAAGTTAAACTGTGGTGATGTAATTAAGGGTTTTAGCTTTGTGCTCTTTAGTTTTTGTGTTGAGTGTGTGGTGCTTCTGTGATTTCCTTGTTTTCAACAATCTTGAAAGTAAGTGTTTTCGTCTTTAACATCATAAATTAGTCATTGATCATCTACAGTATACACATACTCTGGGTATGGACATTTTTTGCTTTCTGGGTCAGTTTCTGTTTCCGATGCTGTTTATTGTCTCGAAAGTATTTTTTATTTCTTATTTTTTGGCACAAACAGATATTGCATACGAGGTGCACAGTAAATCAAATTGGCGTAATATTTCACAAGGTATAATACAACACTGCTGTGTGTCAATGTTGGAATGTGACTGAGTTGCTTGATAAAATCCAGACACTGGCAGTTTCCATACAGTGCAGCAAGAAACAGTAATATTGCTCCCAAGCTTCATAAACTTTACAGACAGTTTGTGACATTATTCACATTATTGACTGAGCTTGAACATCTGCTCACTGATGTGTTTGGTCTACTGGCTATTTAGCAACAGGCAAACAATATGAACCACAGCCTTGGAAATGCAAAACAGGCTTTTGGTTCATGTTAAATGAATCTCCGTCTTGAACACTTATTGTTTAAACATCACCCTCGAAATGCACACAGAAAAGGAAGTAACTCACTCACTTAATGTACGATCCAGTATCAAAAAGAGACGTACGTACATGCAGTATTTATATCGTTGTGCCTGCACCTCTCTTCCTGTTCAGCCTTCAGATGTGGCAGATGGATGGAGAGATGAGAGGGGGAGAAGATGGATGTCGGTTACAGAGGGGAGGAATGTCTTGACAGGCCCCGGCATACTGAGACTCTGACTGTCACATTTGTTCTAGGCAGTGGAAAAATTTCACAACAAGCTCGAAGGCCCCTCAAACCATTTTCCAAAATAGCCCCAGATCTGTCTCGCAATATCTTGGGCGCCATCTGTAAACCTTGTCAGCGTCACCTGTCCTTCTACTCCCAATTTTCAGGCTGGAGAAGTTTCTCTTTGATTTTTATTCAGTCAAGGACAGCACAGGATTTCGCTGTTAACTGACCCCAAATTTGACAAGGTAAATGTCCTAACACTTCTTATCGTGGCTTTTTTCACTTTTTTACTTATCTGATGATTCAGGGCTTTCTTTTTCTTAGAACCACTCCAGACCTAACACCAAACGACATTACACGTTCTGTGGGCCTTCACTCTAAGTCAAGTGTTTCCATCTTCCTGAGTAAAAACATCAGAAACGTAGCCATAAATGGACGTGACTTCAATGTCATATCAATGAAGAGATGCAAAATGGTGGCGAATGGGACATATGAAAGATCTGTGTGGACGATGAGGAGTCTGTAACGCTCCTCAAATTATTACATAAGATAATCAATTAAATATTCCCACCAGATTGAGAATATTATATAAGCTCTGATCTCATGATATGACACATACTGTAGAAATGTTGACATATGAGTTGTCATTGTATCCCACAGATGATCATGTATCTGTCACCCTCCCATCAGATGCTTCCCCACTGGTCGCCTCAATGCTGATCAGGTCTCTGGCAGCATCATTTCCTGTTGTTCTGAATAGAGGGAGCAGGCACCATCTGCTGCCATGGAGAGCACAAAACAAACATCATAAAAGCTGATGGAGGCAGTTTTCTGTTTTATTCTGATAAACCTGCATGTGTGTGCCTGTCACACAGGAAGCGAGCATGGGGTTGACTGAAGTCTGTATCCTCCTGACCCTAAACCAGAGCTAATTCATGTGCAACCAAGAGTTTCCCAAGTGTTGACAAGTCATTAACCTCAGGCCTCCGTCATGTGTCTTCCAGTTTTTCTCAGACATTTTCACACTTGGAGTGATTAAAGTTTTTTCCTTTTTCTTCTCTGAGAGATTGGTATGTTTGTTGAAGCTGTCGGGGAACTCATGTCCAGTCCAGAACAGCCTTTCATCCAACTCCACACATCGACATGTGTGGTGATTAAGGGTTTACTTCTCTCCAAAGGCTGTCTGCACCGACAATATACAGTAAACTGTGAAATATTGTATTGTGTATTGAGAGCATTGTCTGCAGCTATGAATGAAACCATCTACCAAAACCGCACTATAGAAAAGTCAACACTGTAGCTTTGATCACATTGGGAACTATTGTTGCCAGGAAAACACTTGAATAGCTTTTTGATCACCTTTCGGTTCCACCACCGTTTCGCTGGGAGCATTCCCCATAAAACTGCCTCCTGTGTCATCACGCTGTCTAAATATGGAAAATATTACCTCACAGGAGAGGGCAGGAGATCTGTGTGCACCTGTCGCTGCTCAAACAGCTAGACACCCAGAAGTGCAGAGACCCCGAGGGGAAAATGATCACTTATGTCTTTGGTTGTATGGGTTATTATACCGTACTCGTATTTAGTGAAACTACACCCTCACTAATGCAGTTAGACAGAATATAGCAACAGCATCATTTACGCTGCATTCCCTCTAATCTTTGGGTAACACCCTGTTATCCCAGGATTGATAGAGATTTCACGCCTTGTGCCAAAGGGATGTAATTTCCTCTCACGGATGGCAGACAGAGAATTACTCTCTTAAGTGATGAGCGCTGGCTGCAACCAGGTGGGAGACTCTGATGTTTTTCTCCCTCCCTGAAAGTGATTTTGTGACGGCGCGTCACGTGAACTTGAAGGATGACAGCATTGGAAGGCATGCAGAGCAGCTGTTGGATCATGCACAGTGCCACACTGGTACAACGTTTCTAGCGTTGAATCAGCCCGGGCCAACAGACCCGATGAACAAACGGCAAGTTTTTTTTCTTTTGCTGTTTTGGAGAAAAGCAATTAGGCATGACAAATACAAAGGTTTAGTTTCAGGTAAAAGTGTTCCTCAAATTGCAGTAAACCGGAGCTGTTGATCATCTGATGTTATCATATGACCAAGATTTTCCTTTCGGCAAATTAGTTTTTTTTTTAAAACAAGTGGACCAAAACAGCCTTGTTGGCCTTGAGAAAGATACGGTGAAAGATTTGAAATCAAGTAGACATACCACAGCGTAAACGTAAAAAGCCAGCATTTCTGATATTATCTAAATGTCCATTTTTGTAGAAAGTAAGACTTCCATATCTACCACTAAGATGGAGCATCAGAAATTGCAAGAAAAGTTGATTTTTGAGTGTTATTCCCAACTCTTACTTGGTCTGGTATGACCAATAGCTTGTGGAGGCTGATGATAGCGAACTCTAGATAGGTATTACTCTATAATAGATTTTCGGTTTTCTCACTTCTACACCAAATTCTAACATTCACTTCACCGTCATCCCATAACTATGCCTTGTGGTCAAAGTGGCACTATTTACCAACAGTTACAGCTCCATTTAAGTATCACATGTACAAGTGCTTATTATGCAGAATGGCCCCCTTCTAGACTATTATCGGCGCATATCATTTGAATGTTGTGGCTGGTCCACATGGTGCGGTGTCCAGCCATTTATATGTATAATATTTAAAGCTAGTTTTGTTCTGTTTGTATCCTTTTGTGAACTGAACATCTGTTTAGCATGTAAAAGACCAAACTGTATCTGTCAAGTAAATGTAGTGTAAAGAGAACAGCATCCCCCCTCCAGATGTTGTAAAGTCCCACTAAATAATAAAAAACAATTAAACAATTAACAAACAATTAAATTACAAGTCAGTGTTTCCACTCTTTTGGGGAGTGTGTTTACTATACTGAGTCTCGTCAGGTAACCACACCATACTTTTAGCTCTTATCCATCGTGTTTTCTAATGTAATATAAAGGCCTGGATGTCAGACTTCATCCTCAGACAGCAACAGCACATTTAAACATTGCACAAATTGAGTCATAGGTGAAACTGTTTATGAAATAGCTCAATGGCACAGCTGCACATTTCACAATGTTGGTGGCTTAAACAGTGCCAACTTTCCTCACTCTTGGTCCTTATCAGTTGTTTTTTTGCTCCACAGTTGCCAAAAGCTACACTGCACAAGATCGTCTGCCCCCCGTCTGTTCTTGTGTGGATAGATCTTCTTACCGAATACTACATAATGACACAACTCAGCCATTTGCTGGGCATGTCAATTCAAAACACCCAACAGTTTCAGGTTAGGAAACAAACCTCTCATTATTATATCCAGTTCACTAGAGTTACCTCTATTAACTCTAATAAAATATATCTAATAAAAAA
>CAEMYA010000008.1:4796066-4815713 GCA_903131615.1 Diplodus sargus
TGAAATGTACAAGGACGTGCATTCAGGAGGACTCGCACACACACTCTCACATACTCACACACTCTTACACGTACACACAATAGAATTCAAGGGAACCACACACTAGACAGATATAAGGAGGGAAAACCCGTGGAAAAAAAGACAGGATGGAGGCGGCCGACTAGCGAATGGGAACGTCAGCATCGTCACATATCTGAGGACACCCCTGTGGACACGTGGTGCAGGCCAGAAGGGCGAGTGAGCTGATGGAATGTATTTTGTGTGGTTGGACACGTACGGGTTGGGAGCAGGGATTTCCTCAGTCCGTCAGTGGAAAGCTGCTTTGCTAATGGGGCTTGAGTTGATGTGTGTAAATCTGTTCTTGAGCCCGTTCATGCAGGCACACACCCTCATCCTCTGGCTCACACTGTCCCATGTCAGAGTATTGTATCCCGCCTGGTAGCAGTGAGGATATGACGGCATGTTTTGGAGGTCTGGATGTGAAAACGATACCCTGGAGAGTGCTCTCCTGTTACCCAAATAGGCCTCAGCTGGCTGCTTCCGTGTATTGTCACCATGGGGGGGGGGGGGTTACTTTACAGTAGAGGTTCTTGGCAAGGACTCCCCAAATGGATTCTCTTCAACAGCTTAATCAGGAGGGAAAATATCAAAACATGTGGGGAGAAATTATCCCAGAGGGTGTAAACTACACTGTGTACTTTTTCCTTTGAGCTGACAGGGGAAGTTGTGTCATGGATTACTAAGAAAAGATCTGATTGGACAGGCTTTCCTTGTGCCTGAAAACAGTCGTCGCAGAACAATCTGGGTCCTATGACATTGCTGACGCCTGGCAGGGTTTTCCTCTGAAGGGTTCTGTGAACTTAGGGCTTAACTGAACCTTTTGTTTGGGCCTCATACATGCAGGTCCAACTGGTTCAGTCATTGTAAGTAAGGCTCATCAGTCTCAGTTTGTCTTTTTTTTGTTCTTATCATGAGTTTACAGGATTGTGCTTTTGACTCCTGATCCTGGGAGCACATGGCACCAGCTAGACTCTTATGGCAGTTTGAGGATCTAAATGACCTTGTTGTAGTGTGCAGACGCAATGAGAATAAACTGCATGACTACCAAGAAGAACGTTAGAGCATTAGGTACTCAGTTAATTTTCCCTGGATAAACAAAGGTTAAAAACAAGCGTTGGGAGGCAGTCTGTGATATGGAAGCATCTGATGTGGGTGTGCCCACGTGTGGTCTAGGTCTTCTCTCCCTTTTTTGCTAGTGGGGTAGCTGGCCTCAGGCCCAGAGCAATCTTGGTTTCTAATTAATTCACTTTCTGGGTTAATCTTGGTCTGCTCACGATCAAAGTGTGGCCTACTGTCCCCAGTTGACCTGCTCATTCACCAAATGTTCCACCGCGGCTAACGATCAAACTCTGGAGTTAATTTGGAGGTTTCCATTGCTGCCTAATGTCTGCTTTCTTTCTTGCATAAGTGCAGCATAGGAAATGAAAAACATTGCTTTTTTGCTACCATATGTTAAACCCTAAGTTAAAGAAAAGTACAGTGCATTTTCTGGTCCAGAAATACATCTACATCAGGATGTATGTAACTGTAATTCACATTTGTGGCCTATAAGTAATTTAGTAAGGGCTTTTTAGTCCAAGTAAATTTAAACCATAGAACTTGTGATTTATATTTAAGGCATTTTGGGAGTAGTCCTTGTCTAGTAGCACTGACCTGAGCATGCATGTCTGCTTGTTTATGTTTTCAGGTTTTAAAGATGCTTTGTTCATGCTTTCAGAAAGAACATCTATTAAAACCTTCAAATGTTCCATATCATACCATACGTTACTCGTCTATCAGCTGGTTATTCGTGCAAAGTGAAGCCAGGAGGGTAGATAAGCTCCCAGCCATTATCAAAGCAATGCAGTTTAGCTCTTTGCCATTATTCATACTTCTTCAGCTGCTTGTTTATACAGAGTGAAGCAGCCATGAAGTTATATAGTTTAGCTCCCACCATTTTTCATACTCAACTCAACTTCAGTTGCATCTTAATGGAAAAATAATGCCAATATTGCAGCTTCGCTCACATTCATTACTCAAGTAATGCAGTTTAGTACCCAGCTATTATTTAAGCCATGCAGATAAGCTTCTGGTCATAATTCAAGCAACACAGTTTTTCCCAGCCATTATTCATACTCCAACATCTTTTCTACATTGAGTTTTGTTAAACTTTTAAATTTCATTCATACTAATTATACCTTTTCCACATTTACAACTCTTCATACTCCTTCAGCTACAAAAAAACAATTTCAGATGAGTGTCAGATTTTCAACAAATCTTAAAATGTTCTACATTTTTCATGATTATTAATATCATTCGACTTCTAAAGCGACCAATGCACTTCGGCGTCAGCTTTTAAACATCGAACTTTCACAGTGAAATTTCTTTGAAAAATTTCTTCTCAAGTTTGTTATTCTTAATCATCGCTGGGGAGCTGTATAGCAGAGCGTGCAGCCATGTTTGGTCCACGGTTTTCTTTGTCACACATGAATAAACAAAGCTATTCATCCCGAAGGAGACGTACAACATGCATCAACTAGTTGCAGAGACTCTGAAACTACAAATTTCAGCCCCATAATGGAGCTAGAGGAAAAGTCACAGGATCACCAAAGTCAATAGGACACATTGTCTGAATGAATGCCACTGTCGATTTCATGACAGTCCATTGAAGTGGACAGAAAATTCAAACTTAATTCCCACGAAAAGTCCAACAGAAAAACTGGAGTTGAATATAAAGTTACCGAACCAAAATTTAAACCGACCGCATTAAATCTGTGTTTAATAGAGTAAAATGAAAGAAATAGCCCTATCGAAAATATCCATCCTGTCACTTATTTTGGTCATGCATCTATGATATGTTATGACACAATTATACAGTACACATGTAGACAGCCCCCTCGAGGTTAATTGTGTGTGGGGAGGGCAGCAGCTGTCAGACTGTGTAAACTTTCCATGTTAGATGAGCAAACGTACCTGACACAGACCTCATTTGGTGGAATGCAGAGAATGCCCTCAACTGGTGAAAGTATAAACAGCTGGAACAACAGAGTGGAGATAATATCATGGAGGGCACTTTTACCAGCTTCCGTCTGCTGGGTTCATCTGGAAAGATTGGCGCGGTGCATGATGCACAAATACACACACCTGCACACACAAATAGGTGTAAAGCATTTCTACACACAAGCATTTTATGCACATATTCATGCATGCATTTAGGATACATACACACACGCATACATACAACAGGAGCAGCGACACATACACACTAAGATTATTCACAGTCTGAGGCCAGAGCGCCACAGTCAGAGGCATGCGTGGCCTCAGTGACCCAAGAAGAGCAACAAGCATTAATTCCTTCCACGGCTCCATGGTGCTGCACATTGTGAGCAGATGCGATTTATTACAGCGAGGGGGGCCAAGTGTATTCCCTAAAAGCCACACAGAAACAGGGAGGCTCCTGTTCATGTGTCCTGTTAAAAGAGAGATGGCTGGAGCTTTACAGTAGAGCTATTAACAATTCCAACACACACACATACACACACACTCACACACACACAGGCAAACACCGTGGGAAACACACAGGGGGAGGGAGCATCACACAAAGACTGGCAACCAGTAATGAACATGTGTCCATTAAAGTTCCACCAGTGTTGCTAATCGCGGCTATGGATGGCATCCACAGTGAAATGCCAAAGTATTTATTGTTCTATCAAGGTAGACACAGTGAAAGTTTGGATTTTCAAACATTTCCCACAAACATTATGTCAAAAATAGTCAAGATCCTAGAGTATAGGTACATATTTTGCGAAAGGCTGACGTATGAATCATGAATCTCATGTCCTGTTTGAAAACCTATTTTGTCCCATTGCAATGTTAACAAGCTGACATGTCAGTCGAGAACACACTCGTACTGAGTCTGGCTGAAGCTACTGTTGTTGTTTTGGAATTTGATGATTGTTCAGTGGAACTTACGCAACGATGTGTGTGTCGAAGTTATCTCAGTAATTGCTATGATTTGTGTTTGGAACTTGCCCACACTGCTCTCTTAAATCAAGCAGAGTTTCCAGTGTAATTAGTGAATCATCAGCTTTGGTCTACTGTTTGATGGAGTTGCTGCAGTTGGTGCTAATTAGTCACCAAGGTGTCAACAATCCTGGATGGGTGTTAAAGACCGGAGAGTGTCTCTGACTATACTGAAGGGAATGCTAACAACCCTATAGAAATACACAGACAGTTTTTTACAGATAACACTTTAGCACCCAGTTTCACTTTGAATCTGCGGTGATTGATTTAGAGGATATACATGTGTCGGCCTCTAATCGGGACTGTAAGATCGGTACTTGCTTGATTAACATGTCACTCTCATGCTGTAGTCGTTTCTTTGCACCTGAGACCAAAAGAAAATACTTGGTTACGCTTGGCACGACATTTTGCATTACTCAGCATAGCTTTGCCCATCTTGAGTTGAAATGAATCGACCTGTGTGCATGTTTCCAGTTCTTATGCTGTTTTCAAGGACATGTTTGCCTTTTAAAGGGACGTCCAGACCGATAGACAAGCTTAGAAGACAAGATACCTGAAGAGTGAAGAGTGTTAGCTTTTCTGAAAGGCATCTTCTCCATGTTTCTCTGTGGTTGCAGCTCTGCAGGCTCTTTTCACCACTAACCTCTGATATGTTTGAACAAATTTGCAGCATTAACCACTGTGGCAGCGGGCGACATCGATACCACTCTTGGGTAAATCGGAAAAGCAGGTCACCTCCTGTGCGCCTCAGAAGTTCGGTAGACACTTTAACTGTTTACAACAGGAAATGTATCTGACAGTTTTATGTTGAAAATCTAATGTGCTGTTACTTGTTACTGTTATTTAATGGAAATTACATCCTGTTCCTTCAATACCACCATACCAAAAGTACCGGAGCAATCTGCTCATTAACCTACAGCAGCTGCATGTCCTCATCCCCGGAGCTGTACACACACTGATGATATGTTAGTACGTTTCTAATCTGCCCATCCCTGAACCATGACCTGGAACATACAGTACCACCTGGAGATGGGGAGACGAGTGAGCCGGCAACCCGATGGCATGGCAGCGGTGTTAAATTCCTTGGTGCTGATGATATTCTGTGTGTGTATGATATGAAATGTGTTTTTCAATGGTTTTGGGTGAATGGGTACATCTGGGGAATACCTTTTTATAAGAAGTCAGAGGGATTACTGAGGGATTTTCCAGTGACCTACTGTATGTACTGAAATAATTTGCCACATTCCAGCACAAAACACCAGCAGTCTCTGAATCACCCGTTGCCAGGTCAATGTGAGTATTATACGATAACAGAAAGAGAGAAACATATTTCTTCCGAGCAATTTCTCTTGTTGATGGAGCTAAAGTACAGCAGCAATTCATCCGAGCACACTTAAACGACTAACAATGTCTGCATTTGTCTTTAATGTGTGTGTGTGTGTGTGTAGGTGTAACAGTCGGGACTGTCAGGGTCTGTATTTGTCCTGTCGTGTACATGTAGTCTCTGAACACTTTGCAGATTTTACGCTTACAGTTCTGGAAGACATTTCACCAAGTCTGCTACACAAGTATGAATGAAAATAGTCACATTGCCGATACAGGCATGCAAGAAATTACAGCACAGTATCACTTTTAGTTACGTCCATACTCGATATCCCAGCACCTCATGATGATCTACATACATGACTCTCACAGACCTGAATTATACATTTACCTTTTTGCTTCAGGATTTCAGAGACATCACAAAACTGAGCATTTGTAGCACTGAGGACAGTGCGCAGGATCCTTCAGGACCCCTCCCACGCTCTGTTCGCAGCATTTGAGTGGCTCCCTTCAGGACTTTCAAGGCTGAAAGCTGTACACCGACCAAGAGCTTCAGAATAATACTGAAATGATAAGACAACTGAGACACGACACACATTTTGTTATTGATCACACTAAAGAAATGATATCTTTTTCATCTGGGTGGAGAATAGCCTGTGAAAGAATTTAAAGGAACTGTTCACCCAAGAATGAGAATCCAGTCATTATCTTCTCACCGCCATGCTGACGGAAAGTCAAGTGAGGTTTCGTAGTCCACAATACATTTCCAGTGAAGAACTTCCCTTTAAAACGCAAATAACAGCAGAAATTAGATACATAAAATGGCTACATACAGCTCATCTGCTGTAATCCAAGTCTCTGGAGGCCCTGGGATCCAAAATGGAAGGATTTAAAAACAAGCTATTTAAAGCCAAAACCTTCACTGTATCTGCTTAGCTAAAGTTCACCCGTTCACCTGAGAACCAGACCACTGTACTTTCCTTCACATTTAAAGACAGTAACATTATTGATTTATAGACAACTGTCAAGTTATCAGGTTTTGTTCGAATCCAGCCCCACTTGAAAATGGCTTTGTACTGAAAATTCTCAAAGGAGGCACAGGACAACTCATTCCAACATTATATTGAGTCATGTATTTATTTTCAACAGTTGGTTGTTTGATCAAGAGGTTGAAAGCCTTCAAAGAGAAAAGGACAAATTATACAACTTAAACTCTTTAAACTAAACATTTCCATTGCTATATTTTTAACACATATTTTACAGTGTACTCATTCTGTAAACAAGCAATTGTGCTTCATTAACACATATTATCATAGTGTGTCATTGTCTTTTGAGGGCAATAATGAGAATACTGAGTTTAATCCTTGTTTGTATATTAGTCAGTTTTTGTATTTTTCTTTAGGTTTTGGTTTGCACAGTGATGTTGCCTCCCTGTTCGTTGCCTGGATTTTGATTCCTGGACTACAGCTCATGTTATTAAAGCTCTTTTTTGTTTTTAATCTACCTGACTTTCATGTCTGCGTTTTGATAGATAGATAGTACAATCAAAATACAACGGCAAATATACAAACGATAAAATACTGCATACAATATAAAAAACTATTAAAATACCATATACAATGAAATGATTGTAGCTATAAAATAAAAAAGAGGTAGTAAAGTAAAATATCATTTTAAAAAATAGAATACTGAGTGGAACATAAGGTGCAAGAGGATAAGTTGCTGTATTTACAGTAATAATAATTTTTTAAATCACATTATTTGAGTGTTTTGGAGTGTGCGTTATAAAGTTTGATGGCAACATGAAGGACTGATTTTCCTGTTGGGTCCTCATCTTTTTGCAAACCATAGGACTGGATGTGACAAATAAACAGCAGGCATATTATAATACTCCAATGTTAATATATGTTGGATTGAAGCAGCACTAAAGCCAGCAAATTCCCATGTTATAATAATAATAATAATAATACATTTTATTTCATAGGCGCCTTTCTGTCACTCAAGGACACCTTACAGTAAACAAAGACAATTTAAGCCACAAAAGTACACAAGAGAAGAAAACAATGAAAATGGACAGAAAATTCATTTAACTAAGAAAGGTGATCTTTAACAGGTGTGTTTTGAGTTTGGACTTGAAATCAGATAGTGTAGTGATGTTCCTTATTTCGGGTGGCAGAGAGTTCCAGAGCCGGGGAGCAGAGCGGCTGAAAGCTCTGCTCCCCATGGTGGTGAGACGGGCAGGGGGGACAGTCAGCAGAATGGAGGAGGATGAACGGAGGGTGCGAGAGGGAGTGGCGATATGGAGAAGATTGAAAAGATATGGGGGGGGCAAGATTGTGAATGGCCTTGAATGCTAGCAGAAGGATTTTGAAGTCAATGCGGGACTTGACCGGGAGCCAGTGGAGCTGCTGTAGGACGGGAGTGATGTGGTGGATGGAGGGGGTTCTGGTGATGACACGGGCAGCTGAATTCTGGACCAGTTGAAGTTTGTGCAGGGATTTGTGGGTGAGACCGGAGAGGAGGGAGTTGCAGTAATCCAGACGGGAAGTGATGAGACTATGGACGAGGATAGCAGTGGTAAGGGGAGTAAGGGAGGGGCGGAGGCGATTGATGTTGCGTAGGTGGAAGTAAGCAGACCGGGTGATGTTATTGATGTGAGATTGGAAGGAGAGTGTACTGTCGAGGATGACACCCAGACTCTTAACCTGTGGGGAGGGGGAAACGGAGCAGTTACCAATGATGAGGGGGAAACTGACGGTTTTGGAAAGTGTTGACTGTGTGCCAATGAGAAGAATCTCAGTTTTGTCAGAGTTGAGTTTTAGTAGATTTGAAGTGAACCAGGATTTTATTTCAGTTAAGCAGTCGGTAAGGGAGGAGGGAGGGAGGTTGGAAGTGGGTTTGCTGGCGAGGTAGAGCTGGGTGTCATCTGCGTAACAGTGAAAAGTGATGTTATGTTTGCGGAAGATATTGCCAAGGGGAAGGAGATAAATGATAAAGAGGAGGGGCCCCAGGACAGAGCCCTGAGGCACACCAGATGTGACAGGGGAAGGTTGGGATGTGAAGGTTTTGAGCTGGATGAACTGAGTACGGCAGGAGAGATATGATTTGAACCAGTTTAGAGGAGTGTGAGTTATACCGAGGGAGGACAGTCTCTTGAGGAGGGTGGTGTGACAGATGGTGTCGAAGGCTGCAGTGAGATCGAGGAGGATGAGAATGGAGAGTAAACCAGTATCAGCTGCCATGAGGAGGTCGTTGGTTATTTTTAAGAGTGCAGTTTCTGTGCTATGGAGAGGGCGGAAACCAGATTGGAACTGTTCGTACAGGTTGTTGTTGAATAAATGAGAATGGAGTTGAGTTGCTACTGTTTTTTCAAGAATCTTGGAAAGGATATGTGAGGTAGGCAGCTAAAGTTTGCAAATGTTAGCCAGTGTTAAAATTTCTCAGACTTTGACAGACATCCTTTTATTTAGTTAAATAGCAGTGAACAGTTTCTAACAGAAACACAGACCCTTTCTCACGAAGCACAAAATAAGTTCTCGTTCTAACTGAACAATTATAGAAAGCTCAGAAGAAGCAGCTGTTTAAATGCTCAGAGAAATTATATTGAATATAATATATAATAATGTATAATATATATACATTTCTTTAATGCTGAAGTTAAATCAGCTTCAAAACACAATAAAAAAAGTCACAATAGAAAGGATTCTTAGGTGGATTCTTCCTCCAATAGCTCCCCTTCTGAAAGGGGCCTAGCATGACGAGACAAAGTGTACTTGGACATTTTGGGGAGTCCACGCACCACGCAGCAGCTGAGGCCACTGCGGTAAATCTCCATGTCACAGGCCTCAGACCACTCATCCGTCATCACGTTGTAGTACTCGATATTATGGGAGGTAGTGAAGCCGTTGAAGCCACCCACAACGAAGAGCAGATCCTCCATCACTGCCATGCCGAAGTTGCTTCGGGTGGTCGACATGGAGGACACTTCCTGCCAGGTGTTGGTGTGGGGATTGTAGGCCTCAACGCTGCTCAGACGGGCGCTGCCGTCGAAGCCACCGACCTGTGAGAGGAAATGTTGAATAAATGGTGTTCATTTATCTACAAGATAGGTTGGCACAAATTTGGTACAGGCATTTGGTTTCAAGAGGTTGACATTTATGTACTCACCGCAAAGACGCGGCCTGCGTATGCCGCGACACTAACTCCACTGCGCTGGCTGTTCATGGGGGCGATCACAGTCCACTGGTTGGTTTCTGGGCTGTAATATTCACAGGTTTCAAGGCACTCATTCCCAGTGAAACCTCCACAAATGTAGATCTGGGACGAAGCAGAGCGACACAATTATTATTCAATTATTATTTAGCACTTCTCAAATTCATTGATTTAGAAACGTGTCACCATTACAGTGTTTGTAGGGGATCACTTAGAAGTTTATTTTTCAATTGTAAAATGTGCGGCTCAGTAGGTCAACAAAATATAGCTCAGTGTAATTTACACATTTTGTTCGACTGGCGATACAAGACTGAGGAAGTCAGATCAGAATTTGTAACTCGAAGTGTGAACTCAAGGGTTTTGGGCTGTCCACCTGTGATTGGATCACTAAGGATGTATCTGTATCTATGGATGTTAATACCTGGTCTAAATTCCCTCTAACTCTTGTTCCACGCAAGTAGAAAACCAAATCAGCATTGTTCCAGTCAGCACCATTAATCTCTCTGTTACTAGTCCCAGCTGCTCTTTCACTTCACCCACCTTATTGTTGAGTGTTGCGCAGCTGGCGTCACTCCTGCGCTCATGCATGGGTGCAATGGCGCTCCACTGGTTGGTGTCGGGCCTGTAGCGCTCTGCAGTCCGGAGGCGGACGTACCCGTTATAACCTCCCATTGCATAGATGCACCCGTCCAGCGCAGTGATGCACACATAGCAGCGCCGGCAGTGCATGGGTGCTACCTCCTCCCAGGTGTAGTTGCTTAGATCCAGCCTGCGAACACTGTTGGAATGCTCCTCCCCGCCAAAGCCGCCGACACAGTAGACATACCCGTCGAGGAAGGCAGTGCCGTGATAGGCATGGAGGGGGTCCTGATTGTTTGTCAGGTTGATCCAGAAGTCAGAGCGGATGTCATACGCCTCAATGCTGTTAATTGGACCAGCTCTGTTCCAGCCTCCGATGGCCAACAAGACGGTGTTAGGCAGGCGAGGACGAGCGACAATGCCGGGTAAGGCGAGGCGGTCTTCGTTGTCCATGATCTCTTTCACCATTTGAAAGCACTCTGCATTGCTTCTCACCAGCTCATTTGAAATCACAGCTGTCACAAGGTAATCCTGACTCATCAAGGCCAGCCGTACCTACACGGAGAAGACACGGGAAAATCTTCTAATTGAACTGCAGCGGCTTCACTTTTCCTACCCAAAGTCCCCTTTCCGTGTACAGTCTAACATGACTTCAAGCTTACAGCTCTTAGTCTGTTTGTAGTTGAGCTACAGGTTTGAAAGCACCTAGGTGATCTTACAACATTGATTTTTTTGTTTTGTTTTTGCTGTCAGCTATATCCAAGCTAAAGCTAGTGGCAGAACTTACCTTAGACATGAGTACAAGCAGGTGTGCTTGTCTTTCTTCAGGTCTGTGGGCGATCCAGTGAAGGACAGCCTCGCACACAGTGGTCTCCTTGCTTACATTGAGGTCCTCTCTTTCGAGGATGCCTGTGAGTTCCTTCACAGTGAGATCCTGAAACTCTTCACTGGAAACAACCTTGTCAAAGTGATCAAGAATAAACTGGTAGGCCTTTATCTGCAGCTCAAGGCAGGAGCAGAGTGTGAACTGCCAGATGCCGATGCAGTTGTCCGGGCAGAGCTGCTCCCCGAGGAAGTCGCTGCAGGCTCGTACTATGTCCTTTATGTCGAACTGATCGGCTGTTAGCAGCAGCTCCTGTACGTTGTCCTCTGTCACAGAGAGAGAGCCGGTGTATGCAAACTTGACGATGATCCGCATCATGTCAGGAGACAGGCCCGGGACGTTGTAGACCTTTTCGTCTGGGGCTGACCAGCATAAGAAGAGAGATCTGTGGGTCAGGATGGAAACACAGGAGAGGATTGAGAGGATCTCTTCCTCACACTGATTTATAATGATTTAATTGCAAGTGGGGTTAACAGTTTCAGTGCGCTGATGTCATTTTGGGCAAACTGTTTGCGGTTTAACTGTACAACATCCTGCATCTGTTACATGTCTTCAGCAGGGGCGTTTCTGGGGGGAGGGGGGGCAACAGGGGTCAGTGCCACTGTAACTCTGATTCTGGACCCCCCTTTTGCCCCCCTGACAGGGAATCTGCATCAATAATACAATGACAGATTTCTTGCAATGATTTTGTACTGAAGGGAATGGTGAAAATAAAGTGTCTCAGCAGTTTACTACCCAATCAAAATTGTTGAAATTGTAAACACTGTTTTAGGTCCCATATATCCCTTGTCTGAATGAGGGATTTGTCTTTTTTTCCTGGGTTGTATGTGCCCTCTAACAAAAAAGCTGACCCCAACCTGGCCCCCCTATTAAAACTGGCCCTATCAGCCCTATTTACACAGAACTAGTATTAACTTTGGACCTTTAAAGCTAGGGTCTACAATCCTGGAGAGCTAGCAAGAGACTAGTAGTAATTTTGTTGCCTTTTTAAACGGATATTAACTTATAATCTTCCCCCTGACATCAGTTTACTGACTCACCGGAAGTACGGGCTGCACTGACACAGGATGATCCTGTGGATGGGAAACTCCACATCCTCTGCTTTGATGACTGCATCACAAAAGTGGCCCTCCAGACGGAGATCATTAAACACGGAGCCCGGCTGGTCTGACGATGCACCTCGGTCACTCATCTTGAGTTTTAGTTTGAAGTTTAGTTTAGTCTAGGTAGTTTAGTCGAGGTTGGTTTGTCTTGAGTTTCTCAACAGGTTTGATGAGGGGAGAGAGAAAACTCAAAACACATCATGATGGAATCATAACATCGTCATGACTACGGTCAATTCAAACTGTGAACTACAATGGTTGCAACCATACAACAACTCGAACCTTATTTAATTTGTAAATGTAGTTTTTATTTATGACAGTCCAGTTGCTGGATAATGTTTCATAAAGTGGCCTCTTTACTGGGTTGAAGGATGTTCACAAAACACATCATTAACATGGCTATGTTTTGTATATATACTAACCCGTGACGTAAAACGTTACACATTTTTTCTCATAAATACGCAAATAGGTGTAAAAACCCTGACTATGATTCATGTGATGAAACGTCATGAGAGGATGAGGTACTGTTTTAAAGTTTTATTTAGTCTTGTTCGACAATTTCTCTATCCTGAGAAAAACCTGTGGGTCTCATGTAAAATAATGTAAGTTGACCACTCAACAAAATATATAACTAAAAAATATACATATAAATATACATGCCAAATACATGATGCACAAACATATTTTGCTCAGTTTTACAGAAATGCATACAAAACACACACCCAGTTATTCATTTCAAAAGCTCAGAGCCCAAGCCTCCGAAGGAAACAGTGGCAGCAGTGTTCTCAGAGCTTTTCGTCTGAGCACATCAATATCATTGTAATGAATTGTACTCAAACGCACACACACAGGTATTTTGCGTTAGTTCCAGTTCATGTTGCCATTTGAAGTGTAACCAGAGTCTAACAGAGGGAGAAACAAGGTGATCGCCGCTGATTTGAGTCTGCATTTGTGCAATGTAGATAAATGTAGAAGTCCCAGATGCAGAGGTGTGTGTGTGTGTGCATGCTTAATGGCTCGACATATGCCCACATTATACCACTATAGGTGTATATGTGCGATTTCCATGATCCCGGCGCTGTGCTTTCATGCCTCACTGGCTTTAATTGAGTCTAATCATGGAGGGAGAGCCCCACTTAGAGATGAATTAGTCCATGACATTGTGGAAAGTGGGCTGGCTGGCTCAATAGACGCCTGTTTTCAGGGACACCGGGGGGTTGAAACCGGTCCTCAGAGCACTGTCTGTCCATCTGGACGGGAAACACAAGATCCAGTCAGCGCGGCAGTCTGTCAGGGTCGCCTAACGATGATCTAGGCTCCAGATCAACATGTGGAGCAATTTGTCAAGTTGAGTGAGATCTATTTAGAAAGAGGAAACATTTTTGCAAAGTGCTTAAGAAATTTAGGGACATGAATACAGAGCCCAGACACAGTTTTGGCTTTTTACTTATTTAATATACAATTCCAACCCTCAATTTTTAAAACAAATTTCCAGTTTAACCCAATTATCTTAACCACTTCTGTAAGCAGCAAAAGGAAAAAAAACAAAAAAACACAGGGAGTGTACACAAACAGGCCATTAAAATATCCAGTTGAACAGTACAACTTCATGAGAGCACAACCAAAGCAGTACAGTTACAAGTTATACTTTCACCCCAGAGAGCTTCACTTGCTTCACTTCAACGTGATTCATAGCCAGTTAAAGATTCCTTTTAGTACGTTTAAATGACATGCTCAGGGATTTCAGAGAAAGGATAACACTACACCAGAACTCAGAATCTGTTTTCCTTGTCAGCTACCAAATAAAAGCTGTTCTCTTCCGCCATGCCTTGAGGAAGTTATGCAGCAGACAACACTGAAAAGAAGAGACAAGCTCTGTTCTGCCCATCAAGCCTGAATGTGTCCTGACGATTACCTAACTCGCAAAGAACGAGAGGTACGGTGAAATCGCTGCCAAGCGAAAGCTTTTGATATGTCTCACCTTTATCAGAAAATAACAATTCATGAGACACTGTCAGAGAGATCAAAGCTGGCCAAGTCTCAGCAAAGCTTCAAGGATTAACCCTGTGTTTTCTCAGAGATCACGCGTAGCTGCCAGACTCTTTCAACACTGTTTTTGTTTCTGATGTACAAAAGTAAAATATGCTTTTCTGACGTGTCTTGCCTCTTTGCAACAAGGTCAGACTTCAGTGTCAGCACTCCTATGCACCACATAACCCTGCTTTCACCCCAGAAAGCTTCACTTCTTTCACCTCTCGAGTATGAAAGCTATGCAAGATGAAGCCAGCGTTTGGCACCTCAGCACTGACAGATGATGCAGAGCAGGTTGGTCCAGATGCACAGGCAGCCAGAGCTCATCACATGGATCTGTAGGGCACTTCATAAACACGTGGGGCGTGCTGAGACAGGGAACATGAGAAAAACTAGAGCTGCATATTCAATATTAAATATCTCACCCAAAGTTGATTTTATCACAACTTTTAATATAAAAATAAAGAATAAAAAGGATAAAGACCACTAATTGTGAACAGAATAGATGCAGTCAAGCAGTTGGAGTTCAACACGTTTTCATGACATGTCCTTTGTTTTGTTTTTGATTCTATGTGAACAGACAAGAAAATATCTTTCCATTGTTCCAGCGTCTTCTTTTATTTTACATGGATGTGACCTTTTTTTCAGTCACAAAATGGTTTATTTATGTCTTATGATGACTCTAATGAATATTTTAATCCAGGTCATGCTCTTACCTAACTTGCCCATTTCTGATAATTCCCTGTGTGAGAGCTGGTGTAGCTCAGAAAGCTGTTACAGCTCGGCTGCTCAAAAGACAAGTTTGGTAACGGAGCAACATGAACTACTGGCGGCTACGTGCATGGTTTAGGTGAGAAACCAGCGAGAGAGGACAACAAAGACGGCTCCTCGTGAGGTTAGCATAGATGCTTCTGTGACATCAGTTATATCAGAACTGGCGGGTATATTTCATTGAAAGGAGAACAAAGAATGGCACTTCTCAATGGAAAATGATTTTGGTAAAAGTTTGATTTACCAAGTGACTCCACTGGTGTTAGTGCTCTCCTGCTGTTACTTTGATTGGTGGAAGTTAGCCTGTGATAGACAGAAGGTTTGTCCATTTACATGCCAAGTGTTTTTTTCCCTACATTTTTCCAAACAGTCTCTATCAGTGCCTTTCCAGATGGTTACGCATCAGGGAAGTGAGCATTGTCAGTCGATTGGAGTGACCTTAATGCCGGACAGTTTCCCTCTTCTTTTTACAATCTACAAGGGTCAAGAGTTGGATTACCAGTGATGGAGTGAAAGTTGCATTTCCACTGGTTTACAGTCCTGATTTTCATCACATGCAGTAGATAAGAGCAACCATCCAAACTCAACACAGACATTTACTCTCATCAAGAAAAGATGAACTATGACATCCACTTTTACAGTACTTTATGAAGGAAAAACTTCAAGGACCTTGTTTGTTTTTTCTTTCCCCAGGTCTTTGTTTTCTTTCTTATTTTCTATGAAAGGAAAGGCCGAAGTGTGCAATAACAACATTCCTATGAACACATTCTTTCAACAAGTATCGACCGGCGCACCAAAAAACACACGGAACAAGTCAGACCCAGACGCTAGTGTTGCTGGAAGTGTCTAAGATAAGCAGTGTTAAAACAAGTCGATCGTTTTGATGGGATAATGTCTGAGTATCATATCTGCACAATGTTCCGCCAGCAGTTATGTAATTATAAAAAATTAATCACACAGATGGTAATTTACACTCTGCACTGGTGCCAGGAAAACGAGCCGGCCCACAGGGATGTATGAAGTAATTACAGCTCTAAGAGTTTCTTACAACGCTTGAGTAATTTGGGTAAGTAGTACTGTAACAGTTTGATATCTGCCCTCTTATCTGCGTCCACATTTCCCTCCACATGCCAACTAATTGATGAATAACTGAACTGTGCGTTTGTTTTCTTTGACTCAGTGAATGTATGCGATGCAGGGCTGCCCGTGGAAATGTTCCCCCACTCAAACAGGAGAAGTGTGGATTTTGGCACCGAGCAGCGGCTCGGACGGTTGGTGTGAGGGTCAAGGGTCAAAGATCACAAGGTGAGAGCCGGGCCGAGGCTGACACCAAACCTCGCTGTTCACTTATGGAATTTGTGAGAAAGTGAGGAAGGATGAAAGAATGTTTGTCTTTCATCCCTCTGTTTTTACACTCCATTTCTGCTGTCAGAGGATGACTTAATCAAACAGAGGGGTGGAAGTATCTGTGAGTAATGAGAGCAAAAAGGGTGTAACGGACACTTCCGTATGTTATTCAGGCCTAAAGGATGATTTCATAGCAAGTACTTAAACGATGTACATACACTAAACCGATGTAATACCCCTCCCTTCATCCCTTTCTTTCCAAGCCTGCAGGAGAACCTGCCAACATATCCTTATATCAAAATGACTAATGACTTGCAAGCAAGTCCGAAAATGACATAATATTACCATCTCCAAAACAACCGTTCCATGGACACGCTCGGTGCACTTTGGTTCGATTTAGGCAAGAAAACAATTTGGTTAGGCCGAGGGAAACACTGGGGTTTGGGATAAAATCACTGGGTTACACTTCTGTCACTGCAGTTACAAACATTCCTACTTTTGTACTTTTGTTACATTATGTATGTGATGTAACTTAATTACATGATTAAGCTGTAAGAGCTTGCCATTGACTCCTGGCTTCACACTGAACACACCTCAGCTCCTCCTTTGCTGCTGTAATAACAACCATGTCCACTGGAGGTCACTATGAAGGAACAAATATAATTCTTACCACTTCTTTTCACAGTTTTCCTGATGAGTACAGGCCTTCGTTCTCAGGGTTAAGTTAACGGGGAATTGATGTAGTCCTCATTAAGAGAGTGACACTCGTGTGTGTGTGTGTGTGTGTGTGTGTGTGAGTGTGTGTGTGGGTGTGTGTGTGTGTGGTGAGATACAGGAGAGAGAAAGAGAAAGCAGAGAATTAGAAGAGTTACAGAACAGAGATCTCGGACGGATCTGTAAAACATCACACCCTCCTTACCACCCGGCTCGCTGCATACTGCGCATAACCCGGGTTAAACAGCGTGGCCTCGGACCAGATGCAGCTACTCACTGATCTGTGGGAGGGTTGATGAGGCATGCAAAGACGTTTATACACAGAACAAGACAGAAAGTGTACTGTATGTACGTGTGTGTGTGTGTGTGTGTGTGTGTTCCTATACATATACATTTGACTACATGTAGTGTATACCTGAGCTCATTCACACTCGGTTTGTTTGTTTTAATCCAAACCAGAGATGGACTGTCATCCATCTCTGTAATCCCTCTGGTCTGCTTTCACATACGTTGACTCCTGTTTTGATCTGTGGCGTGTTTGGTTCTTTATCATAGCGCAGTGTTTACGCATATTCTTTCCCATATGTGAACTTATCCACAGATATGGACATTGAAGCTGTAGTGAAACACTGGTATGATTTCAACATGACTGATCATTTTCAGGTTTTTTTGTGTTTGTGCGCGGGTGACACTGAAAAAATAAGTGGACTCCAAATCGTTAGATGATGCATCCGTGTTGGATGCTCTAAAGCCAAGATGTTCCTCGATGAACACACATATGTGAGAAGCGCTGGCATGGCTACTTGAGTTCTTATTGCTAGCTATGTGGTCGGCCAGTTAACCACTGACATGCTAGGTAACGATATTAGCTCAGCCAAAAAAAGTTTGCAAAGCTCGATGACTCAGAGTAAATTAGCTTGCCATCTAAGTTACTAGCCTGACAATAAGCTAACAAATTCATAAAAGAGCAGTAACACATTGTTGTAGCTCTGTCTCCTGTCTTACGCCTGACTGCATGTTTCAGCTAAAATATTGGCTTCTGACATTTTGGACTATTGAGCTCCCTGATCCCTCTGAGAAAAGTACTTTCAAAATTGTTTGTTCTTTGACAGTAATGCAAAGGCTTTGCATGGATTTACTTTGCCCCTCTGATCACATGAATGCAACAATTCTACTTACATTATAATAGTTTGGGTAAAATATTCAGTTGTTAGTTGTTAGAAACGCTGGTGTGATGATTTTGATATGGTATGATGAGTTCAGTTTGAGGATTTGTGTTGTAGATTTGTGGGATTTGTTTCTGTTAGGGCAAACCACTTCCAGATTTCAACTGAGCTGCCAGAGGGAAAGCTCTTTTGAAAGAAACAGTCTTGGTTTTCGCTTGACTGAGACAGAATTCTGACTTTATCTGATATGTGTTACAAGGTGTGTCAGACAAGAGCAAAAAATATGGTCCTTTAGCTAAAGCTAATCACACCAAATCTGAGTTTTCACGTGATGAAAATGAAGAAGGGTAAGAACAAGCGTATCTTCTTAAGTTTCCATCACCCAAATCAGTAACAGCTTTGGTCGGGGAATCCCCCTTTATCTTCACCCCCTGTCCTCACCCTCCCTCTGTGCTCCCCTCTGAAAGTGTATCAGAACCAGCCTAGATCATCACAGGAGGAAAAAAAAAAAAGACATGAGTGAGTATAAAAAAAGAACCAGTCAATTCTTATGACCATACAAGGCAGCCTCACATTCCTGCCTCGGACATTTACAGGCTCTTAAACTTTGTTCCTGGTGCTTGCCAAAACTCTGGGGAGGAATTCTTATCTAGCTAGGGTACAAGAGACTTTTATTTATTTCTTTTACTACATGGAAGGAGTAATGGGAGCATGATGAGTGGTGGCAGGACGGGTGTGCGTATGTAAAAGGTTAATGGGAGCATAGAGAGTGGAGAGAAAATGAGGTCAAATAGACATATGGGAGTGTGAGTCTGGAATGGGAAGTTTCCACTTAAAGGGCTGCTGACTCTGACTGACTGATTGGATTCAGTGGGAAGATAATGCATAATGTAAATGATGATGTGTGTCTATGGAAACAGTGTGAGTGCTGTGGGGATTTGGGTTTGGAAGGAACAGGATTTTCTCAGAGGTCTGCAGTAGTGGACGCATGAAGTAGAGGTGATGAGGGGGCCGACGTACCCCCTGAAACAAGGCATTATTAAAACGATTGGTTTATTTATACAGAAATATGATGCAGACTCACAGCAGAGAGAGAGAGATTGATGGCTCATTCGGCGCATCAACATCGAGCTGAATGTGACTCAGTCAATCAGACAAGTTTATGAACACCGCAGAGTCTCCGTTTACGGCGGCAAACAGGCGGATCAGCATTGAATGCGCTTATCTCTTCTACGAGACGTCTGTATCCTCGCTGCTCATAAACCGTGAGGCCGTTAATCCCTGGAAATAACGTTTCTTTGTCGTTCCAATCACAAGCAGAAAGTTTTAAGTCACTCAGTTCACAGCTGGCATTATTCGTCTTGGCGAGCGACCAGCTGGTGTCACTCCACGGCTGATATGCAAATGAACACACTGACGTCATCGCTGGCACAAACACAAGCAGCTTTTTTTTTTT
>CAEMYA010000008.1:4815730-4840007 GCA_903131615.1 Diplodus sargus
TTTTTTTTTTTTACCCAAAGAAAGACAGAGCTTTTGTATAACATTTGCCGAATTTACAAGAACGCCCGAAATGATCAAGGATTTTTCATAGTCCGTGTGTCACAAAGTTTTTTAAGCATCTCCGAAACTCAATAACTCACTCATTTTATGAGGGAGTCTGGGGGATCTCACTCTAGCCGTAAAAGCCAGTCAAAGCATTTAATCCATATGTGGGGATGTTGGCATCAAAAGTGATTTATACTGGGTTTAAACAAAATTGTTGTGTTTTACTCTATGGTTTTAAGGACATGACTGAGTGTTTATGAGGCGTTGCTCAGATCACTCTAATCTTGACATCTTCCAGATATGATTAATCAAAATCACGGTTACTCCTCCCAAATCAAAGCAAGTTCAAATATAATATTTTCCGATGTTTTTAATTGGCTGGACCACACTTTTCAGGGCTCACACACGTTATCTGAATCTTTCTCATGATGTCAAAAAAAGTCAGGATTTCATATGCGGGTCAGTAGGTTAATCCAAGTTAGTTTAGGGAGGGACATTGGTATGTCAGCTTAAACTCCCCCTCACAGACAAACACATGCACCTCCTCGGTATCAGAGTGCTGCTCCATTTCATGAGTTAAGAGTCTCTTCTGTGCGCGTGAATGATTTTCCACTCCTCTGTTCTGCTCCGCCAGGCACAGCAGTGGAATCCCCTCATTAAAACCAGATGTAAAAAAAAAAAGAAGAAGAAAAAAAAAGAGACAAATCCAAGAGGTTTTTATACTGACCCAAAGCATGAAAGCATTTATGTGTGAAAGTACACGCAAACACTGACAAGGCGTTTGACGAAAGTGACGAAACACGAGCATCCATACGAGAACACACAGTCAAAACCCTCCGTACGACAGACCATAAATGTCAGATTAGGCCTCTTCTCATCAGACTGATAGCTCCTTCATTCCCCTAGTGCACCTGTTAAGGCAAGAAGATTTATGCCTTTTCATTCTTTTCACTTCCCAGAGTTATGTGACCTCACTTCCAGCCTCGGTCCTTCGTGGATGTAGAAAGCTGCCTTTAGTTACAAAGATCTGAGGGTTCCATCATTGCTTAGTATGCCTTGATGTTACACCACTGCCTGCTTCTCAGTAAATGTAACTCCCTCCGACTCCCCCTCTGACTTTTGTACCAACGTTTATGTGAAATGTAGATAGGTGTTTCTCTCCTAATGTGTTCATGTTCATTTGATGAAGCAAAAACAGAAACTAACCCGATTCTTAGGCTATTTTGGCTCATTGTGCTGGTTTTATGTCACATTTAGCATATGGATTGGTGTCAGTGGTCTCATTCACCTGCGCTAAATAGCTTATTTACAGTTGCTGACAAGCTTTGGAAGAAAAAGAAAAATCTAGCATCAACTTTTTAACCACAAAGCAGAGAGTAACTGGATATTTGGGTAATAATTCAAAGAGGCAGGTTGTGGTTGAGGCTGGATGTGTGGACGTATATAGGGTACAAGTGTATTCTTTATTTTGTATGGCTGAAATGAGCCTAACGAACCGAAATTAATGAATTTCACATGTTTTGATTAATAGTCGTTATAGGAATATTTACTCAAAATCAATGCCACAATGTGTTTGGTTACTAGCTGAACATCAGCAAGACCAGAGAGATGGTGATAGATTTCAGGAAGAAGAGGAAGACGGCTTTCCAACCTCTGTGCATTCTGGGAAGGGATGTGGAGGCGGTGGAGGATTATAAGTACCTTGGTGTTACCATCAACCATAGACTGGACTGGAGATCTAACACTGAAGCTGTGTACAAGAAGGGGATGAGCAGACTTTACTTCCTGAGGAAGCTGAGATCCTTCAACGTGTGCAGCAAGATGTTGGAGATCTTTTATCAGTCTGTGGTGGCCAGTGTACTTTTCTTTGCTGTGGTTTGTTGGGGAAGCAGCATTGGAGCCAGTGACACCAACAGACTCAACAAACTGATCAGGAGGGCTGGCTCTGTGATTGGCTGCAAACAGGACACTCTGGAGGCTGTGGTGGAGAGGAGGACACTGAAAAAACTGTTATCCATCATGGATAATCCTCTCCACCCTCTCCAACTCACACTGGTCAGACAGCGGAGCACCTTCTCCGGAGGGTGCTTCAGCTTCGCTGTTGTAGCAACAGATACAGGAAATCATTCCTGCCACAAGCCATCACTTTATACAACAACTCTCTCACCTCTGCCTGATAGAGAACTCTGCTCTCTCTACTGTTTTGTTGTATATATTATTATTGTTTATTGTTTATAGCACACTGTGCACTGTATATATACACTATGTATATATTGGATTCTATTTATGTTATGTATGAACTGTTTTATTTGTGGACCCACAACTGCTGTAACAAAATAATTTCCCAGTCTGGGATCATTAAAGTATTTCTATCTATCTATCTATCTATCTAGTTGAATGAGACACAACTGTTTTTTATTGGATTTTGGTGGAATTTCTATTTTTCACAACTATCTTAGGTCAAAGGTCAGAATACTGTAAATAGAGTTTATTCATTTTGGAGGTCATTTTGAGGTGACATTTCTCCACATTGCTGCAGTGAAATGTAACCAAATGTGTAGCTCAGGAACAGCCACATTTGATCAGAAGATTCAAATGGGCAAACCCACAGAGCCAAACCCATGTTCTTTACTGTTGCAATAAATACCATTAACCTTAATGTGAGAGTCTTGCAACAAAACTATAGTTTAAGAAAAATCACATTGTAAAGAAGACAAAGAAGCACATAAATCTGTTTGGATGCTGAATGCCAAAAGTGATGACCAAAACGTTCACTCATGTCCAGACGTTCTCTGCTGACAAGCTTGTTGACCATCAGCGCAGGAGCCAGAATTTCTAAATGGCCATTTGTCTCATGTTGCTTGCAATGTGGACCCTGGGTGGAGGATAAGAGAGAGAGAGAAAAACATCAGTTTTGGGTAATATTTTTTTTTTATGACAGTCAACGACAAACACATGATATTCTTGAACCGCCAACAGAAGAACCAAACTGTCCATCGCTGATGTGTCCAACATAATGTAACTCTGTTACATTAACAAGTCAGAGAAACAGAGAAAAAGACAATCTCACAAAACTAATTGTTTCATCACAGTGAATATAAATACACTGTGTGCATACTTGAAGCTCTGTAGTTTTTGGTCCGTGCTTGTGAGATCTCATTTTCATTCCTTCTAATTACTCCTTGGTCTTCGCCTAGTTCCACAAACCCATGCAACTCTTGTAAAGGTGAAATTGTAGATAATTACAAACTTAAGAAATAATTATAATAAAAAAAGTATTGCTTTTTAAGTTAATAGCTTTTCATTTTGAGCAAACTGCTCCTTTGAAGTGAATTATGTGGAAAAAAAGGAGCTTAACATGTGTAAATGGTTGGAATGAGTCATGCACATAAAATCAAGGTTTATTTAGTACCGGATACTACATCCTTTGTTCTCAGAATGCTGTTGTAGTTGTCTAACAGCAAATCAGAAATTCCACAATGATATTCAGTACCTACAAAATGGGTGCGTACATCAAACTCACATGGACACGTTGTTACTCTTGTAGAAAAAGACACTTAATGATCGACAGTGAGAACTTTTAAATCTTAACATTGTTGTGCGCCCTCTAATCGAGATACAGCGGAGTATCCCTGTCACCATGCTATCATTTGATGCTGTAACCTTGAATGGAGCACTGATTACGTCTGTGAGAATTCAGCCGCAGCTTTTTCCAGCCTGCAGCATTGAAGAGAGGAAGAGTGTGGTTGACAATGGCAGGAAAGGGAAACTTGTAATGAGAAGTTTGGCTGCAGCCACGACAGCGTAGGTAGGTCACTGATTTGTGAGAGTACTTACTTATATATTGTGAAAGAAGTTTTTTGGTTTTTTTTACTGTTGTGCAGCTCAGAATGGCTGCAGTACTCAGACGGTCCTGTTGAAAAAGCAGTGATAATACAACAATCCAGCACACTAAGTTCACAGGATATGCACATGACCTGATGGATGGCTGAGCATAAGTTTAAGTTCAGTCTTCAGAACTATTGGGACTCGTTGGTCATGGTTACATATGCACTTCATGACAGCAAGGCACTTGTGGTAGAAATACTGCAAAGAGGTCCTTATTTGTATTTCAGATGACTCTAAACACAGCCTGTGCCACTGCCAACATGTCCAACTGAAGCAAATATTGCCATCTGTACGACAGTCATTAACTGGTGAACCTATCATGAAGCGCAAACAGTAACCAGGAGACCCAGAGTCAATATCAAGTAGATTCAGGGTCAATAAAACCCTGTTACTACCAGGAAGGATGTACTGATATCAACACTGAGCTCTGTGTAAATATCCTAGATGAGAATCAGTCATAAATTCTGTCCCAAAGTTCTTTCATGGGTGCCATGAAACCTAGAGACAAACAAATAGTCCACTGACACGCGGGCGCCAGGCTGCAAATACTCATTAAAATGCCCAGCACACCAGAGACCACAGTGCTGGACGGATGAAAAATGGAGACAGCTTTGCTATTCCCAGATCGTTGAATTTCATCTGATTGTGCCATTTTGTTCCTGAAATCAATTATAGATTCTGGTCAACAAGGTGGTTCCCAATCATTCAGACGAAAGTCACTTTCACTGTACGTGGACATTACCTGCCCCCACATAGTCGACCTTGTAGACTGTACATTAAGTTGATGTCACTCACTTTAGAACGCTTTGGGATTGTTTTGTTGTTTTTGAAGATATTAAACCTCCAAACTAATAAAGATTAATAACACAGTTTGGAGGGTATGTATGTGGAAATGCTTTCTCTGCTGAAAGGGATTATTTTTCTTCTTTGTTGCTATACCTTGGTTGACCACCGGGGGAAATCTCTTGACTCCAGGAAGTCGCTGCACCCACTTCTGTCCACCAACTAGCAAGGTTTACAGGTGTTGCCAGTAACTTCCTGGCTCCAGAGAGTTGTAGGCCTATTATTCCTACCATGAAAGCAATGTGTTTTCCAAAATGTTGAACCTTATAACATACTACATTCAGGGTTTTATTCTTCCTTGGCACATTTAGACGGACTGCTTGTCATGTTCAGCTCTAAGCAGATGTGACTCATGTTTCCCGAGTTGAAACTGCAGTCTACTTTGCCTTTGACTATGATAACATTTAGCCACATTTAGCCATGTTTGTCATTTTAACATAACATCAGGCATCCATGAGGCTGACAGCAATTATTTCTAGCCATATTCTGTTGTGTATCCTTTCGTTTCCTTGTCCTCTTAGAGAATTTTGGCTGTGCCGGGAGCCATTGTTGTGTTAGACATTGGATTATATCCAAAAAAACGTGACGTGACTTGATATCAGCTGCTGTGAGGACTGAACATAAGATCCTTCAGAGTGCTCTCTAACTGCTAATCTGCCCCTCCAGAAGTAAACACAATCAAGATGTCTGGGCCTGTCTGAGCTGCTATGGCAACAATAGCTTCCTGGCAAACAGCATAGCTTGGATTCCTCAATCAAGGGTCAGACTAATTAATGATTGCCCACAAATACTGACCGGTGTCTCCAAAATCTCAAACACAGTGGGGCCACCTCTCTGTAGACTGACATTCTTAGGATGTTTTTTAGGTGGACTGAGTTCTTAAAACTGAGCTTGTTAACGTTCTTAATTTGTTCTTATTGTTGTCATCTGCATTTTGCACATATTTTCTTTTCTTCTCGGAATGGACACGGGATAAAAGCCCTTTGTGAGTACAGGACAACACTTGAACTGAACAGGCAGGGTTATAGTCTGAGCTTTAAAGAGGGTTAGGGTTAAAGATGGAGATCTTGTAGACATTTGCACAACAGGTGCTATCACACTGACAGGCAGACTTTGATAAACCCTCAAAGCCTACAGACTTCAAAAGTCCATTTAGTTCAACACCCAAGCTCTAATTTAAGAAGCATGTCCAGAGTGAAGAGTGACTCCTACTGGATATATCAAAAACTTTCCAAAGTTTCCATGTAATGAACCAGAACCACTGGGGGGAAATTAGGCTCATTTTACTCAAAAACTATGCAGTATTTGAATGGTGTAGTTACCATGCAGTTGTAGGTTGTGTTTGTTCCCAATGGTCTCAATGGGCAGTGAACCCATTTCAGACACATATACATACACAATAGATTGACAAAGTCCTTTATTCAAATTTGTAGACAACCTGGAACTCCTTCCTCTACATGTTTTAAACATCATTATGGCCAAATCTTTCCTTCTATCTGTTAGCCTTGCCTTTATATAGTATCAAGCTTTTGCACGCTGGATAAACAGGTACAGTGAGAGACAGACAGACCGTGATGCCAAAACTGGGATCACTATGTTCTTTTGGCCTCTAGTTGGATGATTTCAGCATGAAGAAGAAAGTAAAATTCTGCTCGATGCCATACGATCCACACACCAGCGGGTACCTGGCACCTGAAACAGTTACCTGTCAAGCCTTTTTTGGCACTGACAGAGAGGTAAAAAAAGAGAGAGAGCAATCAGAGAGGAATTTACACTTGGGATATGACAAAGAAAATCATTTAGAAGAGGTAATAGATGCTGAAGGGTGAAAAACAACAAAGTGAGAAGGGATGAGGTCATTCAAATCAAAACTCTCTTGTGAGGATCACAGTGTTTCTGAAAAACGACGAGGAGGATGGAGTAGAGGGAGGATCATGAAAAGGTGATTGGGGGAGGATGGTAAAGGATCTCAAATATAGGAGAATAGGATGAGTGAGGAGAAGATCGGGGATCAAGTGGAGCTTCTCTGACATGGAAGAGAAGGAGAAAAAGTAGACTTGTGGTTGTAAAAATGGGGGCTAAACCACAACAAAGAGGCAACAGGAAGGTGAGGAGGACTTTCAAAGACAGAAAGAGTGGTGAGGGATGGAAAGTACAGAAGAAAGAGGACAAGGGGATGAAGAAGGAGGGAAAAAACGAGGACTATACAAAGGAGAACATGAAAGAGGTGGAAAAGAAAGCAGAATCCAGACAGCTTCAGATGACATCACTGCTAAAACCTTTTACATGAAGTCCTGCAGATAAAATAAACCAGGCAGCCCTCCACAGTCACCTGAAACGACTCCTTTCTGAAACCTCTGGCAAAAAAAAAGCAAATGCAGCATGTCAGTAATCGTTATGTAGCTGCTCTCGAAGGCAGTTGAACAATGCTGTGCTTCAAAATTACAACCTGCAGCCTACATCCTGAAATAAATCATGTTCTGTGAATGCACGTATCTTAAAGATAGAGCAAAGATAGAAGCAAGTGCGGAATCTGCCAGATTGGCTTGTTTTTTTCTTTGTCAAGGCTTAGTAATGTGTTGGGCCACCACAAACCCTCAGTGTTCCCTAGAATAGCTTCTACAGGTCTCTGAACTTGACTGGATGCAGTGAACATCATTCTTTCAAAAGTTGAGATCAAAACTCAAATGATCAGTTGTTCTCACAAATGTCCCAAAATGACATATTTGCAAGTTATAAAGCCCTCTACCACTCATAGGATTTATGACTCTGAATGGGTCAATAAAATTCTCACTTTAACCATTTTAACTTTTCAGGCTGACAGTGTCTTTTTTGTGTGTGTGTTTTTTTAAAAACCATGAACCTGATGGTTACCTTAACCAAACCAAGAGGTTATTATTGTAACCATGAAGGTTCCCAACAATAAATAATTAACCCAAACCATGATCTTTCCATAACCAAGTTTTTTTGGTGTCTTAAAAGTGCAATATATAAGATCGGTCAGTTTTTTACTCCCAGGTTGTCATATGCTGATTTTTTGGGTTGGTAGCTGGCCTGACCAAAGTGTTTGTAATTAATGTGGTAATGAGACTCAACAAACAGCTCTCTTTCAGCTATCAGCCCAAATGCCAGGATAATATGTTGTTATAGCACCTTTGGATAGCAAACCATGGATATATCACATTTATACATCTCACACAATTCATATCAATATTAGCAATATTGATATGAAAAGTGTCATCTCACATTTACATTACGTGTATATGTATGTATGTAGTGTGACAGCTGCAAATACAGAGACCATTGTTCGAGACAGCGTTTCAACATCTGTGAGCATAAAAAAATTAATATATTCGAAAGGAGACGGAGTATTTTTCCATCTTTGTTGGTTTCAACAAGACCGGATCATTTTGATAAGACTTCAGAAAAACTTGTAGCCAAAAATGAATAATGTTAAGCAGACGTTGGGACCGTTTCCAGCTGTGTCTGTGGTAAGCCGAAACATGATCTTGTCCTAACCCTATCCAAGTGGTTTATGTGCCTAAACCTGACCAAAGTATACTCAAAGTATTGTCATAACATAACATTTTTAAAGTGTAGAGTTCCAACCTGTCCATGGTTTGCAGAAACATACATTGCCAACATTTATTTTGGTGACTTGATTGTAAAACCATTGTACTGGAAAAGTACAATAGTGAGATGAAGAGCGAGACACTGTGAGCCATCTGAATGTATCATTGAACATGATCGCTTCTGTTGGCTGGATCATGGCCTCCTCTATAATGACATTCCTTAAAAATGAATTGCTTCTGCTCGCCTCCTCCACCCTCTCTGCAGGAATGTGGGTGGTGAGTTATCAGTTTCAGAGAACTGGCATTTGTAACAGTTGTGTTTAAAAGACGCCTGCTGATGTCTCTCCTTTTAGCTTTTAAGATTCCATCGTACAGTACGTATGTGTTTAATCTGGGATGATGGAGACTGTTGAGCCACCAGCAGATATACTTCTTAGCTAAAGTATAAAGCCTCACCTTAACCTGCATTTTGATTTAATCGTGGTAATAACGTGTGTCTCATGAGATAATAAGCACTTGCAGTTCCTCCCCGAAATTGACTCTACAATGAAAAAGAAACAGTGTCAAGGTGTACTGTTCTGTTCATTTGGTGATCACAGCCTTACTGAAAGCTGAGAATTGCAGCTTTACTCTCCTTCCTTCATCCTTTTGCATCTTCCTCATCTTCTCTGATCTGGTCTTGTCATAGTGATTTAAAAACAATCCCCACCAATTTTTCTCTTTGCATGCCTGAACTGCTCTCTCGCATAATGTTTGTAGTGTCACAGGTATATCATCAAGGTGCTCTGACTCTTTGTCTCTGTACTGTTTGTTCCTTCAAGCAACTGAAGCATATTCTTAAGTTAGGCATAATCACTGGTTCTGATTATTGCAGCCGGGGCAGGAACTGAACAATGTGACTTGATGTGATCTCCAGGCACTTAGACCTGTTTTGGAACTCAGTGGTGTGCACAGACTTTTTGAGGGGCAGCAGCAAAAAGAAAAAAAAAGGGCACATACAGCGCGTTCTTTATCATGCTTTAACCAGCCATGGAGGCAGTTTTGTGTGTTTTGCCAACTAAGAGGGCACTTTAGCCCTTTAGAGAGTTACTCTCTCCCACAGACAACACTGCCTGGAACTCCTGAATTGGAGTCGAGCCTTTACCTCCCTAAGTTTTGTGTGTGACTACGTAAGAGGTGTTATGTTAATCCATCCGTCCATCCATTGTCTGTAACTGCTTTTCCTTTTCGGGGTCACATGGGGCTTGAGCTGATCCCAACTGACACTGGTCGAGTGGAGGGGTACACCACGGATAGGTCGCCTGTTCATCACAGGGCTGACATATAAGGATGTGTCACTCATTCACACCTACGGACAATTTAGAGTAACGTAACTCCTTGCATGTCTTGCGGGAGGAAGCTGGAGTACCCGGAGGGAACACACACTGCGTGAAGAAAGGTTCTGAATTTTGGACCTTTTGCTGTGAGTCAAGAGTGCTAACCACTGTGCTGCCTGTCATATATTTTTATATATTTATTATAAAATATATACACTTGAGTCAGTCAGCAGACATATAGTTGCTACTGCTGTAACAGCTTTATTTAAGTTCACACTACCTTGCTTGGCATGACCCGCCCTACTCCACACAAAGCATTGACACATTATCACCTCCTGAAGTTGATATGACCAATTTGCCCGTAAAAAAATGGCTTACAAATACAGATACAGAGCATTCATTCAATTTAATTTGAGCCATGCTGAAGTCAAATATTTGTTCAGCTTTTAGCTCTGTTTTAGTCTTCACACTCCCAAGGAAAATATCCGTCTAACTTTGGTACAGTACAGCTTGTCACAGCTCTGAAACAGCTGCCAGTAAACATTCAGATGAAAGTAGTGAGAGTGAACCAAAAAGTTAAGAAGAGGACTGTTTAACCCAAACAATTAGCTAAAAGATGCTGAAATGCTCTATTTTGAGGGGAAGCTGTGACATGCCGTCGAAGAGAAGAACTAAGAGGACTGAGGAAGAAAAGCAGTGTAAAAAGAAAGAATTGGACCGAGACAGAGAGAAAACTTGGAGATATATCAGAGCATCATTTCAGAGGTGGAGGGAGCTGCGGGATTTGTAAGGACTCAAGAGTAATGCAGAGTTAGCCGCTTTTCTGCTAGACAAGTAAGGACTCCTGCTTGATATATGTTTTATTCAGTTTTAACCACAAGGTTATGGCGGTGGCGGTTACAGTTATACTCGCAATACCGCAAATGGCCGTAAGATGTTGCAGTCGAGATACGTAGCTTGCTAAATCTAGCTTGTTAGCTTGTATGCTAACTTCGGTACCCTGTTGGTCTTGCTAGTGACTGGTCACCTGCAAGACCAGCGTATGTTGTGTTTTGGTGCTGGTCTATGCTGTTTTTTTCAGCAGGGTGTTCAGCTCAGTCTTTATGACTACTGGTTAGCAAAAGTGTCTTTCAACTGACCGGGCAGCTATAACGTTAGTTTATGTTCTGTACGCTCTGAATAGGTTGGATCTGTTTAGAGAAATAATGTTACACATGCTTCAGAAAGGCAGCATGGCGTTGCCCAGGGTAATGTTGGCTGGTAACTCAGTCTACCGCGATGTGAGGAATATTTTTGTTACTTGGGATTTCTACAGTGATCTGCATGAGGCACTTGTCATTGTAATTTAGTTGTATTGGTCAGAGAGAGAACAATCTGGGCTTATTTGGTTGCTGTTATTTTGAATGCGCCGTCTTGGTTATCTGGTCAAAACTCCAGACTGCAGCTTCAAGGGCCAAAGATGAATAAAGAATGTTTTCATAAAACTTTTTAAGCTCTTCCATGTAAAGAATGTCTGACAATGGCGCGCCCCCCAGTGCTACTTAAGATGCCATGGAAAGTTTTGAATTGTGATACTCATATAGTAATCACCTCTTAATCGGAATCCACAACCACACCGGAACAATCTGGTGAACAGCCCACAGGAGGTATATGTTTTGTCTCCTCTAACAGCCGAGGTGCTTTCTGACAACCTACCATCAGCAGTGTCCCCTCTCTGATGCCAGCAGTTGATAAACTGAGACAAGCAATTCAGATACGATTCCATGTAATCTTTGCCTTGCTGCCTGTACTGTTTTACAGTAAAATCTATCGTTGCTGTTGCTACAGGAGCAAGACAATATCCTCTGATATAAAGATTGTTTCATGGTTCCTGTCATGTGCGTCTTCTTTCATTTCTGTCTTTTATGTGTTTTTGTGGTAACTTCTGCTTGGTTTCCCTCCTGTTTTCTTGCGTTCGTCACCAGTCTGCTTTCCCGCCACACCTGTCTTGCGTCTGTCTCATTAGCCCTTTGCTGTTCCTGGTGTTTTTTTTTCTAACCTTTCTAGTTTTCTTCTTGCCCAATCTTGTTATGTTTCCCTGCGTTTGGGTCCACCTTTTCTCCTCCAGCGGGAAAGCTTGGTTTATTCAAAGTTAACAAGTCTGTCTGTTTGTGTCCCGTGATCCGACCAACAGTACACTGTGTAGTTATCCAAGCATAAAACCATACAAACAGATTTCCGCTCAGTTGTGAACAGTCTGTGTTTATGTGTCTCCACACTGCCCCACTGTAGCTGAGGGCTTGAGTAACAAAGAAAAAAAAATCTGATTCCAGTCATTTACAAAATATCATCCTGATCTAATCTTTTATCGCTCTCCATGTGGCTCTGACTCACTGCTCACACAGTTTGAGTAGACGCTGCCCTACATTCATGCATTTAGGACTGCGATTTACGACATGGATTCTCCGAGCGCAAACCCCGAGTGTGATTTATAAAGATAGAGAGAAAAAAAAAGACAAATGGAACTAAAGCTGGCAGAGGTCGTAATTCTTGGCATTTGTTTTTGCCAAGAGCCCGAGCTGTGCCAGGTAGGTGGAGTTACTACATCATAGACCTCAGCGACTCTCCAGCGATGACAGTCATCATTTTCAAAAGTTATTTCCAAACACTTTGCGTGCTCTGTGGAGTCCCCCATGTCTACTACGACTGATATAGTGACTCTTAAGACTGCGAGGATACATAGGAGGAAGAGAATGCTGCTCTTGTCTGTCATCCAGGCCTATCAGTTCCCTGCTACACATCAGCATCATCCAGCTCCCTCCGGAGAACCAGAAACATTAATCATCACATGGTGTTGTCGAGGTAAACCACAAGCCAATCAACGCTTCAGCGTCTCTGCTCCGTTTTTTCCACGAGCCTGCCTGGAGCCCAGGAGCAAGACAAGTTCTACTCCACCGAGGAGATGAGCGCGTGCGATTGGATTCAAGCGAACTTCAACGGGGCGCATATTCCTGCGAGAAATGAATCACAATGCAAATTCCTGTGTTAAACTGCAACACAATTCAAATTCAAGTATGAAACAAATCGCATGCAAATTCCAACGAGCACACAATATGACAGGAAGAAGACTCCACCCCTCTCTGCGCCGCTTTGTGAACTAGATTTGCATATTTGACTTCAGAACACGGGAGCTTTAATTCTTTGACCAACACCGCAAGTCTGATGCCAAGATATGGCCCGGCATCCTGTGACGGACGGATGGACGGACGGACTGGAAAAGCGAAGGAATTTGTGATACAAGATAATTGGAGAAAGGACAGGAGGATGTTCGAGTCATAACCCCGACTGGTTGATCCCAGAGCGGTTCGGTCACTTCAGGTCTGGCAGAGTTGTGGTTGAAAGAGGGGAAATAGCAGCGCAGCTTTGGGCCCAATGCCATTTAAGACAATGGGGCTTCTCAGAGATGGAGCTTCCTTGAATTGTGCACAGTTTCCATAGAGTGAATGAAAACACGAGCCCCTTAGAGGTGGTTTTTCCATCATGGCCGGCCTGCTACAGAGTTCCCATCAGAGTGTAACAGCTGTTACGTCAGGGAGAGCTCGCCCTGAACTTACAGGATGTAAAAAGCAAGGAGGTGTCTGCTTGATGCTTAATGTGTTTTTGTGCACAAGAAAGGGCAAGGATGCATTAACCAGGGATGGAATGTAATCCATCGATATACTCGAAGTACTGTACTGAAGTAGTATTTGCTTCTTTTGCTACTTTATAATTCCACTCCACTGGATTTTCCAGGCAAGCACTCTACTTTTTTTCTCTACTACATTCATTTAATAACTTTAGCTTCTACCTTCTTGGCAGATATCATGATGCATCGGTGACTTTTTCTGTGGTTCGGGGCATGTTTGTAGGTGTTTCCTGCCTGTACCACCACAACAGCATTTACAGAACATATATGTAGATATGTATTATTTACTTCACATGTACTTTTGATACTTATATTCAATACCAGATACTTTAAGACATTTGCTCAATTACTTTTTATATGGATGACTTACTCACCGTTTAAGCAAAGTGATATCTTAACACAGATCTACTTTTACTCAGTGTCAACTAACATGTTTCACTGAAGGTGTGTGGAAACTGCTGGAAAACCTAAATACGATGCATACCAGGTACACTTGTATTTTGAGTTTGATGTTGTCCTATATTTCAACACACAAATAAAGACGGAGAGGAGCTGCTCACAGGTGCGCACGATAAAAAGAAACTGTGAATGGTAATGTAGAGTACAGCTCTAAAAGAACAACGGTATGTGGAAAAGCTTTCTTTCTCTTTGTTAACTGGATTTAGCAGTGTTCTTTACTTGACTTAATTATTTCCCCTTAATGAACAAAAGGGTATAACACGTCTGTCACGTAGAATGCAGTGCATGGATCTGTCGTAGGGATTCATCTTACAGCTCTTCTCTCAGCAGGATCAAAGGTCCTGCACATCCACACAGCTGGTGCCAGTTACTGATGAAATCTCTGCTAAGGCCAAATCTATGATGGGAAGTGCATGAGGTTAACAGAAGACATTTCATAGTAGTAAAAGTACAGGTGTAATTATTAACAGAAACAATGTCTGCATTCAATTTAAGGAAGACTGTTCTAGTGTACCGTACTTTGCATACTGGCTCACTGTAGGGGTCACCGGGACTTTTAATGGGGACATCATTAATGTTGTTGGTTTCACCTGTGCTATTCCGGTTAAGGCAGAGTGTCTGTTGTAGAAAATGTCACATTTCATGATTTTCTACATGACTGGATGTTGATTTCACTGGCTGCATCAAGGCCTGAGGGCAGCGTCCACTAGACCTGTAAGGAGGCTCTGCTGCTGCACAGTGTGCACAAAAATAGAGAGAAAGAAGTGTCAATCAAGCTGTATGAACATACACAGTGCAGTTAGGCGTACACCTGTGTAGGCGGACCAGTAGGGGCTTTAATTAGCAATGAAACAACTCTATATACTGTATGACTGAGATTTAGCTGATTCACAGTTGGTTATATTCAAATTAATGAAAAGAGAAAGATCATTTAAAGTGCAGTTTATTGCTCGGACAGGAAAGTACATGGCACATAAAACAAAAGAATGAAACAAAACAGTTTTATGTGAAGCAATTTGCAGTGTTTTTCCTGAATTAAAGTTCTTGGTAACTGTTCATTCCTATACAACAACTTTACAGTGTTTATGTCCACCAGGAGCCCAGTGGAGACTTGGATGAAAACTTGCTTCCATGTGTTAATTTCCCTGCCGATACTTTAGTCAATACAGAGGGAGATTTTTTCTGCATTCCATTATTACTTTGTTCAGCTTTTCCTCCTTTGATTTATACTGAATGTATTTATTTTTTCATATTGCTTTTAATAATCACATCTATGATTTTACAGTGGATCTTCTTAACATACACATGAAGGAGAATAATAGAAAAAATTCAGTCATATACTTGTCAATATATCACAACTTCATAGCAGGGCTCATCTTTGGATAGCAATATTTGATACAGGTGTACTTTTAACTGGGAATTGGTGGTATAAACTGGGAGGTTTGACATTGTTTTGTTCCCCTAAATGCACTGAAATTACTACTAATACACCTCCTTAGACGACATACAATAAACAACTACAGTAGGTGGGGGGCTGTAGCCAAAAAAAGAGAATAAAACTGCTGCATAACGATTTTGATCGCAAATAATATTATTGATTTGATCTGGAATACAGTGTACTGGAAACAGATCAACGCCAAACCTGGTTAATATTGCTCATCATACTGCTGCATAGGAGGAGAGTGAATATCAGTAGTATGAAGGAAGCAGTACAAGGTGGCACATTAAATCAGCAGTCACAGCTAAAATAACAGCGCTAATACCGTAAGACACAGGTTTAAGGCTAACAAAACAAAAAATCTGGACTGCAACCTCCAACGAATACAAAATTAATCTCATCAGTAAGAAAAGAACGGTATTGAAAGAAGACGGCTGATTTTAAGGCAGAGGACAAACTAGAAGATAGACGTTTAGGTGTCTAGCTGAGATTTATCAATACTGTGTTTCACCATTGGTAGTAAGATAAGAGCACCTAAACACAAATGGACTGGATATTATTGTACATCTCAATGTAAGATGTATTAGGCACTCGGAGTTCCTGTTAACAAAACCACAGGGCATGATCTCTGCGCTGATCCAGCTGCACCAGTGTTTGTTTTCCCTGCTCTGGTTCTGGTCTAAGCTCAATCTGTCCTGGTTTCACAAGTGGTTGTGGAGAAGACGGAGGGACTTGTTTTGGCCCTCTAAGCCATGGTTTTCTTTTTGCACTCCGCAGAGCAGAAGAGGAAGTTTTTCACTGCCATGAAGCGCTGGCCGATCAGGCACTTGGAGCATCCGGAGCACTTGAAGCACTGCGGCTCGGCGTGCCAGTGGTAATCGCCGTAGGAAACCCTCTGGGCTTCGGGCTCTACTGGGCCCTGGCAGGAAGAGCATTTCTGGGAAGGGGGAGGATATAATAATGTCAATACACACAGTCAGTTTTAACATTTTTCTATTCATTTTCATATTGTTAGCTTTGCATGTATTCTTTTGCCGTTTGCCTTTTCTCAGCACTGCTGGATAAAAAGTCAGTCAGACCACGCTACGGCTCTTAACATTTCTAATGAAAACAGTCAGAAGTGAAAGCAAGTATGAAGTCAAATTAAAAATACTGGCTTGAGGGGGATTATGTCAAATAAATCATGTAAACACCTGCCGTGTGCTTCACATTCTTGACTTTGGGCTGCCAGCGTTCATTTACAATCTGTCTCTTATGTCAGTTTAAAACAGATGTCTGTTGTTCGACCTGCGTGAGACCCTTTTACACCAAATTAATGACCAAGAATATTTATTTCATTTTGGATTTAGAAAGCCATCGTGGGAATTTGTTCTATCTTTAGTAGGTTCAACTACAGTAATGCTTTACAGGTCGTCTCACTCCAGTTCTCAAATCTTTACACTGGCTTCCTCTTTGTCAAAGAATTGACTTTAGAAATAGTACTTCTGGTTTACAAAGAACTGAATGGAATAAAGCCTTAATTCATCTCTGACCTGCTACATTGAGAACAATCCACACTTCTCAGTTGGTCTGAGAGACATCTGCATATTTTCCCTAAGTCAAAATTAAATATGAAGAAGCAGAATTCTTGCTGGAAATCTTTAGATCGAAAAGATCTAAAAGAACCCTCAGTTTTTTTGAATCAGGAGTTCATTATTTACTGCTCACCACTGACTTTTATTTTAATCTTTTTTCTCTTTTATCTTGAGGTCATATCTTGTATGGTCATTTTTATCCTCCTGTTTTTTATTTGTATTTTAAATCATATTTAAATGCAATTTTTTTTTATATTGGCTATTTATGTTCCCTTGTGTTTCTTTATTGATACCTTTTTACAGTCTGTCTTAAATAAAGCACTTTCATTTTCTGGTTTTTGTTAAGAGATACAAATAAACTTGCTTGCAGGTCAGAACAGGACTTGAATTTCTAGGGTTGGGGGAATGACCCTAATTAGAGCCACTTAAACCAAAAATGCCTTCACTCAAATACAGCAAACACATACTAAAATTTCAACTATTTATACAAACAGAAACCCAGACTTACCACAGCGTAGTTCTTCATGTAGCACGGCTTGCAGACAGGCTTGTCATTCTCCATGACGTACGTCTCTCCAGCAAGGATGCAATCACACTCAAAGCAGCAGAAGTGCTTCAGATGCCAGTTCTGACCCTCAGCCTGAGTGTACTCATTACTGAAGATCAGCTGTAGACAGACATATTTTTAAATGTAGATTAAATAGTGCTACGAACCTTAAAAAAAAAAGAAAATGAAAGACTTCCAAAATACTTGTCAAAGAACTGAGATATTCTCTTTCACCTCATCACAGCCTCCGCAGCGTGGCTTCTCACTGTCTCCATAGTGGCGTCCGCAGTAAAGCTTGCCTTTCTTCCAGAAGTAGATCATGTCCACCAGTAGTTCAGTGCAGGTACAACACACAAAGCATGCTGGGTGCCACATCTTGTCGTAACCAGCCCGCTCAGCATAGACAGCAGGCTCGCCCATTTTCATCGGCTGCTGGCAGTGATGGCATGACTTGAAGAGAAGGAAGAGAGATGGTTGGTGGTAGATTTGGATTTTATTACCAATATGAACAGGTGATGTCCATTGTTTTTATGGTTATAATTGGTGTGATGACAACTAGTTATTTGTCAATAACTTACATATTTATTTTGTTGCATTTAGACTATACAATTTTTAAAAGTGAAAAATGCCACGGTGCCATTTTATAGATGTTTGTGCCCAAAAAAACTGTGTCACAACTGTCCTAATGTGATTTCTTACAGCCGTTTTGGTTCAATCAAACAATGATGCTCTTCACATACTTCTCAGTAGGTAGACACAGAGGGTAATATTCTTCTCTTTGAGTCAAAATCAAGTCAGGTCTCCTTTGATCGACCAAATATAACATTTAAGCTGAAGATCACACTACTCTCTGAAAGACGCATTTTACAGACACAAGATTTAGGGAATACCCCTTTATAACATCGAGGCATAGGCACTGTGACCTAACCTTGTGTTGTCAGTTAAGATGAGGTCAGTTAAAGTGAAGGTAGAGATCTGTAAATACAAACTCATTAAGACACTCCCTGCCTTTCAGAGAACAACGTGTTGACATTGTGCAGTCATGGATACTGTGCAGAACTAGGGAGGATAAAGTGTCATGAGAATATAAGAACAACATAAGAACGTGACAAAGACAAGGAGTTTGTAATAGAAGAGAAAGAAAGCAGTAACATGCAGAAAAATACATGAAGAGCCCTCACTTTACCACAGTTACTCTTCCATAATCACTGCTGCTTCTTGTTTCAATATCAAAACTTCTTAATTCATGAGTAACAGTAGAACTAACGGCAGGAATAAATCACATGGCTCCACAGCAAGAATCAACTGACTGCACATGGTGATGATGAGATTTTCATAAAACTTTAGCTGTGACTCATGACCCACTGAGAACTAGAATTAAATCACTATCCATCATCTAGAGTGGGGAAGACCAGAGTTGGTCTAATGGCTCCACCAAGTGTCCTGTCTAGGAATAACATGGGAAAACAGGATCAGTGATACTAAATGACTGTACCTTGATCATCATATTGTACATGGATAATATATACATGGATTTGACCTCAAATATGGACTCCCTAGTGCTTACATAATTAACTGGTGTAATGACAGGGTCCTCCCCAAATGTGAGATGATAAGAGCCAGACCAGTATATCGGTTGACGAGTATCATCAGCCATTATTGGCCCATCACATAGATTATACAGAACGTAATGCAGAACAAGATGTCTGATGTAATTTGGAATTATTACATTTGTACTAGAGTTTGTTGTTCTGCACTGATGTCATTGGACAACACACTTATTGTTAACATATAAGACATAAAATATAGTTCTACTACATTGACTTTGTTTTCAAACTTTTAAAGTCAGTAAAAACAAAATCACTCTTTGGTGGATATAAAATTTGTGATGAGGAGCTGCAAGTGCTTAATGTTAAGGGTTATCCAGCCGAACTGGTTGAGAACCAGCAGCATTATCCTGCTACTTGCATTAAAGCAAAATGTTGTGCAATCATATCTTGCTTGGTGCAAGAACAGGAACAGTTTTGACTGAAACTGATGCAGATTGCTGCCAAAGCTGAGCTGTAACATTGAACAACATATTGTTCTTTACTTTGTTAGTGCAAAAAGTTGCAAACAGCCTACAATTTTAGCTAATATTGCACTGATTTATTATCTTCCTTTTTATTTTCAGAGTAAGCTACGGTGTAGTACCCCCTGGTGGAAGGAGTGACTCACTGACACTTCTGCAGGCTGGATGCCTCTTGTTATGGGAAATTGAACCTGAGGGCGGTTCTGTCTGAACTGTTAACCTGCTACCTACTGAACTGTAGCCACAACATACTGCTGTGTTCTTGCGACTCTTTCCTTGCATAAATTACCATATTACTATAGAATATAATAAAAGATCCTTTCTAATTTTGCGATAAGAATAAAAAAAATCTTCTCTGGATGCTTGTTTAGTGTAGATGAACAGGAAAGTGACAGACTGATAGCAGATTTAAAAAAAATTACTGCTTACAAAGTTCTGCTGTGGGAGTCCAGCTTGTTGAGTTCCAGGGACGCCCATGGCTCCAGCAGTGGCAGTGGTACCCATGGCTCCTCCGGCTCCTCCGGCTGGTCCAAAACCAGCCAACTGTCCAACCCCTGGACCTGAAAGTGGCCCAGCACCACCAGGCCCAACTCCACTACCCGCTGCTCCAGGTCCAAAACCAGAACCAGCACCAACCCCAGCAGCACCAGGTCCAAAACCAGAACCAGCACCAACCCCAGCAGCACCAGGTCCAACTCCACTACCTGCTGCTCCAGGTCCAAAACCAGAACCAGCACCAGCTCCAACCCCAGCACCACCAGATCCAGCTCCAGCTCTAATGCCCCCTGCTCCGGAACCAGCTTCAGGTCCAACCCCAGCTCCAACCCAAGCACCACCAGGTCCAGCTCCAACTCTGCTACCCCCTACTTCAGGTCCAAAGCCAGGTCCAGCTCCAGCTCCAACCCCAACACCACCAACTCCTGGTCTAAACCCAGCCCCTCTTGCTCCACCACCAGCTCCGGCACTAGCCCCCGGTGTACCAACCCCAGGTCCAACCCCTAACCCTGCAGCACCAGGTGCACCGGCAGCACCAGCTCCACCATGTCCTCCTGCCCAAACCAGAGCCATCTCTTCAGGCAGCATAACATCCCCGACTCCCAGGGCCTCATCCTTGTACTTGCGGACGAACTGCTGCATTTGCTTGACCTCAGCAGGGCTAAGTTCGTGGCACTTGGACGGGTCCTGGTCGTGTTCGGGCAGCTGGCGGTCCATCTGCTGCCGACGGTAAGCAGCTCCCTCTGTACCAGCCACCGGACGTTTCTCTGGTGGGAGCAGCTCGATGTAACGCACCGCCTGGAAGTCAGAGGACAAATAAGATGACACGGTTTAGCTCAGAAGGGATAAAGAAAGACTGTGTGAAGGACAGACGTGAGAAAAGTGCACAGCGAGAGGTTAGGGAACAATCACATAGAGAGTAAGGGGACATTCTTGAAAAAACACTTCAGAAACAGAGGCTTGTGGTGAGATAGACATGCAAACGAAGGGTCTTCAGATACAGTAGTAGACTAAACAAACAGATACGTGGCTTACAACCAGAGATTTAAAGTTCTGGTAGTTCAAGCAGGAGATTATTGAAATGTGAGACATCCCTACTTCCCCTCTTTTAATTATTATTTATTAATATAATTATATTATTAAGTTATGTATACATATATACTACATTGACTGTCATTTGGACCTCTTGTGGACAAAGGCTTTAATTAGAACCCCTAAAGTTTCTTAAAGTGTTCTTAAACCTTTATCAATGGAGAAACATACCATGTAAACTTCAAGAAAAAGCAGTTGTTTCATAGACAGCAATGAAATGTTTCTGTCACCTTAAAGTCCTGTCATTAAACAGTCTCAGTCTTTTTTGAACAGCTAATCAGGTTAAAAGCCACTGGAGAACACATGCTAAATACACACTTGTGCACAGCTTTTCTTAAGGTTAACAGTGGAGGGATTATTTAAATGTTTTTTAGTTATTTTGTTACGGTGTTTCAAACTGACATGACCAAAACAAAGGCAATGCATAATCGATTACAAAGCCTTTAAATGGAACAAACAGCAGAGAGCTTGTGTTTTTCAGGAAAAAGTGAGGGCGCTAAAAAAATGCAAAAGTTCCCTTTTGGGTGATAAAAACGGCATCATCCAAAAACCCTGCCATTTGAGACAACCCATAGGTGATTTATAGTCTGCTATTCAAATCATCGTTGTCACATAATATACAGAAAAAATTGTGCAATCCCTTCACATCCTTCATCCCTTCATGCTTGAACTAGGCAGGTAATGATGATGTTATTGTCCGCCTTTCTGAGTGTAATTCACACAGAAAGCCAGTGCTGTGGCTCCTAAAGAGGCGTGACGTTACACATCATGATGATGACGTCTGTGTTTTCACAGTGTTTCCCCAGTGTCCCCTCTATCAATCTAAACCCGCGGACGGTTTATAATCATATGGATGCTGTAACACTCCGTGAGTCAAAGTTTTTTGCCGGTACAGCTGTTGTATTTTTTTCCTCATATTAGATGCCAAAGACAGTTAGTTACTACGTTACTGTTGTTTGGTCATGTAACGTTGCTTTGTGGCAAATTTCTTTGTATTAAGTTGAGTGGAGGACCTGTGTAGTTAACCGACCGTATGATCGACACCCCCCCTGCTCCACGCCACCGGCTTATCCGTTCACATTGGTTTGGTTCACCAATAATGTGGCCCTGATACTACCTCCAGAGGCGGAATTTCACCCCTCGCTGCATCTGAAACTTTCACACAGAGGAGGGTGCGGAGAATTGGCGCAGGAGCCCCGCATGCAAACGGCAGTGTGAATGGGGCTAGTGAGCTAAACAATTAATCGATAATCAAAACTTTCTCCGTTACAATCATTTTAGTGCTCGTTTCTGTAGAGCACTTACCACATACTTATTGGCCACTGGTGGTGCCCACTCATAGGTGACAGACTTCATTGGCACATCTTTAGAGACTGGAACTATATTGGCAGCTGTGGCGCTGACAGCAACTGGCACTTTGTTAGCCTTGGTAGGTGTGATGCTGCCTGGTACGGGCTGAACCTGAGCCGGAGCCGGAGCAGGAGCCGGAGCCGGAGCCGGAGCCTGAGCTGGAGCCGGAGCCCTTCCGGGTGCTGTACCTGAAGCAGCTCCTGCAGGCTGTACATAACCAGCTGTGGCAGAGGGAGGCACCACAGTGGAAGAAGCACTTGGTGGTACAACGTAGGCAGTGGCAGGGCTCGGTAGAGTGATGGTCATCATATTGCCCTTGTAGCTAGGGATGCCATCCTTCTTCAGCTTGGCGATGAGGCCGGTGTACTTGGTGTCCTCGAACAGCTTGCCTACCTTCTTGTTCTCCTCCGAGTTCATCTGCACGTTGTGCTCTGTGAGACCACATTTACAATTTCGGCAGATTTTCCTGCAGAGGGGGAAGAGGAAAACTCTTTGTTTTGCTCTGATTTACCAAACAAACATCATGCTGTATTGAAGAGGACTTGAAGTTAGCAATTACTCTCATTAGGAAACTCATAAGGAAACTGTTTACAGAGGTAATTAATCAAGTGAAAGTGAGAGTAACAACCCAGTAGAAAAAAGGCAGGTTTAATGCACTTCCACACTGGCTTCATAACAGACATGGAAGCTCTGTCCATTTATTTTACTGTTTATGAGGAATTAGAAGTGTATTTTTGTAATTTCACATTCTACATGTTACATACATGCACAGTGTACCTCTATCACTGTGGGAATGTCTTAAGTGCCTCTTATCTCTTTTACGATACTATTTGCATTGTATTTTGTTTTTCAAACAAACATGCTTTCTTTTTGGATTTTTCTTATTAGAACAATAATAATCTGCTACAACTTTGCTAAACCAAAATAACAGGCATCATGTTCAAATACCTGCACTCTTCACATGCCTCAACACAACATGCTTCATATTTGTAGAGCATCTGGGACATAATTTATGACTGCTAGGCATGCTTCAACATGACCTGGCCCACAGATTTCTCTCAGCTGTGTCAAGCTGTTTAAACCAAGTTTGATTCTTATGGGCAAGAACAAACAGCAATTATGACAGCATTTATATTCTGGGAACATCTTGTAAACTGTGGAATAGGCTCACTTTGTAACGGTGCATGACTGTGTTTGGTAAAAGCTGAGGAAAACACATGTGGTTATATAAAGTGCCTGTAAGATACTGAAGATAATTCTCTACATTCTCTTTCAGTGACCTAACCTTAACTTCTGATGATGTTAAAGGGGCCTTTGCAGTTTTCTTGTCAATGAAAATGAGTTATGTCATCTACTGTAAATTACTACTGTATGTTTATTTAAAGAATTTTTGCACATTAATATGAACATTACACAAGTATCTGCACACAGACCCATCTTGTGTATAAAGCATTTATATTCACCATTATTGGAGTATTTTTATTCTATTCTATTATATATTTCTCCAAGTCAACTCCTACCTCACGCTGCTACTTTTTGTTTTGTTTTGTTTGCACATTTCTTGTTCCATTTTGCTGCTGTGAAAAACTGAATTTCTCTTACATTGGATCAATAAAAGGTACATCTTATCTTAAGGATATACATAACTTTTATTACATACAGAACATAACCCAAAACATTTACTGTTACATTTTTAAATGTTAGATGTAGAATTGTTATCATCCGTGTTTACTACAGTAACTTGCATGAGACAAAACCAGACAAAAATAACTCCTTATTTACGCTCACTTTCATTATCAATTGATCTGCTGATTATTTTCAATATTAGTTTTATGATTATATTGATTATTATTGATTTTTAATCTATACAATTGTGAACAATAATCAGCCCAATTTCTCAGATCCCAAAGAGACGTCTTTAAA
>CAEMYA010000008.1:4840049-4862776 GCA_903131615.1 Diplodus sargus
TCAAAAATGACAAAGAAAAGCAGCAAATTTGAAGATAAAACTTCAACCGCCAAATATGTGACATTTTTCTCCTATCTTTTATATTTTTGAAATTTAAGAAGTCTTAAACTAGGTGGAGAAAACATTCCATGTGTTGCAAAATAAGGTCTATATACTGTATGCATTTCCACTAGAGTATATATAGTCAAATACTGAAGATCTCTAGTGAATCAACATGGTTTTCTAAGTAAGGCCACTGTCTGACCGTAAAACTAACAACAGTTCCACATTCCTTGCTGAATGTCAGACACAGTAAGAAGCAACACCACTGCCTATTGGTGGGCCTTTGTGCCAGCACTGTGGTGGGCATCAGGGCACCCCGTGTTGTCTACAGGAGAACTAGCCAAGTGTGGATGATTGCCCAGACAGAAAAGTATTTCATCAGCCATTGGACCATGTTTTTTTTAAAAGAACTCTAAACTGTAACTAATGTGCATCTTTGTAGGGGCATGGCTTAGAGAAAATTCTCAGCCTCTAGTTACAATTAGTTTATTGAATCTAGACTTGAGGCACCCAGTGGGCTCCACAAGGGCCAGATATTTCCCCTCTCTGCATCGTTTTTGTTAATAATAAGCTGATGAGACGTTGGACTCTTGTTTTCAAAGAAGAACATGAAAAGCAGCTGTACTCTGGAACAGCATGTTCCTCTTGGGCCACAACTCCTGCTGATTTCAGTGCATTTTTAATTAAGCAAAGTGATGTTATTGACCACTCAGGTCCCTGAACAGGCATTTTAATTGCCGTTCTTGTAGTATTCTATGAACAATGTGCTAAATAAGCATGTTTTTATATAATGTCCCGCTTCATAATTATATTATCACTTACCTGGCAGCTGCCCAATAAAAACAGTTTGCTATTGTGGGCTACTAAGCAACTGCCGTTTGTGTGTTCAGTGCTCATTTACTTTAATTTCCAAAATGTCTCTGGTTTACACACAGTTTACTGAGACTGACATGCCACTGTCAGACTTGTTTCTGGGATGGTTATATGTTGATAGACTGAAACTGTACAAACCTCCAGAAATGCAGCTCGAAGCCCTCGCACTTGTCTTTGCACTTCAAACAGGCCGCTCCAGCGCCAAACTCGTGCCCAAGGGTCATCTGTAAACACAGCAAAATGGGGAGATTACAAGTGCTATCTAAGTTTTGTTTTGTCTGCTCAACCACTGAAAGCGATTGCCACCCAAGGGCAGAGCGTTCCAATTTTCAAGATGCTGTTATTTGCTCTAGGAGGAATCATAAAATATTTAACAAGATGTTTTGGTGGACCAAAAATGGACCGACAGCAGGGGGACTCGGTCACTGGACTGAAATCTGGAAGGGACAAGTCACAGGATGGATGGACTAATGTTTCATGACATTACAACCAAAGTACTGGGGGGTAAAAACTCCCGTTTTTAAATATTTTGAGACCCCAGTTATATTTCTGCAACATTTCTCTTAACATCTGCATAACAGCAGCATCTTTTCCCCTGTTCTCAGTGACACACAATGCTCATGTCCACCGTAAGTCATTACCACTGTTTATGACCATATATGGTCAGCTTTTCACTGTTGCTGGAAGCTGTGTGGGTCCCCAGCAGGCATCCCTTTTGTCAAAGACATGTTTTTGACCCAAAAGACACTCAGTACTGTGGAATGCAGACAGTGACTCCCGTTTTAACGGCCATGGTGCCAAAATTTCCGCTTCCATTACACCTTCCAGACGAGCAAGACTTTCCCCCACTGGGAGCCATTAAAAAGCAGAATTATTGAGTTAAGCACCATGATTTGTTCTGATCATTAAAGTGGAAAACACATCAGTGAATCTCAGTGAAGCTGAAATAGAATTCACAAGAGCCTTAACTTTCGCTTTTGCAGGCAGCACAAATAGAAGTGTCGAAGTAAATGTTTGGTTTAGTATATTTTACTTGTACAATGAAAGATTGTAACTGGCCTTGGAAGCAAAAACGTAATACAAAAAGTATAACTTCCATAGTGAAGTAATAGGTAAAACCTGTTAAAATCTTTTGTCTTTGACTGGTTTTGAATCTGTAATGTTGTTTTTTATATGTCTATACATTTTAATGCATTAAGAAATGTTCTAATATTTGGAATGGCTTATATACACACATCTAGCTTGCCTTACAGTGTGTTGCTAAAATTGGAGACACAATGAAAACTGTAGACATTCCTTTTTTTTAATAGAATGTGTTTGGGGTTATGATAGGTGTGAAGCACCTGATCAGCAGAAATAATTTCAGGCTATCCTTTCTTCTTTTTCTCAAATACTTTTCCTAATAAGTCTCCATCATGTACTTCAGCTGTCATTCCAAGAGGAGCTGGGTTTTGTATGTAATATTTTGGTGATTGAGCACATTTTTTACAGATTCTTTGAAATGCAAACTTGTACTCCATCTTGCTTGAAAAGCCTTCAATCAGTCAATTTTACTAAATCTACCGTGTTCAATTTAAGACAGTCTGTGTGACAGCATCAGTCGAATACATCAAATTGAGTAAATGTTTGGATTCAAAGTGAAACAAGGCAAGTGTCATACTTGTGGAAGTCTAAATATTTGTCCCTGCCTAGTGAGGACGGCGGGCCATCTCTGGCTGAGGTCACTCTGTGTTTGACTTTTCTTTGGAACAAAGTTTCATAAACTGCATTACCTCGGTATTATGACTAAGCCCACGGGATGATTAATTCCAGTGATCACACTCTGCATAGAGGTGGTTCTTACACAAAGCATGCAGTTCAGGTCCAATGAGTCACATTCATGAGTCATTTTGCTGCAGTGGGCCTGAGGAGCAGACCAGTGGCAGATGTAACGACTACTGGTAGTGACTGGCTATGGGGCCATTTTAATTTCAGCTGGCCACCTGCTCTCACAACACCATCTTGTTTCTGCAACACCAATAAGAAACTGAAACACACATAAAAACTGACCTTGTGAAAGTTCTGAATAAGTTTTGTTACATCTATGTAGGCCTATATTGTTTTTCTTCTAATGCAGTGCAGCCAAAATGCCTACATCTGATGACAGACAGGTTCAGGGAGGCAGACTTTAGTTTCAGTTTACAAGCTGCTTTTCTATATTTAAGTAGCACTTATTTCTATTTTACACAGTAGCTGTTTTAAGTTCCGTTTCACTTCACAATACTGTATATCATGTTGCAACATCAGGACACACTTCTCTGGCCCAAACTTCCTTCTTTTGATGAACTAGGTGGGGTGAAGATGATGAAAACATTCAGCTATCCAACAACATCAATCTTACTCTGACATTTTATTTACGCCTCCTTGCCGTTGTTTTGGAGACAGTTTTCCATTTTGATTTTGTCATGTTGCACTTTTGTGACCGCTTGCCAAAACTCGCAAATGTATTTGAGCAAAGGATTAAATTATTCTTCTCTGTTGCAAATTTTCCCCCAGAGTCTTTGTCTATGGCAACTTCAACAACCATTAAGATGTTTAAAGAAGAACGTGACTCAAGACGAGGTCACAACCTCAGAGTGAAAAACCAAGGGAAACTCAAATCTAACAAAATTGCAGTGATGATGATTTGCCAGCCTGTAAACAGTGCGCTCATAGTCGCAATTTATTACCTCAGCGCTTTCTTTGGAAGACTGCATGAGCTTAATTGAGCATAATATTACCTAAACACACAGGTCAAAAGGGGCAGTTACATTTTGACAGTAATTACAGCTGCCTCTTGCTGCTTGAGGAACTCCCGGCGACATGCAGCCGCTGACGGCTTATCTCCTCCAGGGATTAAAAGCAGATGTCCGACTGTGTCTGTCTGGGTCATCCAGCTGCGCAGACCCACTTACCAACAGCAGCTTACTGTATATACTGTATAAACAAGGTTCGATGCACTTTACTTGAGTTGACGTTGTTTAGTCTAACTGATCAGCAACTAGCAAATGCATCTGCAGACACATGAAGACATTCTGGCTCAATTACAGGCTGGCTAATGCCAAAAATAGAGTCAAACGACCTTGTAGAAAGACACAATGAATGGTGAATCCTGGAATAGTACACACTGTGGGGAGCAAACTATCTGTTAGTTTCATGCCACACACAGTATGGGCATCTTTTATGTGCTTCATCTAATTTCAACTGTTTTTCTCTGCACGCACACGAATTATCCTAGAAACAAACTGTGTTTGGTACATACAGACCCCCAAAGCAGACAAAAAGCCAAAGTGATGAACAACTGAAGTTGCAGCTTATTGAGTGATTGTTGCTGCAGCTCTATGACTACACACATCACACCTCAACATGTTCGGATTACACTGATCAGGTTTTTAACAGCATGGATTACCAACAATGCCTGCCGGGAAAATCACCCCCGAAAAGAGCCCCCGGGTCACCAAACGTGATGTTTTGAACTACTAATTTCCAGTGTCACATCAATTGATATCCCAACTGAAGGCCACAATGAACAATTCCAACAATGCGTGAATTTCCAATTAGTTACACTATGACTGGGTCATGTGCAGACTTAGCAGAAGGAATCCAATGTATGCCAGAAATGCAATGAATGCAACATGTGCCCAGCAACCGTGTGCATCTAAAGTATCCATCCATTCATTTTCTTCCGCTTATTCGGGCGGGTTGAGGGGGCAGCTGTCTGAGCAGGGACACCCAGACTTCCCTCTCCTCTCTCTCTAGCATCTGAAGTAAACTCTCTGAAATGAATTAACATCCTGTGGATTGTGGAACAATCTAATTCTCATCCATATCTAAAACTAAAAAACACACCTTGTTTAACCAAATCTGTGAAAAAGTGTTTCACCTTCTTGCCTGAATGTTGAAATGCATATTGAGGAATATATAACTTTTTTTTCTTTTAAGAACTACTAGGAGTCGCTCTATAATTCGGCAGCTGTATGAACTTTAAAAGAAGCACTTACTCATTGCTTTCAAGACAAGTTTGCCCTTTACTCTCACGATGATTTTGTTGTTGATAAAGAAATATAATTAAATGCCCACCAATAGAAAACTAAAACATCAACACTGTATAAACTACAACTGTTTCGTGCACAACATGCATGCCGAACTTCGTTATTTATTCAATTCTTTTGCTAAACCACTGATAACATGTTACAGAGCTTTTGAGTTTGGCTGACATAGAGGGTGACACTAAGTTGCCAAAATTTCACATGCAATTTGGCGCTGACTCTCTTAACAGGAAGTGCTCCTGCTAACAAAGTCATGCAGCTCCAGAGTTACTTTTGCGACCAAACCAACAGACAAGTGCTTGCTGATATCTTTCAACTAGCTATTGGTGTCACGTTAGTTCCATATTTATATCGTTTTATTTATCTTTCTTATCAATGAAAACGCAAAAAATGACTCTGAAACACGCTCGAAATGAAAGGTTCCAAGCTAATGACAAAGTCTGGCTGTGATATTGTAACTTTTCTCGCCACCTGCCCCGTGCTCGGCACACCTTCTCAGGGCGTTCCCCTGTCTGGCCGAGTACACTGGAGGACAGCTTACCTTCTTCACTTCCTTCTCTATCTCCATTTTAGCGTCTTGTCAGCGAGGAGTTTACTTGGTCCAGACGAAGCGAACAGCAACTAAAAAAAGCTGTTAAAACAAACAGAAACCGGTCCGGAGGAATAACGAAACAACCCGGTTTACTGTCCGCTTTCTCCTCGGAGGTCCTGCTCCGCACTGACGTCAACCCCAACAGAATGGACGAAAGGGTTTCCGGTCAGAGCCTTCAAAATAAAACCCTCGTTCAAAGTGTCTACCGTACCAATCCCACGGGTCCAGCCGGTGGAAATGATTAACCGACAAACCGAGACGATCAAATTATGATTATGAACAAGCATTAAAAGCGGAATATTATTAATTGTGAGACAGAAATACAGAAAGATCTGTCTAGGCTTACGTGTAGATCAGAAAACAGGCTAATGCAAGTTATGCTTTTTGAATTAAAGCCTGATGAGAGATAGCCACAGGAAACCTTAATTTTAATAAGCTATTTCTTTTAATTAACAGTATGCACGGACGGCCTATGGGAGTCTCAAAATGTACTCATATTTATTGCAAATAAATAACTAAATTCAATGTAGACTGCGTCCACTTACTTTATGTAAAAGGATACTCACAAATGGAAATGTTGCCGAAAACTAGAAAAACATGTCAGTTCAGGACTCCCCACACATGATAAGTGTTTAATATTTCTACTTTAATCCACTCAAATGCTTGAATACTTCACATTACAACCACATATATCACACCAAAAGATAAATAAGCTTTGTCAAACCTACTAAAAGACATTTCAGATTAGTTTGTTTAGGAGCAGATGGATGTGCAGCAGATCCATGATTATTTATTCAGTTCTACTAGTTCTACTGTGCTTTTTATTGAGAAAGGTCTACAGTATTGTCATTCAACCATTCGCATATACACATCGGAGTAAACTATGGAACATGCTTTCCCAACAATCTGGAGCAAATTGGGTTTCAAATATTTTATTTAGAAGATCGAGTTCCCTCACTTCCGGGAACGTCTTTACGTCCTCCCTCGAGCTTGACGTGGCTCTCTCTCCGGAGGTCCCGTTCACTTTTCATTGATTTTCAAGGCGGCACTTGTGCTTTGACAGATCATCATATCGACCAATAAGAATAGAGATAGCGGGCCCGATCCCGGAGGAGCACCAATCAGAGAGCAGTAAGGGGCGTATTCTTGTCATAACAAAGGATATGGCCGTGTTTTGACAGATTCAACCTGCAGCAGCTCCGAATCTAAACTCGATGTATTTTCCAGCAGTGACATGACTTTTATTGCCCTGATAATTATGTTTAGTGATTTTTGATGGTGCGTCATAGAAACAAGAGAAATATGTCAATAAATGTTGTGAAATGTGTCTTTGTTTTTAAAAACTCATTCAATTTTTGAATGCAGTCGTAGATCCACACATTGGAACGCGCCCTCACACGTACACGCACACACAAACCGCACACCACAGCTGGTTTGTTTTGTGATCTGATGTTTCATGGTTGTGTGAAACAGCTGCAGTGTCGCCTCAGTGACAGGAAACAATGTGGTTAGCAACTTCCTCTGTGAACTGCCGCTGGCCTTCTCAGAGGAAACAACACTGTCACTCCCTGACAGGTCCGATTGTAGGAGGCCTATCTGTCAGGGATCCGGGTTGAATGAGTTTGGATGCTGTTTTTCAGCAACACTCTGCTTCACTTTGATGTCTGATCTTTGCTGTCTGGTATGAACATCTGTAATACAACATTTACTTACCATCTGTAAACTCTCAGACAGCTGTGTTCTCCCACTTGGAGAGATGTTGTCATTTCCTCTGCCGCATCCAAAACTTACCACGACCCAAGCATGTGTAATGGAGCTGGAGGATTGTAATGACAAAGGTGCTGTGACCCGCAGCTTGAAATGTGTAGAACATATTTGAGTCGAAAAAGATGGGATTTTACCTCATGTGAACCTTAACAAGAAATATGTGTGTTAAGAGAATGGACAGATGACTCAAAATACATCAAAAGTCAAGTGCAACAAGAGAGCAGTGATGCCTGAAAATAAACATGTGTACATAACAAAAAATGTTTACATACAAGGGCAGTTACTGTGTAGTATATTTATATCATATTATCTTATCTTATGTATGAAACTGATGTCAACACTGTCAGGCAGCAGGCTGAGACTCTCCAACATGAGCTTCAGAAGGAAACCCAGCAATGAAAGCCTATTCAACAACAACACGAGGAGCTGAAAATGACACAAACATCCAGCCATGAGAAGTTCACTGCTGAGCTGAGGTGGAGAAGCAGAAGAACAGCCTAGTCCAAGACAAACTGGACAGGATGACTGATATCAGCTAAAGGTCTGAAACTCTGCAGCAAGAGCTTGAGACAGAAGTCAAGGCTCACGCAGACACAGTGTCCAAAGGCTTGCAGGTGGCTACCAACCTGAGGGCTGAGCAGGATGACCTCCGTCACAGGATGACTGAGGAAATCAGTAATCTCCAGCAAAACACCCTGGAGAAGGAGGGATGTTAGGAGAGACAACTGGAGGAGCTGAAAATTCAGCTTACTGTTCAGATCTCTCTCAACCTTGAGCTCTCCACAGAGCTTAAGGCCTTGAAAGCCGCTGAACTCCCTGAGGAGAAGCCGTGTAAGCAGGAGTCCATCGCTACTGCACTGGCCTCTGAACTTCTTGATGTGACTCAAGTCTCTGAGGAGAATCACCCACGCAAACCAAAAAGGACTGCCTTTAAAAGAGCTTGTCTCTTTCTGGGACTGAGGAGGAAGTAGGATGGCTTCAACAACTCAAGCTGTCACATTCACCATCAAACATCAACACCAAGGTCATTTCTACTGCAGACAGATACCACATGTCATCTGTGGTCAGTCATGGGGAGGAGGGCAGTATATCACTGTTACCTCCCACAGCAGCACATATATATCTTGCAGACACAGTACAGGGAGCTAATCAGAAATGCTCCCCATACTGTGTCTTGACCAAGTAACATCAAGCTATATGTGCGCTGTTTGTGTGGAGATAACATATCCTCCCCATGCCTATTGGGGTTTACCCCGAGTGCTCCGGTTCCCACACAATTCTCAAATTAAGAAGAGAAAAAAAGAAGAAAGAAAATTGGAAAAAAATGTAAATTCTTTGTCAAATTGCTTTTTAATGTAGTATGTCGAAGTTGTACAGTAACGTATGTAAAATCTATGACAATGTCTTTCTTTAGGGTGGGAACACATAACATAACATAACATAACATAACATAACATAACATAACATAACATAACATAATGTTATATAGAAAGATTAATATTGTCCAGACACACAGAGCAGTATGATATCACCTATATGTAACAAACAAAGTCATTTCAAGCTGTTAACTTGCAGATTAAAGCATATTGCCAAGTTTCCTTAGTGTCTCTTTGGTGTTCAGGACAAATTTCAACTCAAACCAGTGAAAAATGAGCGATTGGTTTTGAATTTTGAATACACATACAAGGAATCACAAAAATGCTGAAATTTAGCTCAGAGGACCACATTCCAAAAATCCGTAACAGATGTTTGTTTTAAAAAAATCTTCAGATGGGATCAGAAAAACACTCCTTTTGGAGCTAACTGACCCTCTTTTGTGACTTATCTTAAAAGGAATTCACTCAGGTACACACCAGTGATCAGACTGGATTATTATCAGCACTGCCAGCAATGCTGGCAGCAAACAACCATGCTTTGCTTTACGTGTCGTCACTCGATTTGGCCTTCAAGACACACAGTTATGATGCCTCGCATCCTGGATACAGTAACATCTGTCGATGTGTACAGTCACTGTTAGACCGCCATTCTAAACTCATTAAAGTGAAGGCATAACAAACAGTAGATCAGAGGCAGAGTTGGACTGCACATTCATTGGCTTACGATCAGTTATTTTCTTCTTTACTTGTATTCTCTCATTCGTTCTTGGGCACCAGCCTTAATGATATGCCTCTCATCCTGGTTGTTTATTGCATGCTGACATGTAAGTTGGAAATGTGCTCTTCCCTATTTCAGCTTTAACTAGGGCCTCTGTAAGGCCGTGTTACACCAAAGCAGTGCGATTGTTCTGACATAATAACCAGTTGGTCATCACTGGCACTGCCAGGGTTTGAGTATTGGTGGTGCTCTCTGACTTCATCGCTTCAGTAAATAAATACGGCATGTCCTCCTTCAGATTGCTGCACACATATTGACTGCATAGCAACGACAACACAATCAAAGACTTTCCCAACTGTTCATTAGATTTGCCTTTAGTTATGATGTGGTTAAAGTTCTGGATTGTAGCTTCAAAGTATAATTGTGGTCACTGCTCAAACTGGACCCACAATTGTTCATCCAGCTGGATTATATTACTTCTCTGCTGTTCCATGGAAACAATGCCATGCCTTAATATCTATTAGAGGTCCATTGTGTAGGATTTGAGAGGGATCTATTGGCAGAAATTACATTTGATAAACAGAATGTTTTTATTTGTGTTTAATTACACGATACTAAGAATTGTTGTTTTTCACCCAATGAGCCTTCTTCATCTACAGTGGGAGTGGGTCTTCTTCCACAGCGTCCACCATGATGCACCGTCATGCTCCTACAGTGTCCCAGAACAGACATACCAAACACGTGGCTTTAGAGAGGGCCATTTATAGCATCATTCACACTTGGAAAGGGACGGTGAGACGAAGGACATTCAGTTGGTTTTCATCTACAACCTCACTGCTAAATGCTAAATCCTACACACTGGACCTTTACACGCTAAATAGTCAATTGAATGTTTTATTTTTCTGTATTTCTCTAAATCACTATATCAATATATAGAACTCCTATTTCGAAACATATTCCTTGAATACATTCTTCACCAGAAAAGAGTACACAGTAGGAAGTTATATGTTCTCAAAATGCTGTTTCACTGTGACGAAAAGATAATTTAAACACATCTGTCGATGATGGCTTTCAGTGATGTCTAAACCAAGCAGGTAGGAAGTCCTGTTGCAGTTTAGCACCACGCATGGAAGTAGACAAGCACGATGCCTGCTTCACTGTTTGTCTCTGCGAATCATAAACACGCTAGCAGGTGTTTTCCACACCTGACTCAGTCTCGGCCTCTGTCTCTTTACTTTTCCTCTGCAGTGTCCTTATCAGCTGGGTTGCATAACACAAACTTGGGTGTCGAATATCGGATGTTGACATTGATTGGGTAAACTACCAACACATATTTCCACACTTTTGTCATTTGAACTATAACTCCGGATCTACAAAACAGATTCTCTAAAATGCCCCCAAGTTTAACTTGAGCGTGGGATGAGCTATAAAACACTATAACTTTAGCAGCACTCCAATCTGTGAACCCCTTTAAAGGTCTTTCACAAACAGCCCTGAAAGAAATGTGTTGCTGTTTTTTTCAACAATCTTTAACTGGAGTTGGAAAGCCATATGGTTTGTGCTTGTATAGCCTGCATGCTTACTCTCTTTTATGTTGCTTTTAGGGTTTTTTATGTGTCCTAACATGTAGTGAATGCAACTTCAGATATGCCAAAAACATATACTGTGCAACGTGTGGTCTGGCATCTTCAGGCTGATGTGGGAACAGGACCAGCTGCCAACACACCTCCATCACCTTAAGCAAGGTTATGGTTTGGCATGCGAACTGGAACCCTCAGATATAAAAGCCTGCTTTCGACCCCAGCCCGGTTCACACTGTTGGTCAGGATGAGGGGGCTGCTCGCATTCGCCGCGCTGTTTGTGGCCGTTCTCGGCAAGGAGACATTTGAGGGGTAAGATGGGCATGCAGGGTTTAAGTGATCTCTTTGTATGTAAGTGTGCATGAATTAGAGGTGGATTTCATCGTTCGATATCGAGATTCATTTCCCACCGGTCTGTTCGGCAGGAAGAATTGTTCATGTCGTTCCTTCGTTCCTTTGTTCAGTCGCGCTTCTGGTGCAACGTCGTTCAGCGGTGAATCATGTAATGCACAGTTCTCAGCTCCTCGTTCTCAAACGGTTGTGCTAACAGTCAACATAACACTGTAGTTCAAGGCAAACGCATAGCTGCAACTTCATGATTATGTGTACATTTAGACAACACAACCGTTGCCTAAAGCCTGCTAGCCAAGAAAAAGTGACTGACTGTACGAGAACGACAGGAGAGGAATCAGTGAACGAACAAGAACGATGAGCTACGAAGGAAATGAAATGTGTTTTTTTTTTTTCATGGAAATGGTTGCTATGCTTTCCCGTTTCTCATTGGCTAAAATACAATGACAGTGTCCTAGACTCAGCATACGATTGACTGGCTCTCAGTCCTCCTCACCACTCAGATAACTAAACAGTGAACAACACAGCGACGAGTCTGTGAGAACGAACGGACGAACGAACGAGAGAGAAGTGAAACGGGGAATCAGGTCAGTTCGTTAGCGTGAAAAAGTCGTGCCTTCGAACTTATTCATTCGCAACCGAGCCATCACTAGCATGAATGTGAAATTACAATATGTATGACTAATGTATGTATTGCACGGAATTAGATTTTAGTCAGTTTATTGTCCTCTTTTTAACAGAAAAACTTCTGGGGAAGTTTACAAGAGCACCACAGGAAACAACGTGCATGCATGATGCACGGTGTGACTTTTCTTTTCACGTTACTTTTTTTTTTTTCACGTTGTTATTTTGAGGTGTGCACTAACATTGCCCCAAATGTTTCCAAGAAGGTTTAAAATTGGATTCAAATAACATTGCATTTCATTTGATCGCCACTTCCGTCACTTCAGGGGAAACACCATGTGAGAGTCAGAGTGAGGAGTAAGTCGGTGAATGTGACTAAACATAAAAAGGGTACAAGTGCGGATATTTCACTCCACTATTGGAGGGGAAAAGGAAAAAGTAAACTTTCTGAAGAGCAATTTTTCAAGCCAAAACACTGTTTTTTTAAAAAAACCAAACCAAGTGTTTTTTGTGTTAGAAAAATGGCACATTTCTTTAAGTTAACTTTTGCTAAATATATACTTACTATGGGCCACCAATCATCAGAATAACACTGAGAGACACTTCACAGAGACAGGTGTGTGAGGTGTGGGTTGATTGGCATTGGACCAAACCACTGTGAGGCATATGGAGGGGGAGAACCATCTTCATAAACTTAAAAACATATCATTTTCATTGCATATTATCCAAACCCCCCCTGCCCCCGCCGTGACTTTCATCTTTGCACAACTTTAAAACATCAAGATGATATAGATAGTTATGATCAGAAATGGTGGTTGCTGAACCATGAAGACAACAACTCCCAGAATCTCACTCTACCTAGGTCTTTTGTTTTATTTTGACTGAGAGACCCCTAGCATTCGAAATTACATACTCTGCATTAAATATGATGTTTTTGAGTGTCTGTCTTTGGGATTTCTGCCAACACCATCATACTATTGTGAGGTGAGGGGGTTGAAACTTTATTTAAAATGTTTGATTGAAAAATACATGTATTCAAAACTGTTCAATTTAACAAAAAATCTCAGACACCGTTTTTTTGTAATTTGTTTGAAACAACCCTTTAAAGAAACACTAGTAGCAATCCTCAGACTGAGCTGCCTCCTCCTAATGCGTTAGTCTTTCACACTCACCTCCACACTCTCTGATTCTATTGCTTATGTGAAAAACAAACTGTTAAAACCAGATTATTATTAGGTGTCAGATTCTTTCACTCACTCATGCTGGTTTAACCTGTAGCACATTTCTGATATAAATGTTCCCACAACATATAAGGAGTTTGGTTAATTTGGACATGATTTATGTAGATAATTGATCATTTGCATGTATATTTACTTCATTTCTTGATATCCAGTGATATTCAATGTTTTTAATGCCACATTGTTGATAAAGCCCTAAACCCTGGTAAGAGCTTTGCTTTGCCAGTCAAACAGCAGAACCAACCAAACTAACAGCACTCTGCTCCACTGAACCAGCCAGCCTTGAGAAATCTTACCGCATCCTGTGTGAGCCAACCTCTTGGTCTGGTATACTGAGTAAAAGAATATAAAACATTGTGGTTCTCTTTTCGCAGGCATCAGGTGCTTCGCATTACTGCGAAAGATGAAGCCCAGCTGGCTCTTATCAAGGATCTGGAGGACATGATCCACTTCGAGGTCATTTAACATCTACTTACAATAATTTAAAGCTTGATTCAAGTGACACCCTTTTCTTTATTATCTTGATCTTCTTTTGACGACAAACCTCTTTGTTCCAAGCACTTTATGAATACTGAAAAGTGATTAGCCTTAACTTCTTGTATTTCCTTGTTTTGTTTCAGCTGGACTTCTGGAGAGGAGTGACCGATGTGGCCTCTCCTGTGGATGTCAGAGTTCCCTTCCACAGCCTGCAGTCTGTCAAAGTTTACCTTGAGACTAAGGCAATTGAGTACGCCATCATGATTGAGGACCTGCAGGTACAGGGCCAGGCTGGAAAAGGAACAAAGCTAAATTTACTGCACAAAAAAAGTCCATGAAATCAATTATGAATGATGTTATTGTCGTGCAGACATTGCTGAAAGAGGAGCAGGAGGAGATGGAAACTGCTGCTCGTGCTGGTGGCGCCAGATCCACTGACAGCTTCGACTATTCCAATTACCACACCATCAGCGAAGTTAGTACTCACACTCTCTCTAGCTACTGGTATCCACTGTCTTTACTACCAAAAACAACTTTAATTAAATAGTTTTATATAAATCCTCAAATACAACCAAAACTGACTTGAAGGAGCAGTGGCTCTTTTCTAAGCTTCCTTCCAATCTCTAAAACTGAGCCCTGCCACCCAGCTGCTTGTTATTCAGATTTCATTATTTCGGTCAGTAGTCAAAGCTCTTGACCACAGGTGAAGGTTGGGATGTAAATCGACTGGTAAGTCAATTCTGGCTCAGCTCTCTTTTCACCGCAGTCTGGCCCATCCAAGATCACATTACTGCTGATGGCACACCAATCCACCTGTCAAACTCAAGTTCCATTTTAACCTCATGGAAAAGACCCCCAAAAATTCCTACATTGGGGCTGCCAAGAAATCCACAGTTTTACAGCAGAAACGGTTACTTTGCAGCATTTACCCTCATCCCAACCACTTTCCATTTGACTAACACCAGAGTTCATTCTGAACGTCACCAGTTGATGACGTCATTAGAACCACATCATCCGCAAAAGATCAGAACAGAATTGCTACAACTCTAGTGGAGGCCAACAACCACTTTGGCTTCCTGCTGAGAATATGGACACAACTTCTCACTGAGCCTGAGCCAAGCTCTGCTTTCCCTTTGAGTCGTCTGATAGCTGGCAGAGAACTTCCAATGGGTACTCTCTGTCTGTATCTTCTTTCGACTATATCCAATTCCTTCCACGCGCAGGTTTTTGCCTTGGCAGCCACTGAAGCTGTGGCCCTTCTGGCAGCTTGAGGTAACTGTCTGCTGCTTTAGGAGACCCCTGGGCCAACCAAGCCCCAAAGACCTCCCTCTACAGATTCAGCTTCAGATCTTGGCCCTTGTGTTCTACATCAGTCAAGAACCTGACTTTTAACTACATTCAATCCAATCAAATCCAATCAATTTTATTTATATAGCCCAAAATCGCAACCACATTGCCTCAATGGGCTTTAAAATCTGTAGAGTGAACGGCTTTCTCTGTCCTTAGTCCCTCGATTCGAGTGAGGATAAACTTGACATATTGATGGAAAAAAAGACCCTTTTAACAGGGTAAAAAAAAAAAAAAACAATGGTAGAAACCTCAGGAAGAGCTACAGAGGAGGGATTCCCCTTCCAGACGTGCAATAGATGCAGCATGACACACAACCTCCTGTCCACCATGGTGAACTGGAAGAGGGCACGCCACACAAAATAATTAGTAATAGACAGAGAGAGGCATCAAGATTTGCAGAAATATAGATATGAGGAGATGATGAAACAGGGGACAGCAATGATCCAGCGGAGCCCAGGGTGTGACAATCCAGATTGGTCAGTATTTTAAGGCAGCAGGAGCCCGGAAACAGTAGATGATCCCAGGGGCCCGTGGTCCATCAGAAGGGAGCCTCAATGAAAGAGGGGAGGAGGAGAAAGAGGAGGAGGAGAGAGAAGAGGTGGAGGGGGAGGGGGAGGAGGACGAGGAAGCTATAGAGAGTGTAGAGAGTGACACAGCTTACAGTTTGTGGGAACATAAAACAAAAACAAAGGTTAGAAAAATTAGATATTGATCATAATAGACAGATTGTTTCTCGTCGGCAGCGCAATGTAAAATGTGATACTATAGGAACTCATTGAGACTGACACCGACTCACTGAAGGAGCTTTATATCAAGGGCTAATCAAAGGCTAAATCAAAGAAGTGAGTTTTGAGTTTAGATTTAAAGGCGTCAACAGAGCCAGACTGTCTGATGTCAGCTGGGACGTTATTCCATAGGAAAGGAGCCCGATAGGAAAAAGCCCTGGAGCCAGAAGACTTCTTCCTAATCCTGGGAAGCATCAGGAGCCCTGAATTTTGAGAGCGTAATGCCCGAGTTGGAATATATGGTGTAATGAGATCTGACATACGGTGCAAGGCTGTGTACAGTTTTGTACGTCATCAGCAGCAGCTTAAAGTCTGACCTTATTTGTACTGGGAGCCATTGCAGAGACACCAGGATTGGTGTAATATGATCAAATTTCCTTGTACGTGTTAGGACTCTCGCTGCAGCATTCTGAACCATCTGAAGACTTTTAGTGCTCTCACGCGGAAGACCCTAAAATAAGGCATTGCAATAATTCAGCCTAGATGAAACAAAGGCATGAATCAGGATCTCTGCTCTCGCGGTGGACAGGAAGGACCTCATTTTAGCTATATTGCGCAGGTGGTTCTTTGATGTGCTGATCAAAAGACAGTGTAGAATCAACAGTAACACCTAGATTCTTGACTGTTGAACTTTGAGAAAATAACACAGACGTAAAGAGTTATGGTCACCTGATCAACTTGGTGTCTCTGTCTAGCGGGGACGATGTACAGCATCTCAGTTTTATACGAATTTAGGAGCAGGAAGTTTTCTGACATCCATTTCTTCACCGCGTATAAGCAGGTCTCTAATTTTGTGATTTGAGATTCATCATCAGCTTTTATGGGCACATACAGCTGAGTGTCGTCCGCATAGCAGTGGAAATGTATTCCATAGCTCCGAATTATTTGGCCGAGAGGTGAAATATGTAAAGAGAAGAGCATAGGGCCCAGAACAGAGCCCTGGGGAACTCCATACTTCACATCAGTAAAAACTGATGAAATACCATTGTAAGAAACACATTGTGGTCTTTCGGACAGGTACAATTTTAGCCAGGCTAGAGCCAGGCCAGAGATGCCAAATTGACTTTCAAGTCGGTCTGATATTATGCCATGATAGTAATCAAATGTAGCGCTGAGATTCAGTAACAGAAGCACTGAGGTAGAGTTAGAGACTAAAGTAAGTAAAATGTCATTTACCATTTTAGTAAGGGCGGTTTTGGTGGAGTGACAGGCTCTGAATGCTGACTGAAAAGGTTCCAGGAGATTATTATTAAGTAAGTAGCCTAAAAGTTGTTGGGACACGACTCTTTCTAAGACTTTGGAGAAGAAGTGAAGGTTGGATACTGATTGATAAGTATTTAGAGATCCTGGGTCAAGGTGTAATTTCTTAGGTAGAGGCTTAACCACAGCAGACTTAAAACTAGAAGGGACAACACCGGTCATGAGTGATGAGTTAACAATATTTAACATTGTAGGTCCCAGTTCTTTAAACAGTTTTGCCGGAAAGGGGTCCAGGACGCAGGTAGTTGGTTTTGTGGATGAGACAATTTTGGACAATATCTCAAGGGAGATATTTTCAAAAGTGTTTAGAGCTGAGACGAACTGAGAATTGGCAGAAGGATATTTTTTGATAAACTTTAACGAGGAAGCCAGAGATGATGAGTTAATTTTGATTCTGATCTCATCAATTTTATTGCAAAAGAAATCTAAGAAATAATTTGCATTAAAGGGTGCACAGCTCACCGACTGTGGTTTTTCAGTAAGTTTAGCCACATTATTATGTCACAACCCAAAATGATAGCACTTCAGCAACAGGTTTAAACTCAACCAATTCTAGGCAGGGCTATATAGAATGATGTTATACTCAAGTGATGCACATGAAATTAAAGACCAGAATCTCGTCTTCGGTTTAGATCTACAACTTCCAGGACATGCTGGTGAGGGAGAATCCCAACCTGGTCAGCAAGATTGTGATCGGTCAGAGCTACGAGGGACGTCCCCTGAGTGTGCTCAAGGTGAATTAAAAAAAATGTAGCAAATATTCTATAATTATTTTTCAATAAAAGAACATAAGACACCATCTAATTTTAAGTATCTTTACTCACTGATTCTTTGCATGGACTATTGTTTGACTTCACCTTTTCGTTCATGTGTACTAGTTCAGCACTGGTGGAACCAACCGTCCCGGCCTCTGGATTGACACTGGAATCCATTCCAGAGAGTGGATCACTCAGGCCAGTGGCACCTGGTTCGCCAAAAAGGTGCAAATTTGATAAATCTCATGTTTTTGGTTTTTCTTCACCGTCTCCGCAGCTTCTGACCACTAACTCACTGCAGTGAATATTGTGTTCTTTACATCTCTGGGAGTAGATTGTGACTGCTTATGGAAGTGACCCCGCCCTCACCGCCATCCTCAACAAGGTGGATATCTTCCTCCTGATTATGACCAACCCTGATGGCTTCGCCTACACCCAAACAAGCGTGAGTATCTCAGGCTTGCCATATTCAGGAGTTTATGGTATTTTTCAAAGGCTTCGACACCTCTGTTTAGGCTCAAAGTCTAAAACTACTGTACACAGTCATATCAGATAAAAAAAAGAACCTTATAGTTTCAAATGTCACATTTGCTCAGTAAAAATACAAAAGACACATCTAATTAAATCTGAAAATCTGTTACTGTGTGTTTGTGCCTATTGCAACCAAATAAAGCACAAATAAAAAAAACAGATTTACATAAACACAATGTAAGGAAGACTTAACCCATAATATAAAAACGACAAGCAATGATGAGTTACACTGATGTTTCCAGAACCGTATGTGGCGTAAGACCAGGAAGCCCAACCCTGGCTCAAGCTGTGTCGGAGTTGATCCCAACAGGAACTGGGATGCTGGTTTTGGAGGTAAATTCTCTCCCTTCAAGTTGAACTGTACCAAGGCAACACATTCTCATTATCAATGAGGGTTTTGTTTTGTTATTTTGTTTTACAATCATTAATGACCAGCTCACGTATTCTTAACTTTTTTTCCTTTGTGACCTGTATATAAAGGTCTAATATGTAAGATAGTTCAATGTTGAGTCTCATTCCAAGGTTAGCAAATACAGATTTGTTGGAATTTGACAACAACTTGAAATGAAACTCAACAACCAGCTCTCTATCCAGTACCGCTTATTTCACCTTTAAAATTACAGCGTGTAGAATTTTAGTGATGTGCGTTGCTGTCTGCAAGTGTGGTATTTGATTATACCACCAGATGATGCCAATGTGAAATTTTTTTCCCCTTCTTACAGGGGCTTTAAACAGGATGGTCTACTGACTATATGGCCTCACAATCAAATAGATTTGCCAGGAATTGTTTTCCAGTATGTAGAGGACTGACAGAGCGTGGCATTTATTTATTTTATTTTTTTTGCTGCTCCTCTGACACTATTGTCACCCTTTTTTGTAGAACCTGGTGCCAGCAGCAACCCCTGCTCCGAGACTTACCGTGGACTGAGTGCTCACTCTGAGTCTGAGGTCAAGTCCATTGTTGACTTTGTGAGGTCCCACGGTAACCTCAAGTCCTTCGTCTCCATCCATTCCTACTCCCAGATGCTCCTGTACCCCTACGGCTACACTACGACTCCAGCCAAGGACCAAGCTGAGCTGGTAAAAATAACATTCTTTGACTTTTATGGCTTCTTAATCCAGGCCTTATTTTATTTTTCATTATCACAAACTGAGTGTGGATTTTTTCTCTGGGCTCATCAGGGTCTCAGTCCTTGTGAATGTTCACCTGTAATGTTAGAAATGTTGTAATGTGCAACAGTAATGTGAGAAACTATGTACATGTGATCATGGTAATCTCTTCCCACAGCACAGTCTGGCTAAGAAGGCCATCACTGACCTGGCCTCCCTGTACGGTACTAGCTACAGATACGGCAGCATCATCAACGTCATCTGTAAGTTTCTACCAGACTGCTTATAATATCAATTCAGTTTATCTTATCACATTTGATACTGTATCTCAGTCAAAATAACTGTATTTTCATAACTGCAGAAGTAGAATTAGTACTTTAATCCCTTATTTAATGGGATACTTATAGATTAACAATCTCACTATAAAATCTAAAAGCTGAATACAAACAAGCCCTTTTAGAACTTGGCTCATATAGCTTGAAACACATCTTCAGTAAACTCACAAACCAGCAGTGAAATTTTGTACAATAAGTGTCTTCTGTCACACTACCACTGTAGGTACCAAAGTCAGAAATATTTCAGTTCTACATAGTTTTTAACTGTTTAATAAACCAGACCTATTGGAAACCAGTGGAAGTTCTGTTGAGACAGTGAGTTGTACATTAAGGAGTCAGATGTTAATAATATGGTATTTTATATGAATATGTCACATTTAATACCCGTTTCACTCATAGACCAAGCCAGTGGCACCACTGTTGACTGGACCTACCAGCAGGGTATCAAGTATTCCTACACCTTCGAGCTGAGGGACACCGGTCGTTATGGCTTCCTCCTGCCCGCCAATCAGATCCTCCCCACCGCCCAGGAGACTTGGCTGGCTCTGATGGCCATCATGGATCACGCCTACAAGAACGCCTACTAAATGTGTGTGTGTGTGTGTGTGTGTGTGTGTGTGTGTGTGTGTGTATGAGTGGTGATCCCAGTAGAGAGATTGTTGGCAAATGTCACCATCTTTACGACTGATATCACCATCATCTAAAACCACAAACATACAAATAAATGTGCAAGCTTAAAAAAAACCCTGCAGTTTCCATTTCTTAATGAGTTAAAACCTTCTAAATATAAACACACATCATTTTTCTTCTTTTGCACTTCACAACTATCTTTATTTTATCATTTTCCAGCCTCTTAAAGATCACTTTACTAAGATCAATCATCTTAACCCGATTTTTGGATACATTTTGGAACCATTAATGAATAAAAATAGAGTATATAAATAGCTGTGACACAGAGTGGAACATGTTTTGTTACGATCTCATCCTGTCACTTTTATGTCAATCTTAGTTTACTGTTGTGAGACACAAGCAAGAGCTACGTGGCATGAACAGCGGAGGGATGTCGAATTAGTGAGTAATGTCAAGGATCATTACTTATTGAATACTTCCTGCTATCTTTGAATGATTACATGCTCAAATGTGTGAAAAACATATTTTTCTTGTTTAAAGGTATAAGAGGAAAGAACTGTAGAAAGAACATTATTTAAACATTCTTGATGACTGTACCCATGAAAATGTGATTGTATGTAGAAGTAGAATTCACTGCTGTTAATTTCATGTTTATGTTATATCATGTTTATATGTATATACATCTATTCTATTTTTTACCTTTATAAGTATATCGTCTTTTTTTGTTATTGGTTTTTGTCCTTTGCAATATTCTGTCGTTTGGCTGCTGGGACAAACAAATTTCCCCATTTTGCAGGACATTAAGGGATTTCTGATTCTGATTTCAAAAGCTGATATTAACGTTAGTACTGAGTGTTACTTCTATAGGGGGTTTCTGTTTGTACAAGAAATTGAGTTTGAAATTGAGTATACTTAATAACTTTTAACTGCTTATGTTTAATGCATTTTCAACTGCAAGCATAGCAGGCATTCAAACACAGGGGTTTCTGTTTCTCTAAATCTTCAGTCTAAATCACTCCCAAACTCCTGCTCTGTTCCACTCAGTGGTCATGGTCACTTCTCCAAACCGACGGCTGCTGCAGAGTTTTGTTTGTTGTCCCTATGTCACGGTTTTCATAGAAAAATGCGGATGAAAAATATAAATTCAAATTGTTCTCAGTGCTCAACTAACATCTTAAAGGTAACTGAATAGATGACATGGTGTAATGTGTTGTTAAGTATAAATTCCTGAATTACAGAATTTTGAGTAGTTGTAATTAGTTACTTCCAACCCTGGCATTTCCCTACTATTGCCTTTAAATTAAAATAAAAAAACTACTGCTTTTTGTTCATCAGATGGGATCAGAAAAACACTCCAAATTGACCCTCTTTTGTGTCTTATCTTAAAAGGTATTCACTCAGGTACACACCAATGATCAGACTAGATTATTATCAGCACTGCCAGCAATGCTGGCAGCAAACAACCAAGAACACAATGGAGTGTAGAGTTATGCTTTACGTGTCGTCACTCGATTTGGCCTTCAAGACACACAGTTATGATGCCTCGCATCCTGGATACAGTAACATCTGTCGATGTGTACAGTCACTGTTAGACCAGCATGCTAAACTCATTAAAGTGAAGGCATAACAAGCAGTAGATCAGAGGCAGAGTTGGACTGCACATTCATTGGCTTGCGAACAGTTATTTTCTTTTTTACTTGTATTCTCTCATTCGTTCTTGAGCACCATCCTTAATGATATGCCTCTCATCCTGGTTGTTTATTGCATGCTGACATGTAAGTTGGAAATGTGCTCTTCCCTATTTCAGCTTTAACTTGGGCCTCTGTAAGGCCGTGTTACACCAAAGCAGAGGGATTGTTCTGACGTAATAACCAGTTGGTCATCACTGGCACTGCCAGGGTTTGAGTATTGGTGGTGCTCTCTGACTTCATCGCTTCAGTAAATAAATACGGCATGTCATGCTCCTACATTGTCCCAGAACAGACATACCAAAAACATGGCTTTAGAGAGGGCCATTTATAGCATCATTCACACTTGGAAAGGGACAGTGAGGCGAAGGACATTCAAGATTCAAGATTCAAGATTCAAAGGTTTTATTTGTCACATACTCATTAGCAGTGAAATGTTTTTGTGACATGTACTGGACTTCTGTGCTCAATTTAAGTTAAAATAAAAATATAATGCAGTGCAAGTAAAATACAATAGAGTATAATAAATATAATAAATGCAATAAAATACAATACAATTAACACTTTTTTTTTTTTTT
>CAEMYA010000008.1:4862797-4928022 GCA_903131615.1 Diplodus sargus
TTTTTTTTTTTTTTGGCTCTCAGTTGGTTTTCATCTACAACCTCACTGCTAAATGCTAAATCCTACACACTGGACCTTTATGCGCTAAATAGTGAACTGAATGTTTTGTTTTTCTGTATTCTTCTAAATCACTATATCAATATATAGAACTCCTATTTTGCAACATATTCCTTGAACACATTCTTCACCAGAAAAGAGTACATAAAAAAAAGGAAGTCATATGTTCTCAAAATGCTGTTTCACTGTGACGAAAAGAGAATTTATATACGTCTGTCGATGATGGCTTTCAGTGATGCTTCAACCGAACGTGTAGAAGCTCCTGTTCCAGTTAGCAACACACATGGATGTAGACAAAGACGATGCCTGCTTCACTGTAAGTCTCTGCGAATCAGAGACCCACTAGCAGGTGTTTTCCACACCTGACTCAGTCTCGGCCTCTGTCTCTTTACTTTTCCTCTGCAGTGTCCTTATCAGCTTGGTTGCATAACATAAACTTGGGACATGCACAGCGGAGGGATGTCGAATTAGTGAGTAATGTCGAGGATCGCTACTTCTTGCTTACTTCCAGCTGTCTTTGAACGATTACTTGCTCAAATGTGTGATAAACATTTTATGACATAAAAAGGTATACGAGGAAAGAACCGCATTTTTGGAATGATTCCAAGAAATGTTGAAAATGTTATCTGATGTCTATTGCTCAATATTTAAACATTCTTGATGACTATACCGATGAAAATGTGACTGTATGTAGAATTCAAAAGCTGGATATTACTATTGGTACTGAGTGTTATTTCCATGTGGGATTTGTGGTTGTTAGTGTTAGTGTCACATTTTTTGGTGAATATCTCATTTTGAAATGCTGCCTAAGCATCAGATGTGACATTTTTTTGCACGCTGACATCTCATGTTGTCTCATGTCTAAGTGTTTCTCTGAAAACATGCAGAGTTCACAGTACATGTATCACAGCAGCTGGTTTGAATTTAGCCCATAATCTGCTAGCCGAGTGCAGTTTTGCACCGACAGTTAAGAGGAAGCTAAAACTCGGTGGACTGCCGAGGCTTCCTGTTGAGCAGTGAGATACCATCTTGAGCTGTAAACTTCATGCCTACTTCATTGTGTTGTTGCTTTTCTTATTCGACACATAAGATAAGCAGAATCCATTTTTGTGCTACAAAGACATTTTACATTAAAATAAATCGTACAACAAGAGTTTAATTGTCAAATACAACCTGACAGTCACAATATATTGATAAAATATCTGTAATAATTCTGGTTCCATGCAGCTTCTCACAATTCCCGCTGCTTTCATCAATTTTATCTAATCATAAAAAAATATCAATCTCCAGTTTTTACTCTTTATTATTCTTTATTATTGTAGCTCCAAAGCATCTGATATTTCTATCTTGTCATTAGATTGTATGTGTGAAGAAAGAGTCATTACTTGTGAATACTACAGCATATGGCTTGAGGCTCTTGATGTGCATATTGATAATGCATTGAAAAGACTTAGGTCGAAAGTGGATTTTTTCCTTCTGTTTAAAAAACAACTTTCTATTTGAGGTTCAAAAGAAATGTGTGCACAGTAATCTCTTAAAAATATGTTTTATGATGTGTAACAATGCATAATCATGCATTCAACACTGTTTAATGTGAATCTTTAGCAAACAAAAATATACATGTTGACACTGTTTGGGTAAACTACCGACATATATTTCCACCCTTTTGTCATTTCAACTATAGCATGGCTCTACAAAACAGATTCTCTAAAATGCCCCCAAGTTTAACTTGAGCGTGGGATGAGCTATAAAACACCATAACTTTAGCAGCACTCCAATCTGTGAACCCCTTTAAAGGTCTTTCACAAACAGCCCTGAAAGAAATGTGTTGCTGTTTTACATAATCTTTAACTGGAGTTGGAAAGCCATATGGTTTGTGCTTGTATAGCCTGCATGCCTACTCTCTTTTATGTTGCTTTAAGGTGTTGTATGTGTCCTAACATGAAGTGAATGCAACTTCAGATATGTCAAAAACATATACTGTGCAACATGTGGTCTGGTATCTTCAAGCTGATGTGGGAACAGGACCAGCTGCCGACACACCTCCATCACCTTAAGCAAGGTTATGGTTTGGCATGTGAACTGGAACCCTCAGATATAAAAGTCTGCTTTCAACCCCCGCCAGGTTCACACTGTTGGTCAGGATGAGGGGGCTGCTCGCATTCGCCGCGCTGTTTGTGGCCGTTCTCGGCAAGGAGACATTTGAGGGGTAAGTTGGGCCTGCAGGTTGTAAGTGATCTCTTTATATGTGCGTGAATGTGAAATTACAATGTATGAGCAATTGCATGGAATAAGATAGTCTAGTCTGTTTCTTTTTAACAGGAAATGTCTAGCTATACTAATATAAACTGGTTCAGATACCTGTGATACAATAACTCCCCTTTTACAATAAATGCAATGCTTTTATTTTTCTGGGGAAGTTTACAAGAGCAGCACAGGAAACAACGTGCATGCATGATGCGCAGTGTGACTTTTCTTTTCACTTTACCCTCTGTGGTATCTAGTCATAAAGATATGATATGTCACATTTCTGCATTAAAGAGCGTTGTTATATATTTATAGGTGTGTACGAACATTATCCCAAATGTTTCCAACAAGGTTTAAAATTGGATTCAAATTAATGGTGAATTTCATGGGTCGCCTGTCTTGTCAGTGACAGGCTGTCACTTCAGGGGAAAACATCAGATGATACGTAAGAGTGAGGAGGAAGTCGGCGAACGTGACTCAACATAACACCGGTATAAGTGTGGATATTTCACCGGGCTATTGGAGACAATAGTACAATAAAAAAAAAACTTTCTTAAGCAAATTTTCAAGACAAAACCCTTTTTCTAAACTAAACCAAGCATTTTTGATGCTTAAACATAAAACTTTGTGACAAGAAAAAAATAGCACCTTTCTTTGAAGATAACTTTGCAAAAACCGACAACACTGAGAGACACTTCACAGAGACAGGTGTGTGAGGTGCGGGTTCATAGGTATTGGACCAAACCACTGTGAGGCATATGGAGGGGGGGAACAATCTTCACAAACTGAAAAACACATCATTTTCATGCATATCATCCAACGCCCCCCCCCCCNCCCCCCCCCCCCCCCCCCCGCCCCCACCGTGACTTTTTCCTTTGCACAAATACAACTTGAAAACAATACTAAGATAAAATAGATAGTTATGATCAGAAATGGTGGTTGTTTAACAATACAGACACCTACTCCCATAATCCCACACTACCTAGCTCTTTTGTTTTGTTTGGACTGAGAAACCCCGACCATTACAATTTACATACTGCATTTAATTTGATGTTTTTGAGTGTCTGTCTTTGAGATTTCTGCCAACACCATCACACTATGGTGAAGTGAGGGGGTTGAAATGTTATACACGACTTCCATACATTCAAAACAATCCAAACATTTTATTTGATTTAATGAAAAATTAATTAATTTTTTTGTTGAAACAACCCTTTAAAGAAACACTAGTAGCAATTCTCAGACTGAGCTATTCTGCCTCCTCCTGATGTGGCAGTCTTTCACACTCACCTCCACACTCTCTGATCCGATTGCTAATGTGTGCAAACATTTTCAAACTAGGTGTGTTAAAACCAGATTAATATTAGGTGTCAGATTCTTACACTTACTCATGGCGGTTTATCTTGCAGCACATTTATGATATAAAGGTTTCCACCAGGTATAAGGAGTTTGGTTCATTGTGATGTAATTTATATATATATATATAATTTTGCATGTATAAATACGTCCTTTCTATACATTCAGATAATTAGTTCAGTGATATTCCATATTTCCAATGCCACATTGTTGATAAAGCCCTACACCCTGGTAAGAGCTTTGCTGTGCCAGTCAAACAGTTCAAACAACCAAACTAACAGCACCTGAATTATCACTCTGCTCCACTGAACCAGCCAGCCTTGAGAAATCTTACCGCATCCTGTGTGAGCCAACCTATTTCTCGGTCTGGCATACTGAGTAAAAGAATATAAAACATTGTGGTTGTCTTTTCGCAGGCATCAGGTGCTTCGCATTACTGCGAAAGATGAAGCTCAGCTGGCTCTTATCAAGGATCTGGAGGACATGATCCACTTCGAGGTCATTTAACATCCACTTACAATAATTCAAAGCTTGATTCAAGTGACACCCAGTTCTTTATTATCTTGATCTCCTTGTTCCAAGCACTTTATGAATACTGAAAAGTGATTATGCTTAACTTCTTGTATTTCCTTTTTTTGTTTCAGCTGGACTTCTGGAGAGGAGTGACCGATGTGGCCTCTCCTGTGGATGTCAGAGTTCCCTTCCACAGCCTGCAGTCTGTCAAAGTTTACCTTGAGACTAAGGCAATTGAGTACGCCACCATGATTGAAGACCTGCAGGTACAGGGCCAGGCTGGAAAAGGAACAAAGCTAAATTTACTGCACAAAAAAAGTCCATGAAATCAATTATGAATGATGTTATTGTCGTGCAGACATTGCTGGAAGAGGAGCAGGAGGAGATGGAAGCTGTTGCTCGTGCTGGTGGCCCCAGATCCACTGACAGCTTCGACTATTCCAATTACCACACCATCAGCGAGGTTAGTACTCACACTCTCTCTAGCTACTGGTATCCACTGTCTTTACTACCAGAAATAACTTTAATTAAATAGTTTTGAATTAATCCTCAAATAGAACCAAAACTGACTTGAAGGAGCAGTGGCTCTTTTCTAAGCTTCCTTCCAATCTCTAAAACTGAGCCCTGCCACCCGGCTGCTTGTTATTCAGATTTCATTATTTTGGTCAGTAGTCAAAGCTCCTGACCACAGGTGAAGGTTGGGATGTAAATCGACTGGTAAGTCAATTCTGGCTCAGCTCTCTTTTTACCGCAGTCTGGCCCATCTAAGATCACATTACTGCTGATGGCGCACCAATCCACCTGTCAAACTCAAGTTCCATTTTAACCTCATGGAAAAGACCCCCAAAAATTCCTACATTGGGGCTGCCAAGCAATCCACAGTTTTACAGCAGAAACGGTTACTTTGCAGCGTTTACCCAAATTCCAACCACTTTCCATTTGACTAACACCAGAGTTCATTCTGAAGGTCGTCAGTTGATGACATCATTAGAACCACATCATCCGCAAAAGAGCAGAACACAATTGTTACAACTCTAGTGGAGGCCAACAACCACTTTGACTTCCTGCTGAGAATATGAACACAGCTTCTCACTGAGCCTGAGCCAAGCTCTGCTTTCCCTTTGTGAGTCGTCTGAAAGTTTGCAAATAACCTCCAATGGGTACTCCCTGTCTGTATCTTCTATTGACTATATACAAATCCTTCCACATGCATTTTTTTTGCCTTAGCAGCCACTGAAGCTGTGGCCCTTCTGGCAGCTTGAGGTAACTGTCTGCTGCTTTAGGAGACCCCTGGGCCAACCAAGCCCCAAAGACCTCCCTCTACAGATTCAGCTTCAGAGAGTGGAGAACCTGATCTCTAACTAACTAGCCACATTATTATGTTGCAACACAAAATGATAGCACTTCAACAACAGGTTTAAACTCAACCAATTCTAGGCAGTGCTATATAGAATGATGTTATACTCAAGTGATGCACATGAAATTAAAGACCAGAATCTCGTCTTTGGTTTAGATCTACAACTTCCAGGACATGCTGGTGAGGGAGAATCCCAACCTGGTCAGCAAGATTGTGATCGGTCAGAGCTACGAGGGACGTCCCCTGAGTGTGCTCAAGGTGAATAAAACAAAGTCTAGCAAATATTCCATAATTATTTTTCAATAAAAGAACATAAGGCACCTTCTAATTTTAAGTATATTTACTCATTGATTCTTTGCATGGACTATTGTTTGACTCCACCTTTTCGTTCATGTGTACTAGTTCAGCACTGGTGGAACCAACCGTCCCGGCCTCTGGATTGACACTGGAATCCATTCCAGAGAGTGGGTCACTCAGGCCAGTGGCACCTGGTTCGCCAAAAAGGTGCAAATTTGATAAATCTCATGTTTTTGGTTTTTCTTCACAGTCTCCGCAGCTTCTGACCACTAACTCACTGCAGTGAATATTGTGTTCTTTACATCTCTGGGAGTAGATTGTGACTGCTTATGGAAGTGACCCCGCCCTCACCGCCATCCTCAACAAGATGGATATCTTCCTCCTGATTATGACCAACCCTGATGGCTTCGCCTACACCCAAACAAGTGTGAGTATCTCAGGCTTGCCATATTCAAGAGTTAGATTAATGATAATTTATGGTATTTTTCAAAGGCTTCGACAACTCTGTTTAGGTTCAAAGTCTAAAACTACTGTACACAGTCATATCAGATAAAAACAAGAGTCTTGTAGTTTCAAATGTCACATTTGCTCAGTAAAAATACAAAAGACACATCTAATTAAATCTGAAAATCTGTTACTGTGTATTTGTTATTTTGCCTATTGCAACCAAATAAAGCACAAATAAATAAATCAGATTTACATAAACACAATGTAAGGAAGATTTAACCCATAATATAAAAACGACAAGCAGTGATGAGTTACACTGATGTTTCCAGAACCGCATGTGGCGTAAGACCAGGAAGCCCAACCCTGGCTCAAGCTGTGTCGGAGTTGATCCCAACAGGAACTGGGATGCTGGTTTTGGAGGTAAACTCTCTCCCTTCAAGCTGAACTGTACCAAGACAACACATTCTCGTTGTCAATGAGGGTTTTGTTTTGTTACTTTGTTTTACAATCATTAATGACCGGCTCACATATTCTTAACTTTTTTTCCTTTGTGACCTGTATATAAAGGTCTAATATGTAAGATAGTTCAATGTTGAGTCTCATTTCTAGGTTAGCAAATACAGATTTTTTGAAATTTGAAAACCTGGAAATGAGACTCAACAACCAGCTCTCTATCCAGTACCGCTTATTTCTTCTTTAAAATTACAATGTGTAGAATTTTAGTGACGTGCGTTGCTGTCTGCAAGTGTCGTATTTGATTCTACCACTAGATGATGCCAATGTGCCATGTTTTTATCCCTACTTACAGGGGCTTTAAACAGGATGGTCTACTGACTATATGGCCTCACAATCAAATAGATTTGCCAGGAATTGTTTTCCAGTATGTAGAGGACTGACTCACAGACACTTTTTGGAAATACTTGTATCTAAAGAACAAGGGTGTTCACAGGGTGGTTACAGAGCGTGGCATTTATTTTTATTTATTTTTGCAACTCCTCTGACACTATTGTCACCCTTTTTTGTAGAACCTGGTGCCAGCAGCAACCCCTGCTCCGAGACTTACCGTGGACCGAGTGCTCACTCTGAGTCTGAGGTCAAGTCCATTGTTGACTTTGTGAGGTCCCACGGTAACCTCAAATCCTTCGTCTCCATCCATTCCTATTCCCAGATGCTCCTGTACCCCTACGGCTACACCAGTACTCCAGCCAAGGACCAAGCTGAGCTGGTAAAAATCACAAATTGAGTGTGGATCTCTTCTCTGGGATCATCAGGGTCTCAGTCCTGTGAATGTCCACCTGTAATGTTAAAAATGTTATATTTTGCAACAGTAATGTGAAAAACTATGAATAGAAGTTCATATGTGATCATGGTAATCTCTTCCCACAGCACAGTCTGGCTAAGAAGGCCATCACTGACCTGGCCTCCATGTACGGTACTCGTTACAGATATGGTAGCATCATCAACACCATCTGTAAGTTTCAACAAGACTGCTTATAATATCAATTCCGTTTATCTTATCACATTTGATACTGTATACCAGTCAAAATAACTTTATTTTCGTAACTGAAGAAGTAGTATTAGTACTTTAATCCCTTATTTAATGGGATAATCATTAACAATCTAATTTTTCAACCTAAAAGCTAAATACAAACAAGCCCTTTTCGAACTTGGCTCATATAGCTTGAAACACATCTTCAGTAAACACACAAACCAGCTGTGAAATTTTGTAAAATAAGTGTCTTCTGTCACCAAAGTTAGAAATATTTCAGTTCTACATAGTTTTTAACTGTTTAATAAACCAGACCTATTGGAAACCAGTGGAAGTTCTGTTGAGACAGCGAGTTGTGCATTACGGAATCAGATGTTAATAGTGGTATTTTATATGAATATCTCACAAGTAATACCTGTTTCACTTGTAGACCCAGCCAGCGGTGGCACCATTGACTGGACCTACAACCAGGGAATCAAGTACTCCTACACCTTCGAGCTGAGGGACACCGGTCGTTACGGCTTCATCCTGCCTGCCAATCAGATCATCCCCACCGCCCAGGAGACTTGGCTGGCTCTGATGGCCATCATGGATCACGCCTACAAGGACACCTACTAAGTGTGCGTGTGTGTGATTATGAGTGGTGATCCCAGTAGAGAGGATACTGTTGGCAAATGTCACCATGTTTTCGACTGATATCACCATCATCCAAAACCACAAACAGACAAATAAAAGTGCAAGCTGAAAAAAACCTGCAGTTTCCATTTCTTAATGAGTTAAAATCTTCTAAACACTCTTTTTCCTCTTTTGCATTTCACACCTGTCTTTATTTTATCATTTTCCAGCCTCTTCAAACTCACATTACTAAGATCGCAATCAATCAATCTTAACCTGACTTTTAGAGATAGTTGTACCCATTAATGAATAAAATTGGTGTATATGATTAGGTGTGACACAGAGTGGAACTTCTTTCCTGTTTTGTTTACAATATCATCCTGTCACTTTTGTGTCAATCTTAGTTTACTGTTGTGAGACACAAGCAAGAGCTATGTGGCATGCACAGCGGAGGGATGTCGAATTAGTGAGTAATGTCAAGGATCATTACTTATTGAATACTTGCTGCTATCTCTGAATGATTACATGCTCAAATGTGTGAAAAACATCTTTTTTTTGTTAAACGGTATAAGAGGAAAGAACATTATTTTAGGAGTGATTGTGAGATGTACAAAATGTTATCTGATGTCTATTGCTCAATATTTAAACAGTCTTGATGACCATACCCACCAAAATGTGACTGTATGTAGAAGCAGAATTTGAAAGCTGGATATTAACGTTAGTACTGAGTGTTACTTCTATGTGGGGTTTCTGGTTGTTAGTGTTGGTGTCACATTTTTTCATGGATATCTCATTTACAAGTGCTGCGTAAGCACCAGATGTGCATTTCTGCACTCTGAGTTCTCATGTTGTCTCATGTCTAAGTGTTTCTATGCAAACATGCAGAGTTCACAGTACATGTATCACAGCAGCAGGTTTGAATTTAAACTTGCACTGACAGTAAACAGGAAGCTGAAACTCGGTGGACGGCCAAGGCGTGAGATACAATCTTGAGCTGTAAACTGAGTTTAGATCAGCACTTCATGTTTACGTCATAGTGAGAGGAGAGAGAACAAAGGAAAGAGTTTTGACTATCTGGTCAGAGGGGGGTCTGTCATCCTGATTCCTGACCCACTAGTGTGACTACTGCGAAATTCTGGGAAACTGAGTTCAGTTCAGAGTCTGTTTTGATATCCACAGTGAATGACTTCATCTGTGGGTCCCAACAAAGAGATGGATTGTGAAATACAACCTGATAGTCATAATATAATAATAACATATTTGTAATATTCTCTGGTTCCATGCAGCTTCTCACATATAAGGTATTGCTGAGTGCATCAGCAATATGTTGCTGTTTTACATAAACTTTGACTTGAGTTGTATTGCCTGCTTTCCTACTTTCCTTATTGGGTTGTATGTGTCCAAACATGTGTTAACTGTTTTGTTTTATGTGAAACTGCTTAATTGCCAGCTTGACCTTGTGAGAAGAGATCTGATATCTCAATGGGACATTCCAGGCTTAAAAAACAAGATGCTTGATACAAAAAAATACAACGTTTTAACTGTGCTGTAATCAACCATTGTGGTATACAATGAAATTAAACTTAATAAGGAAACTGGTTCCTGCAAGGGAAACCAATACCTGAAGCAACCTTCCCTTTTCTTTTGAACTGAATGCAACTTCAGATACTGTATGTCAAAAACATATATGATGCAACTTGTGGTCTGGTATCTTCAGGCTGATGAGAGAACAGGACCAGCTTCTGACACGTGGTTTGACACTTAAACTGGAACCCTCAGATATAAAAGCCTGCGTTCGCACCCCGCAAGGTTCAGACTGGTCAGGATGAGGGGGCTGCTCGCATTCGCCACGCTGTTCATGGCCGTTCTCGGCAAGGAGACATTTGAGGGGTAAGTTGGGCCTGCAGGTTGTAAGAGATCTCTTTATATGTATGTGTGCATGAATGTGAAATTACAGTGTATGAGTAATGTATGTATTGCACGGAATAAGATTTCAGTCCGTTTATCGTCCCCTTTTTAACAGAAAATATCCAGTTATAGTGACACAAACTGGTTCAGATACATGTTATACAATAACTCCCCTTTCACAATAAATGCAATGCTTTTATTTTTCTGGGGAAGTTTACAAGAGCAGCACAGGAAACAATGCGCATGCATGATGCACAGAGTGACTTTTCTTTTCGCGTTACCCTCTGTGGTATCTAGTCATGAAGATATGATATGTAACATTTCTGCATTAAAGAGCATTGTTATATCTTTTGAGGTGTGCACTGACATTATCCCAAATGTTTCCAACAAGGTTTAAAATTGGATTCAAATCAACAGTGCATTTCATTTGATCGCCTCTCCTGTCACTCCAAGGGAAACATCAGATGATATGTCAGAGTCAGAAGGAAGTCGGCGAACGTGACTCTAAAAGTCTTCAGTAGTCTCCAATAATACCAGAACAAGTCACTGAATTTGTTGATTGGCAGTGGACCAAACCACTCAGAGTGAGGGGGGAATCCAATCTTTAGAAACTTTGTTGTTCGGCATCTTTAATTTGCACAGGCGCATATTATATGAACTCCCCTGCCCGCCCCCTGATTTTGATCTTTGCACAAATAAGATATAACAAGATAGATAGTTTTTCAATAACAGTGGTGGTTGAAGACAACTACTCCCATAATCCCACCATACTTGGGTATTTCGTTGACAGAGAAATCTTGAGCATTAGAAATTGCGTATTCCGCATTTAATTTGATGTTTTTGAGTGTCTGTCTTTGGGTTTTCTGCCTACACCATCATAATATGCTGAGGTGAGGGGGTTGAAATTCTGTGTACGGCACTGAAATGTTTGAAAAATACATTCAAAACAGTCCAAAAACTCAGTTTAATAAAAAAGTCACTGTTTTTTGTAACAACTCCATAAAAGAAACACTCGAAGCAATCCTCAGACTGAGCTATTCTGTTACCTCCTGATGCTGCAGTCTTTTGCATTCACTCACCTCCACAACGCAGAAACTTTTAAGCTAGGTGTGTTAAAACCAGATTAATATTAGGTGTCAGATTCTTTCACTCACTCATGGCGGTTTATCTTGCAGCAAATTTATGATATAAAGGTTTCCACCAGGTATAAGGAGTTTGATTCATTTGGATGTAATTTATATAGATAATTCATAATTTTGCATGTATAAATACGTCCTTTCTATACATTCAGATAATCAGTTCAGTGATATTCAATGTTTCCAATGCCACATTGTTGATAAAGCCCTAAACCCTGGTAAAAGCTTTGCTGCGCCAGTCAAACAGCAAAACCAACCAAACTAACAGCACCTGAATTATCACTCTGCTCCACTGAACCAGCCAGCCTTGAGAAATCTTACCGCATCCTGTGTGAGCCAACCTGTTTCTTGGTCTGGCGTATTGAGTAAAAGGATATAAAACATTGTGGTTCTCTTTTCACAGGCATCAGGTGCTTCGCATTACTGCGAAAGATGAAGCCCAGCTGGCTCTTATCAAGGATCTGGAGGACATGATCCACTTCGAGGTCATTTAACAACTACTTACAATAATTCAAAGCTTGATTCAAGTGACACCCAGCTCATTATTATCTTGATCTCCTTGTTCCAAGCACTTTATGAATATTGAAAAGTGATTAGGCTTAACTTCTTGTATTTCCTTGTTTTGTTTCAGCTGGACTTCTGGAGAGGAGTGACCGATGTGGCCTCTCCTGTGGATGTCAGAGTTCCCTTCCACAGCCTGCAGTCTGTCAAAGTTTACCTGGAGACTAAGGCAATTGAGTACGCCACCATGATTGAGGACCTACAGGTACAGGACCAGGCTGGAAAAGGAACAAAGCTAAATTTACTGCACAAAAAAAAGTCCATTAAATCACTTATGAATGATGTTACTGTCATGCAGGCATTGCTGGACGTGGAGCAGGAGGAGATGGAAGCTGCTGCTCATGGTGGTGGCGCCAGATCCACTGACAGCTTCGACTATTCCAATTACCACACCATCAGCGAGGTTAGTACTCACACTCTGGTATCCTTAAATCTAATGTATGAGAAGAAAAATAAGATTAGCTTTATTCCTAAAGTGTCACAATACTCCTGCAACTATTATAATTTCACCAAACTCCATCCTTCCTTCCTTCTTTCCTTCCTTCCTTCCTTTTGATGCTTATCCATGGTTGGATTGCAAAGGCAGCAGGCCAAGCAAGGTAGTCCAGCTCTTCCAGGGAGATCTTGATGCATTCCCAAATCAGATAAGGCATACAGTCTAATCTCTCCACTGTTTACCCCAGTGTCTCCTAACAGTTAGTCATGCCTGGAAAATCATGAACTACCTAAACTGACCTGGAAAAGCATTGGCTCTTCACTAAGCTTCCTTCCAATGCCAAAGCTCCTTACCCTATCTTTATGGGTGAGCCCTGCCACGCAGCTGCTTATTATTCAGATTGAATTATTTCGGTCACTCGTCAAAGCTCTTCTGTCATCTGATAGTTTGCAGTGAACTTCTAATGGGTACTCCCTGCTCGTATCGTCTTTTGCCTATATCCAATTCATTCAGCATGCAGGTTTTTGCCTTAGCAGCCACTGAAGCTGTGGACCTTCTGGCCTTGAGGTAACTGTCTGCTGCTTGAGGAGGCCCCTGGGCCAACCAAGCCCCAAAGACCTCCCTCTACAGATTCAGCTTCAGAACTTGGCCCTTGTGTTCTACATCAGTAAAGAACCTGACTTCTAACTGCATTATTATGTTGCAACCCAAAACGATAGCGCTTTAACAACAGGTTTAAACTCACTCAGGACTAGGCAGTGCTGCATAGAATGATGTTATACTCAAGTGATGCACATGAAATTACAGACCAGGATCTTGTCTTTGGTTTAGATCTACAACTTCCAGGACATGCTGGTGAGGGAGAATCCCAACCTGGTCAGCAAGATTGTGATTGGTCAGAGCTACGAGGGACGTCCAATGAGTGTGCTCAAGGTGAATAAAACAAATGAAGACTTATTTTTCAATAAAAATTAGGCACCTTCTAATTTGAAGGTAAGTATCTTTACTCATTGATTCTTTGCATGGACTATTGTTTGACTTCACCTTTTCGTTCATGTGTACTAGTTCAGCACTGGTGGAACCAACCGTCCCGGCCTCTGGATTGACACTGGAATCCATGCCAGAGAGTGGGTCACTCAGGCCAGTGGCACCTGGTTCGCCAAAAAGGTGCAAATTTGATAAATCTCATATTGATTATGTCTTTTGAATTCCACAACTAATTCGTTACACTGAATATTGTGTTCTTTTCATTTTTGTGGGTAGATTGTGACTACTTATAGAAGTGACCGCACTCTTAAAGCCATCCTCAACAAGATGGATATCTTCCTCCTGATTATGACCAACCCTGATGGCTTCGCCTACACCCAAACAAGCGTGAGTACCTCAGGCTTGCCATATACAAGTAATTAGATTAATGATAATTTATGGTATTTTTCAAAGGTCATATTTTGAAAATTCGACCGGTTCACGAGTTGTATAGATGACAGAAGAGAATTGTAGTTTCAAATGTCACATTTGCTCAGTAAAAACAGAAAAAAACATCGAATGAAATCTGAAAATCTGTTACTGTGTATTTGTGTCCATTTCAATTAAGCACAAATAAATATATCTGAGTTACATAAACACAATGGAAGACAGACTTAACCCATAATATAAATAACAAGTAGTGATGAGTTACACTGATGTCTCCAGAACCGTTTGTGGCGTAAGACCAGGAAGCCCAACCCTGGCTCAAGATGTGTCGGAGTCGATCCCAACAGGAACTGGGATGCTGGTTTTGGAGGTAAATTCTCTCCCTTTTAGCTGAACTATACCAAGGTACCATATTCTCATTTTTAAAGAGGGTTTTCTTTTTTTTTTCTTTTGTTTAAAAATCATTAATGACCATGTCACATATTCTTAAGTTATTTTCCTTTGTGACCTGTATTTAAAAGTCTAATATGTAAGATAGTTGAATGTTGAGTCTCATTTCTCGGTTAGCAAATACAGGTTTGTTGAAAACTGACAACCTGAAATTGAGACTCAGCAGTCAACTCCAATGTTTCCAATATTGCTTATTGTATCTTTAAAATTACAAAGTGTAGAATTTTAGTCACGTGCATTGCTGTCTGCAAGTGTCATATTTGATTCTACCACCAAGTGGTGCCAATGTGCACCAACATATTTTTTTTTATCCCCACAGGATGGTCTACTACAGGTGCAAAATTAAGTAAATTTGCCAGGAATTGCTTTCCAGAAGTGTTCACGGGATAAATATAGAGGGTGGCATATATATACACATTTTTTGCAGTTTCTTGCCCTTTTTGTAGGACCTGGCTCCAGCAACGACCCCTGCAACCAGACTTACCGTGGACCGAGTCCTAACTCTGAGTCTGAGGTCAAGTCCATTGTTGACTTTGTGAGGTCCCACGGTAACCTCAAGTCCTTCGTCTCCATCCATTCCTACTCCCAGATGCTCCTGTACCCCTACGGCTACACCAGAACTCCAGCCAAAGACCAAGCTGAGCTGGTAAAAATCACATTCTTTGACTTATATGACTTCTTCATCCTTCACCTATAATGTTAGAAATGTTATATTGTGCAACAGCAATGTGAGAAACTATGAATAGTTTATATGTGATCATGGCAATCTCTTCCGACAGCGCCGTCTGGCTAAGAAGGCCGTCAAAGCCCTGGCCTCCCTGTACGGTACTAGTTACAGATACGGCAGCATCATCAAAACCATCTGTAAGTTTTAACAAGACTGCTTATAATATAAATTCGGTTTATCAAATGTAATACTAAATATAAGTCACAATAACTTTATTTTCTTATTCTTGCCCTTGATTTTATTATAACTGTTTAACTTTAATGGGATGATTATAGATTAACAATCTCACTATAAAATCTAAAAACTGAATACTAACAAGCCCTTTTAGAACTTGGCTCATATGGCTTGAAAAACATTGTCAGTGACCTCGCGTGAAATTTAATAAAATAAGTGTCTTCTGTCACACTACCACTGTAGGTACCAAAGTTAGAAATAGTTCAATTCTACACTGTTTTTAACTGTTTAATAAACCAGACCTATTGGAAATCAAAGTAAGTTCTGTTGAGACAGCCAAGTTGTACATTAAGGAATCAGATGTTAATAATATGGTATTTTATATGAATATATCACAAGTAATACCTGTTTCACTTGTAGACCAAGCCAGCGGTGGCACCATTGACTGGACCTACAACCAGGGCATCAAGTACTCCTACACCTTCGAGCTGAGGGACACCGGTGATAACGGCTTCCTCCTGCCTGCCGATCAGATCATCCCCACCGCCCGGGAGACTTGGCTGGCTCTGATGGCCATCATGAAACACGCCTCCAAGAACACCTATTAAGTGTGTGTGTGTGATTATGAGTGGTGATCCCAGTAGAGAGGAGATTGTTGACAAATGTCACCATCTTTACAACTGATATCACCATCATCCTAAATTACAAGCAGACAAATAAATGTGCAAGCTGAAAAAAACCTGCAGTTTCCATTTCTTAATGAGTTAAAACCTTCTAAATATAAACACACATCACCTCTATAGCAGAGCTATAGGTGTCCATAGTGGTCCATCATTTTTCTTCTTTTGCATTTCACACCTGTCATTATTTTATAATTTTCCAGCCTCTTAAAACTCACATTACTAAGATCGCAATCAATCAATCTTAACCTGGCTTTTGGAGATAGTTGTACCCATCAATGAATAAAATTGGAGTATATGATTAGCTGTGACACAGAGTGGAACTACATTCCTGTTTTGTTTCCAATATCATCCTGTCACTTTTGTGACAATCTTAGTTTACTGTTGTGAGACACGAGCAACAGCTACGTGTCTAAAAACGTAATGATAGAAGATCTCTACGTTTGTTCCGAGGACACTCACAGGTCAAGTGTGTAGGATTTAGCAGAACCTAGCAGTTACAGATTCCAACCACTTATATATGGTAGTCACTAAAAATACAGAGAATGGGAGAGGCCTTGTCCTGAGCCAATGTTTGGTTTGTCCGTTCTGGGTATTGTAGAATTATGGCATAAGTAAATGAGGACCCAATACATTACATTTCTGCCAATAGATTCTCCTAAATCCACTCACTAGACTTTAACGTTTTTCCTTTTATAGTTTGAATGTTTCCAATTTTAGCCAGATATTAACATCACAGGGTAAGAGCTGGATTACCGCAGTCCCTCAAATCAAGTAGGTTTAATTATTAGTTAAAGAACAAAACAAAACATGTATTATCTCTGAATATTTCACAACTGCCTTTGACAAATAAACCCCACTTCAGATACAGCAGACAATTATTCATTTTATTTGACATCAATTTACAAGCAAAATCACATGATCAGATCATGAACGTGAACTAAACTGACTGTGAAAACAAATGATTCATCACAAAAGAAAGGCCTGCAGACTAGTCCGCATTCTCATTAAAAAGCACTTAATCGGAGACTGTGTAAGCGTATCCAGGCAGAGATGAACAAGAATCATACCAAAATAAAAGGCCACACATTAGCAATACTGTTTTTCAAATGCATCTGTGGGTAGTGAAGTGCTGTTCGTAATTTTGTTTCATCCACAACAAAATACCCATTTCCATCCTTTAGTGACACTGCGACAAACACACTCGCACACAAAGAAAATCACAGTAAAGTAAAAGCACAAGTGGACAAAACCGTTGCACATAAAGGCTGTCGGTGCTTCGTCAGTTTTCGAGATCACAATAAAACATCACACGTGGAGAAAATTACAAAAATACAGCACAGCTTGTCTTAATTTAAAAAAAACTGATCCAGCTCTGTAATATCATTCATATAAATTACATCTCACGTCATACAGAGATTCCCAGCATATCCTTCATATCACGTCAACATTCAGTTACTCTGTCTCCCGCAAAGTTTAAGTCTTTTTGGAATGCCATTTGTTTGGTGGCTGTCATACTGATGGAGAAAAACATGACGGCTTTGAACAGAACAGATTAAAAAAGAAAGAACATTGAACAGATTATTCACTATATGGCCATGTTCATCAGCCGGAAGAAAAGAAAGGATGAGAATAGTTACACGAGAACAAAATTTGAGTGCAGAAAGATCCATCAGTTGTCAGACTCACAGACGAGGCACTGTGCAAACATTCACATACACACCATTTATTAAATATATATTTTTTTTTAAAACAAGACGCAACAGTGTGACATAAAGTAGTTTTATAAAGGTTACCAATGAGTCTGAAATGAAATTTCTTTGTTCTGTTCTAAGAGATTTCGTTTTTGTAAACTTAATTAAGTCTTAATTAGAGTTTCTTTCAGTCCTGTTTTTTTTATAATGCAGCAGTAATTACTTTTCCTAGGTGTGTGTGATTTTCAAAACTGAAACATACAAATGAACATATGTAAGCAGCTTTGTCAGTGGATATTCTGAATTAAAATATGGCCAAGGGCACACAGAAACACTGCCTATAATTTGCTTTAAGAAAGCAGTTTCCAACAGTACCATGGAGGATTATTGTTAAGACTGGGGCCATTTCTTTACAGTTATGGAGTGGGGAAACGTAACCTGAAATAAATTGACCTTGTGTTGGAGGTATGTCTGTTTGTGTACATCTCTGCAGTGAGGGGGGGTTAGGGTTAGGGTGGATTCATTTCCAGGGTCTGCTGCTCTGAACCCTGGCGCTGTCCCTCCCAGTTGTAGAGGAACTCTGTCGACTCCGAGCGCTGGAAGCTTTAGACTGCGAGCTGCTGGTTGACAGGCGGCTGGACATGCGGCCTGCAGTGAACACACGTGCAAACAATGAGACAGAGCAAAGATAACATTTGTGAATCTAACGTAAGTCTCTTAAATTTTGGTTGCTGACTTCAACCTCCTCATAACAGATTCCATGGAGCAAAAATGTGATCTCTCAATCAGGATGGATGCATGAACCCATTTCGTGATTTAGACATCATTTTCTAGAAAGGACATGATATTCAAATTTCAAACTCCAAATTCATAGGAAAGTGTCTGATCACAGTTGCAACTAATAATTATTTCCCTTATTACTTAATCCAAACATCATTAATCAACTAATTGTTTCATCACATTAAACGCCCCGCAAATAACAACGTCCAAGAGCTCAACCTGACATCTGAAAATTGCATCTTTTGTCCAACCAACAGTCCAAAACCCAAAGACTGTTCATTTACATCATGGATCACAAAGAACAGCAGCAAACCCTTATCTTTACGAAGCTTGAACAAGCAATTCTTTGAAATGTTTACTTAAATTACTTTAACAATTGATTGATTATCATAATAGTTTTGCAATCAATCGGCAAATCGCTGCAGCTTTACCATAAATTAAATCCAACTCCTTTAACGCAAAACCTAGACAACCTTTTTGCACAGCGGGTCAATCCATCACATGTGGGGAGTAAAGCTTCCAACAATACATGAAAAATTGATTTTAGTTTAAATGGAGTCAGTTTTTAAATGGGGAATCTTTTAAAAATCTCTTTTAAAAATCAAGAAATTACAGACACCTAAAGCAGTGCTCTGATTTTAACTTTTCAATTGCATTTCGGAGTGTCTGGCAGTGTGGTCTTACTGTTGGTGTTACTGGGGATGAGGATCTCCTCCAGTTGGTCCTGGATTTTGGACAGCTCGTCTGAAGTTAACCTCCACCTCCTCTCTGCTGCCTGTGATGGCTGCTGTGGCGCAGAGCTCTTCTTCACCTTCAGAGATGGGGGAGAGGACAGGCAGGAGGCCGGGATGGAGCCCGTCGTCAATCCTTCTGGAAATTTCTGAGCGATAACCTTGAGCCCTGGGAGAGGGTAGCAGAGTGGGATTATAACCCTCGTCATAGATGAAAACTGCGACAGTGCTGCCTTTGAAATATTTTTGTAATTTGTAATTTTTTTTGGACGAGTTTAACTAGATTTTCCTGTCAACTGTATCGTGGACATGCTTAGCAGTGTTGACATTCATTCTGCCCAATTGTCAGCTGCAGTCCCGATCACGGCCACACACAAACAGCAGTGGTACATACGATACATGAAATGACCTCTTCGCACTGGATTAGATTACTTTTAAAGGAAGTGGACTAGATAAATTGGCTTACCTCCAGACAGCAGAAACAGATTCTCAAATCCTCGTTCACACATGGTGGTGGCTGCCTGGCTGGCTATTCTCTCATCCTCATCATACACGATGATGATCCTCCCTGCTGCATTTTTCTACACAGTTTGTGGGTTAAGTTCAGACAACACACAGTTATAACTGCATTTAAAAGAAAGCTTTGACATTGTTCCAAGAAGAGAAAAGTCTGGAACAACAGCGCAGGGAAATGTGACGTGCACTGAAGGATACGTATTCCAGCACTTCTTTGGTGTAGGGGTTCATTGTCCGAGATAACATGGCAATGGGGAAACTGTGCGCTGCAAGGTAGAGAGGTGATTAAAACACCAATAGGATTCTCGGCAGAATGAGCTTGTCATTTCATGCTCTGAGCGCCTACCGCCAATGACGTGGCAGCAGTCGTATTGGTCTCGGTCCCGTACGTCCAGCAGCAGGTAGGGGCAGTCGGGGTAAGGCCTGTCGGTCGGCTCAGGGCTGAACACTGGCTCATTCTTCATCCTCTGACTGGTTCTGTCGAGGTTCAGCTCTCCCACACCACTAATAACACTGTAGGCGATAAAACATATGTATGTCTTCAATAAATTAATCTTTTGAATTTTATTTACCACCTGTGCCATATCTTCGTATATCGTTCCATTCTTTGTTTGAACGTGCTCTGCTATGTACAGCTCTGTAGAAAGCGTACTACATATTAGTGATTTTGTTCCCTGAGCAGGCGGGAGTTGATCTGGCAAGACACCAACCAGTTGAAACATGAAACCAGAGACCACAGGAAAACTGACTCAGTGCAGCAAATACAAGCACACAACTTTCCCCTTGCGTATGTTTACCTCAACGCTGCCCTACTTTCTTGCTCTATCTGCCCTCCCCACAAGGTGAAGGTGACCCAAAAGCTCTGTCATTACAGAGGCCCAGTCTGTGGACTCTCCCCCCCCCCGAGGGACCACAGATAGAGTTACACTCCTGGGGTTCCTGTTCAAGCTGAGGGATGCAGGTGAGAGGAGGGGACGTTGAGAACATATTGAGGGAGGTTATTGTGCGGTGTACAGGAGGGTGGGCGTGTGGGAAGGACATATGTCTTAAGGGACAATAAGAGGATGCACAGTATGTTGAGTGCAGATGCAGATATGGTGGTGGAGAAGATTAGCGAGCCAGAATCTAATCAAGCACAACACAGTTCTGAAGGATTCAGTGAGTACGGTACCTTAGGAGTGTTGACCTGGCAGTGTTGCAAAGATCCCTGCTGTCTCCTGCATCCTCACGTTCTGAAGTAAGTGACGCCTGCGGGGAGCCGTTGGTGTGTTCAGAGAGACACTCGAGGTCTGCATCGCACACCAGTGACAGACCGTCTGCAAATTGGCAGGAGTGGGAAATCAAAAGATTATCACCTGCAGCACTGTTAAGAGTAAAATCCATTTAACATTCTGTACATTATGTTACCTGTGTGTGATTCGCCATCATCACTTTCATTCAGGTCTGATACCGAGGCGACTTGAAGTATCTGATGTGAAAAACAAGTTTAGAAATAAAAGATTCTTGCAAAGAGAAGTAAAACTCCCAAGAAACTGGAGGTAAACGTGCAAAGAGAATTGTTTCCTGGAGTCTGTAAGTGAAGGTAACAAACCAAGCTAAATGAATTCAGAGCCGGCCGTCCAGAACCATTCACACAAGTGGTCTATTAATTATTAAGCCCTGTGAATGGATCAGGTTTTCTCACTGCATTCCAGCAGTCACCTCTACAATATAAGCCACAAAAATAGCTGTTGACTGGACTACATAAATCTTGCAGGACGTTGAGGTAAGGAAATAAACATCCATGCTTACCAATTGTGCAAATGTTGTCACCTTTAACCGCTTGAAGATCTCATCTTTTCGATACCTATAGTCTGAAAAAGGGGGAAACAAAAAATATTTAAAACAAATAAATATTCTAGGAAGAAGGAGCCTCAAAGCTTTGATGACGGTGTTTTTAAGAAAGACTGCTGTAGCTGCTAATTTTGCACCTTTGGTCCAAAGGTCCAGTCACTGTGACTGATAATTGCAAAATCAAGTAATACTGTGATAATTACTTTAGCCACTGAATGCAGCTGAACTACCCACAACTCACCTGGGTCTTGCAGATCCTCTCTCTCCTCATCCCCCTCTAATGCCTCACTAAACCTACACTCTACTCTGTCTGTCCCCATGCTGCCTTCCAGCCAAACCTGCCACTACTACACCCAAATCAGGCTGCTCAGACAGTTTTATCTGTGCTAGGGATAATGGTATTATCCACAGTATGACATCACTAGCTCACACTTTCTCAAAGATCTCTACTGGCAACTGACCAGCACGTCTTTGTGCAGACACACAGGAATTATTGTGGACAGGGGTACAATCCCCCATTGGAGAGCGATATAATCAGTGTCACTTATCCTTGAGAAATCAGAACAGATCAACACAAAACGACTACTGTCCACAAAGAACGTACTTAAATGGGAAATACCAGTGGGTTAGAACTTCTCCGGTTTACCTCTTAAAGTACACAAACACATAGATCCTTGGGAAAATCAAGTGCCAAGTTGGCAAATGTTACCTGAGGTGTACAGTAAACGGTTCTCATCCACATTAAGAAACCGACTCTTAGGATGGTTTGGCTGTAATTGGATCAAGTGTGAGTTTTATACAATCCTGCCAAACTGAGTTATCTGATCCACCTGTTCACATTTGGGGAGAATGGAAAGTGTCTATAAAGACACAAACAGACTGAACTACTGTCATGTGTCCAATAGTGAACAGAAGCACTATTCTGTACTTACTGGGTCAAATTGTGGTCAAAGGTTGGTACACTGTACACGTTCTTTCCAGAGACACTAAAGCCCGTCTTATCAATAAAACGCCCATTGCAGATGTGAATATCAGAGACAGAAGTCCAAATGTTAAGACTTGGAAATAGGTGGTTTTGCATTGTACACAATTCAACCATCCTTTTTCACCTGTTCAGTCAAATGTCATCATTAAACACCTAATTCTGATTCAAGATTGAGTGAGTTTTCAGTACAACTATGAACAAAGACAAAACATACAACATGTGAGGTGAAAGAGCACATTAAAAAAAGGGCACGACAGAGTAGAAAGTGAAAACAGGACACTCCCATTGACCTGATTCCTCTTCTGATGAGTTAACTTACTCACTTTTTCTAATCTCCTCCAGTTTTTCCATATACTTTGAAAGGCTGCATCCTATTGATAAAAATGACAGCAACATAGTGAGAGGCAAAAGGAGCATTAATACATTATTATAAGCATGACAATGGCCAAATAATCTGTAACACTGTAGTACAACTGTTCATTGACAAGATACCTGTGTCCAGCCTTGTTTTGACATGTTGATACTTGGCGTTTTTCGGTATCCTTTTTCTCATGTACTAGAAGGAAAGACAGCCATGGGTTTTCGTTAAATAACGTTAGCTGTTTAACCCAAAAAACCTGAGAGACAGGATAGCGGATGCTAACAGTAGTTAAATTAGCCTGCAAGCATGGGAGCCTTTAGAAAGAGCTAGCGGTACACATAATGAGTCTTTCAGGAGCACTCTCGTTGATATGGTAATTTAACACTGACCACAGCTAACCGGCTAGCTTGCTAGCTTGGAAACCAACATTTGTTTTTGTTGGCTCACGCTGTATTCAAAGTATGATAATATCGATATTGCAGTACTACCAGTTAGCGGGTAAATAAAAGTAAATAATGCTGTTATATAACTAACATTACCTCTACATTGCCGATGCCCCGGTTGAGCGACATCTTTTCAAACCGAAATGCCAAACATCAATTTCCAAGTTTAACAATATAGTCGCTGATTCGTCAGTGTTGTTCCTCGGGCCAATCAGAGACGTTGTTACTGCGCCACTTCTGCTTCAGAGCAGTTTCATTTGATATGGCTGGCCAGTTGCTTAGCAGCGGGACGACGCTCCACCTTAACGATATGCTGCATTCGCTTTACCAGGAAAAAAACAAAACGTATTTGGATGACAACAATAAAAAGTTTACGTAACAAAGTTCCCGGCTCGATTGCAATGCATTGGAGATGCTCACAAATTATACCGTTGATCGCAATCAAGCACCAAACGCTTACGTGATATTCTTGTTAAATTCTATTGATTTAAATATTGTAGCTGTTATACATACACTTTATTTTAATGGTTGTCGCTTCTTTCGAGCCAGTAAGCAGAACCTTGATTTGACGGACGTACCACCAAATTCACCAAATTCAACATTCTCATTTCCAACTTGAATGCTGTCGCGCACGGTTATTTGAAGCTGCGAAATGGAATTGTCGAGTAGGATTCTCTTATCTCCTTGTTTTTGTTATGTTGCATGAACGCAGCACCACTCTCTCCCTTGCCACAAGTGTTTTTAGCTGCAGAAATAGCGGGTGTTTTTGCGGGCGCTCATATACAAACAATACGCAGTTTTTATTCAGAGTTCATACAAGCCAAAGTAAAGAGAGTTTGCAAGAAGACTGTCGAACGGAACGCCGTGTTATCTGAGCTCGACAGGTTATGTCTGAGACTGTTGCTGAAGGCGCACAGTTTGACAGTCATGGAAGTAACGTCTCGCAGCTGCGGGGCGGCTAAACTTTCCCTCTGACAACATTAACGTTAGCTCTTTCGGCAAATGCCCACAATGGCGTCTGTTTTGGTAAGTAAATCTGTTAACACTTTCATAAAGTCTAATGAGTAAAAGTGGGTTTACATTGACAGCGTGCACTGGCGCTAATGGTAGCCGAGTCGGCTAGCTGCCTACCTGCTAAGAGGATTTGCTGAGCGGGGCTGTCAAAACACAGCTTGGGTCCCCTCTATTAATTCATCTCAGCATAATAGATTTGCTTATTAGTAATCCACTTTAAATTGTTGTTGCTCAGTGTAATGTCTATCTGCGCTGTTTCTAAACACATGTTTGGTCCGCTCAGGCAGGCAGTGTCCCATTCTGAAGTTCCTGCCCAGCCCTCCATCACAACAAACAGACTAGATTTAAATCTGAAGAGATATTACATAATAGCTTTTTTTTAAAGGGGCACTTTGTCGTTTTAGAGAAGAAATTCAAACTCAGATTTTCAATATTTAGAATTTTAATTGGATAATAACAAAAACTCAGATTTTTTTTCCTATAACTGATTAAACAAGCTTTTCTCAGAGGAAGCAGGTCCCAGAACATTGTTTGAAGCCAGAAAGGTGGCAGGGTCTGCCAAATATAAGAAAACACAAAACAGTATGAAATAGTGTTGTCCTTTAGGGTCAGTTAATTTATGTTTACTCAACAATTCTCTGCCAGAATCATCACGCTTCTGACAAAAAATGTAAAGTGAGTTTAAAATGGTGGACGGATTTCCTTCAAGTAGACATAAGTCTGGTCTCATCAGTCGGAGGAACTGTTTTTGTTTCATGACCGTGCTATCCACAGGAAGACCCGACTTTTCATTTTGTTGTTGCAACCTTTCCTTGCAGGAGGATCCAACCCTTGAGAGACACTTCAAGGGGCATAAAGATGCTGTCACCTGTACAGACTTCAGCCCAAACCGCAAACAACTGGGTAATTTCTGCTGACAGTGAAATCTCAATTTCAAGATGCTATTCAGGTGTTCTATTTGCAGATAGTTGCCTGTAATCATATGCCATGCTTTTGGCTCACAGAAGAGATGAAATAATGGATTAACATCACTGTTCACTTGGAACAATTTCATTGATGTACAATTATGTCATAGAGTAATCATGACAGTATTGTATAGTAAAACTATATGAGATCCTTAGCAATAACAATGCAACTTTCCATTGCAAGCTACATCTAAGTGGCTTGTACATGGTGTTGTATTGTCAACCTACTGCAACAGACCTACAGTAGCAAGCACTAACTGACAATAACAGGTTAGCTTTAAAAACTTTAAGTTTTCTGATATTTTACCTTCAACTGATCTATTAGTGTTTTTCTTAGAATGGTCATCTCGGTTTCTGTCATAGTGTTGCATTCTCTCTGTACTTTAATGACGTGTAATGTTGTTGACAAATATATTGATCTTTGCTCAAGTCTAACCAGAGCTTGTGGCTTGTGCTCAGATTAGATTCTTCTGTCATATGAGACACAACATAAACATAACAATAAAAACTGAGCTCACTGTATTCACTGTAATAGCCTCTTTGATTACCAGTAATTCAATCAACTGCAACTTTCAGCAGGATATCTAGGCCAAATTCTCTTCATTTACCTGTCTTTTGTCTCCCTCCAGCCTCGGGGTCGGTGGATAAGACCCTGATGATTTGGAATCTTGCTCCAAAGGCGAGAGTTTTCCGCTTTGTTGGCCACCAAGACGCCATCACTGGGGTGCAGTTCTCCCCATCTGGTAACCTGGTGGCCACTTCCTCCAAAGACAGAACTGTCCGACTATGGACACCTTCAATGTAAGCTCTAGTAATTTTTCCTTTAATCAGGAGAGTTTCATTTGAAAGCTGAGGCTGCATTGCATGTGTGACTCGGAGAGGCTGCGTTTTAAATCAGTTGTTTTTTTTGTCATGTATCTACGTCCTGTAGAAAGGGCGAGTCTACAGTGTTCAAAGCCCACACGGCCGCTGTACGCAGTGTTGCCTTCTCCCATGATGGCCAGAGACTGGTGACAGCCTCAGACGACAAGTCTGTCAAAGTGTGGAGTGTTCACCGGCAGTGCTTTGTCAACTCTCTCAGCCAGCACACCAACTGGGTGCGCTGTGCCAGGTATGCAGCAGCAGCACCACATTCTCAGTAACTTCTTCTGTTGTAGTGTTTGTGTGTGTATCTTACTGGCTACCTGAAAGTAGCTTTAGCACAGCTTGCCAAAGAATTCTCCAAGAAAAAACAGAATTACAGATATTGATGACTTTTTTACAAACCACAATAATGGTAATGCACTATTTAAAGACATTTTTTAGATTCTAAATTGCTCTACTTTTAAAAGTTTTGAATGAGGTGACACCATAAATTGATGATGGACAAGTAGATTGGTCAAGATTGTCTACAATGTGTACTGAGTGCATGTAATCTTATGAGTTTGAAGTAGAGAAATGCTGAAAATGCTGCTCTCACTTTGTATAACGTGCATTTTCTGTCTTTTCCTCGCGGCAGGTTTTCTCCGGATGGACGACTGATAGCTTCCTGCGGAGATGATCGCACTGTCCGGCTCTGGGACACGTCCACCAAACACTGCATCAACTGCTTTACTGATTATGGAGGGTAAGTTTTAATCGGACTTAGTGTGCTGATATTCTTTTTAGCTTTAATTCTGCCATTACTGTGGTTTAGTTTTAATTATAGCTTTCTGATTACAAATCTCTGACTTTGAGCCACTTAATGAAGTTTTTTTGTGATGATGTATGTATTTGTAATTGGCACAATCTCTGGGCATATTATTTTTGTGTGTTTTGTCTTGAAATGCAAGAAAAAGCCAATACATTTCATAATGAGAGGTCTTTACTTCTCTGAACTTACCCTTTTGGACCAAAACCTCACTGAAATAATTATCATTTTTAAAATAGATTAAAAAAAACTCCAGTACAAGCTGAAGTTTTGTTTAGTTTGGGCACTGCTTTGTCTTTCCTATAGATGGCATTATTGTGAATTATTGACACACCAGATTGTTGAACTGTTGCAGGTCAACGACTCCACTGAGTGTGTTTGTTTTTCCAGATCAGAGACGTTTGTTGATTTTAACCCAAGCGGCACCTGTATAGCATCCTCAGGAGCTGACAGTTCACTGAAAATCTGGGATCTACGAACCAACAAGCTGATTCAGCATTATCAAGGTATCTCAAAATGTCAGAGCTATAATAGTGCTGAATCCTTGCAAATGTCTCTCAAATGTCTCAGACTGTAATTGTGTTCCCAGTTAGATAACCCATTATCCTGCAGGGGTTCTTTGTGTGCATTTCTATTGATGTGTTTTGGTGTGCGTGACTTATTTGTGTATTTATGGTTTCAGTCCACAGTGCAGGAATCAACAGCTTTTCCTTCCATCCATCCAACAACTACTTGATCAGTGGCTCCAGTGACAGCACTGTTAAGATCCTGGACCTGCTGGAGGGACGCCTCATCTACACCCTCCATGGACACAAGGTGATGCTACAGAACAGCCCAGATCACCCACAGACAGCAGACCAAGCGGAAACACTATCAAGGATTTGTCCTCAATAGTGTTTGTCATGGCAATGTTTTCTTGATTCACTTATATTCCTTTCTTTGTTATCCAGGGCGCTGTAATCACAGTAGCCTTTTCCAGGGCTGGAGATCTCTTTGCCTCGGGGGGAGCTGATGGTCAGGTTGGTGTTTCTTATTTACATAATGTCCCGCGTTCTCTCAAAAGCTTGTAATTTCAAGGTTTTTGTTTTAGTTTTGTTGTAGAAAACTGGACTTGGGTCTTGAAAGTTGTGCTGGTCCCTTGATTCACCAGGTGTTGATGTGGAGGACAAACTTTGACACCAAATCCTACCAGGACGTCCTGCAACAACACAGCCGGAGGTCCACCCCCGATCCCCCACCACACGTGACAGACATCCACCCCAGAGGACCCCACCTTCATCACCCCCAGCCCACAGCCATTCAGGTTAGTTCAGTTTTACCTTCAAATATGAACGTTTTTTAGCAAGTTAGTCAAGCCTGTGCTGGCCTCTGTAACCAGTGTTTTTTATAAGAAAAACCACATCATCATCAACATCATCTAACATACAAACTTAAATGACAAACGATGTCTGGGCAAGAGCAGCAATAATATCAAGATACATTTGTGGAAAAAAAGGTTTCATCACACCTGGTCAGTGAGCCATATAGTACTTTCTTTGCCTAACCATCCGAATATCTTGTTTTATTATAACTGACCAATGTTCAGGCATCAAAACTATTCACATCTGTATCCTGCACGGACATGAAGTATCTAGTGAAAGCAACCAGGTTCATAGTTGCTGTCGACACATAACATCTGTGCGTTCCTAAAATAATACAGGCAAGAAATCAAGAGATGTTTCAATGTTTCTTTCTTTCCACAGATCAGTCCGACAGTGGCAGATACTCAGTCCACTGATCCACGAGTAATAGAGTTGGGCGAAGCTGTTCAGAGCACAACGGTAAGCTACTATAGTACGTTTCCAGTAGAATAGGCACAAGAAGGCAAGCCACATCCCAAATCAAACCTATTGATTCATGTTCCTCAACTGGAAAAATCGATTTCTTGCAATGTCTCGATTTTAGACTGAATGGCAAGGAAAAAAAAAAACTCTCCAAGAGGATACAAGTGCAAAGCAAATAGCTTGGAGATCAAAAGTTAGATCTAAATTCACTATGACAACTCCAAAAATTGTATTTTTTATTTATTGATTCAGTGATTTTATTTTCCCGCCCACCAGTTCTCTATGTGCCTACACTGAAACTGGAAAGCCCATGGTAAAACTTTGGGCCTTGATTTATCATAATAGACACGGTTAACAAGTTCATACCATTAAACACAGTGGAAGATTTGTGTGATTTATACAGCTGTGTATAGAGTTTACTGTTGACGAAGCCAGTGCTAAAACAAACAAACACGTAAAGCGTAAAAAATGCTTGGAGTTTCAAAGTCACACGCCCATGTCACAGATCTGTGTGCATTCCTACATTTGATAAAATTGAAGCAGATCTGTCACATGAATAGTGGGAGAGTTGGCTGTCCATGTGTGGATTCCCCTTAAGACATAATAAACACCTTGACAAGTGGACACCACTGAGAGCACTTAATATGAAAAAATTAACTTTCATATGTCCAGCAGATACTCACCAAGTAACAGCACTGCTGCTTTCTAATGGCTGAAATGAAAAGTTCATGCCTGTGAAAAATACTCACAGTTGCAGTACTAAACACTTGATAAGACTAAATCTTGACACGTCAACAGATTCATGGTTGTGTATGTTTAGGGGTGGTGTTCCCATGACCACCAGGTGGCAGTGCAGGCCAGTCTTTAGTCTTTCCATCCTGCTGCAGCACTGACATCCTGCCTCAGAGGAAAACATCCCATTCACTTATCAGAGATTCAGTGATGCCAGTGGAGAGCAACCCTCTTCTGTCTGTCTTTGCTAACAAGAGATCTGTTTAGCATCATTCAGAAACACACTACTGCTGTACTCCTAAAATGCTGTACATGCGCACATCAGAGCTACTGAGCACGGCTACAATTCATTGATAAAATGCTGGATTTAATCTAATTAGAAACATTTGGATGTAGCATAAATAAAGATTCAGGCTAAATTATAGTCCAGTTCTGTATCACTGTTCAACACCTTTCCTTAAATCAGCCTTATTTATTCATTTTTCTTTTTTTTTATTATACAAATATGACTTTCAGATGAAGGAAGGGGCTTTTTGTTGACCTGTATAATTTTTGATTTTGTCAGTATTGCCAGTACAGCCACATGTGGCCACCGAGCCGCTCCGTTAGAGCAACAGCGGGATATTGTTTTTGCTTCAGGACACTACACATTTATTCTCCCCAACATTTGCTTCAGCATTTTTACATTTTGTTGACCGAAGAACCTTGTGAATGCCACGCTGTGTTTTCCAGATCATCTCCTTCTGTAGTTTTTATTGTTGCCAAGGACCCATCTGGGGCGACTTGGCAGTGACCTGGCCTTGAACTTGAGTAGCAAGTTCACATCATGTTGCAAGGTAAAATCCTGTATGTGAATTAGCAGTATCCGCTTAATCCTCAAATGCTGATCCTGGATAAATGTTAGAAGCATGAGATTGATGTAGGTGGGTCTTAATATACAAGTTGAATGAATATTAGGAGAACAGCATGAGGAGGACGACTTGATAAGATGTCAGATTATCCACTGCTACATTAAAAAACATGGAGTGCTCGATCAGTAAATTGCTCATAGATGCGCTTAGCTACGTTAGAGTTTTCTGTATATTTCTACCAGAATAGTTCACTAGGAACTAATGTAGTTTCTTGGCTGGTGTCTAATAAAATGCCTGAATCCTAGTGCCTAAATATGCATTCATCACAGCATTATTTGACAGTTAACATGCTACAGGTTGCTAGTGTGATCTCAGAACGATGACAGTATGATCAGCTGCCTGTTTTCCTTCACACAGCATCCCAGAGAGGTTGCAAATAATTACTGCCCCCTACTGTTTAAAAAAAAAAAATTACAGTATATTTTTTGATACTGATGAATCTGAGAATTACAGAAAAGGAAAACCTAATAAAGACTCCTATGTTTTTCCTATTCAACTGTCATGATTTAGTAATGTGAACCCCCTCTAAATATTAAGACATGAACGCATTGTAATGTGGCTCTCATTGTAGCCAGCCATCACTCACACAAAATGCTTGAAACCTCCATCCATATGCATAGTAGACCCAAAAACAAACATGACAGTAAATTATAAAGCCAAAAATATCTTAATATATGCAAAATGATCAGTGTGCTTTTTAATAACTGTATCATTGCAAATTTTATATTGAATGCAACATTTAATGATTCATATTAATATTAATATTTATGCCCAGACCCTGAAAAATATGCTCATGTTGATATATTCATAAGCAGATTGATGTGAGTTGAGGCCTGTTTTCTTTTTGGATGTGGAAATCATTTCTGTGAAATGGTGCACCTAATTTTCCCGCAGGGCTGTGACTTTATGGAAACTAAAAGTCAAATAGTATGAAGGTCTTTTGAGTTGAGGGACTGATATGAAAAGATGTTGTTTTTATTTACGGTTTTCATTTTTATGGGCATTGTTACAAGCTAAGAAGAAAACGTCTCCTTATCCCGTTTTAAACCCCAGAAGAAGGGACATGAGGAACTCAGTCTGCATGAATTATAGCTCCTCTTGCAACAGTAGTTTGCAGTAGTGCCCTACTTGTCTTAGCGTCTCCTTCTCTGCCGTTGGCTGCTGTGTGGGAGGAAAGACATGAATGGACCAAGCCAAGTGGAAGTCATTTAGAGTCAGGATGGCCAAGTCAGATAAGTGGTTTTTATTCAAAACTGCAGTAAACACACAACCGCAGAGCAGCCATTCATGACTCGAAATGCTCTGATGTTAACATGAAACTGTGCAAATGAATGGGAAGAGGAAGGGACGAGCTGGCATGGAGCATCAGGTGTATGGGTAAATCTAGAGACAGTGTAAAGTAAACATCCACAAAATATGTATTTTAATGTATGCCTTGTCACCATTTATATTCAATTCATGAAGGTTTTTTTTTTTGCATTTGCATTTGCATGCAAATGTAATGCCAGCCTAAATGGCAAACATAAATGTCTCTGGTTGATCTCTATAAGAATAAATGGTCTGGCATAAAGGAAGTGTCCACTTACGATAAAGGAAATTTAAAGGAAATTAAATCAAGCCAAGACAATTTTATTTGTCACAAATAATACTTTTCCATGAAGGGCTTTACAATCTGTACAGCATATGGCACCTGACCCTCAGATTCAGATTCAGATAAGGAACAACCCCCCAAAAACCCTTAAACAGGAAGAAACCCTCAATAAGTAGTTACTCTGCACTGAAACTCTGCAATATTAGGCAGGTTATATCTGAGATGAAGACAAATTAGAAGCTGGGAGAAATGTGCAAATGATGACAAAATGTGTGTTTTCCTTCTGGCTGCACTGTTCTACCCAAGTCTGAGAGGGTCCCTCTCAGGCTCCTTCCCTCCCTTGTCCTCTCTGTGTCTCCCTCCTCTTTTTCTCCTCCTTCTTCTCAGTTTTAGTGAAGGAGTTCGTCTCTGCTTCCCCGTGTGATTCGCCCAAGCGTGCCTGAATGGAAAAGCCCGTGAGAGATCAGAGAGAGAGAGAGAGAGAGAGAGAGAGAGAGAGAGATGGGGAGGAATAGATATCAGAGAGATGGGGAGGGAGCACAAATCCACGTGCCAGTGCCCTGGCCCCCAGGGGCCTCAACCAGGGAGCAGCAGCCGCAGCAGCCGCGGCTCTAATAATAGACTATCTGGAGTTCTGCCTGCCTGTTTAACTCAGTGACTAACTCACTGCACCCCAGTGTCACACACATCTAATACATATACATCAGTTCTATCCTTGCCATAAATAGCACGATGAGTGCTGGACCCTAGCATGCTCTGTCATGCTTAGGGTAAAAGCTAAATGCGTTAAAACTTAAACTGCACACACGCATGCACACACAGACAGACACACACACAGCTCATTCATGCATATCCACGCAGCTCGTTTTAACCTGTGTGTGTATAGGTATGTGAGAGCAGTTTTGTCAGTGACCAATGTGAGTGAACGAGGCTACATGTGTGTTTATGTAGTGTACACGTGTGTGTGGATAGGTGGATTTGCAGAGTTATGTGTCTGTTGGTGTGTGTGTGTACATGAGTCACAGTGTATTGGACTATGAATGTGTGTGAGTGAGAGTCATTCCTGTTTAGGACGGTTCAGAGCAGGGAGCCCCCAGTGCTACTCTTCCTGTCAGCTCTGATTCCCATCACTGAGGAACCCTCTCCTCTCCTCTCCTCTCCTCTCCTCTTCCTCTCCCTCTCCCTTTCCTCTCTGCTTCCTCTCTCTCTCCCTCGTGTCCGGTGATTTCCTAGTCATTTCCTTCCCCTTAACCGTCTTCCCCTCTGGTCATTTCCTCGTTCTACCTCCTCCTTCCACCGTTGTTGATGTCTTCAGAGTGCTTTCCCTTCCGCCCTGCATCCGTGTTTCCCCCCCATCACCCTAATGGGTCCATGCGTAGGCAGAAACAGGAGAAGGAAGGGACGGGAGATGCAAATGGCCCAAAGTGGTTGCGTGGGCGGCTGGATGGGGAGGTTCCTGCACTCATTTCCTGCCACCATTGGTGACCGCCGTGTCCTTTTTATTTAGGGCAATCTCCTCTTTTTATTTTTTTCTTAACTTTTTCTTTTGACTTGAGTGGAGCTAAATTTAAGTCTTTCTTTTGGGTACTTGTAGTCTTGGGTGGGTTTCCTGGTGTGAGCAAGGCCTTTCAGTCCAAGTGATGGGAAATCTTAATGCTACAGCACAAAGTGACAGATACATCTACAGCGTGAATTCCAAATCGGATAGCCTTCTCAGAGGAGTGGAGGCAGCATATTATTGCATGTGGATTTAAAATTACATGTTTGATATTTGAATGTCCATATACTTGTGGCCATATTGTAATTTGGTTGCCAAGAGACTGAATGGCAACCTTTTTCCTTTATTTTTTTGTCTTATTTTTCTTCTTCTTTTTTCTGTAACCAAAGAAAGCAACATCCCAAAACAAATTGACTAACAATATATTATTATACCCAAACAAACAAACTGAAAATCTTTGATTTTTGGAGCACACATGTGACGGCCACGCATGAGACCTGTAGGATTTTGTCGTGTTGGTGAATGTTGCCTGTAATCATGTAAAAATTGCACATAGCATTGGAGCGGCGTCATCAAACGTTTTGCTAATCAGTTAGTTTGAGTAGTTTCTGTTTAATAACAAAAATGTTTTCTGACTTCTTAAATGTGAATGTTGTCTGGTTTCTTTACTCCTCTGTGACAGTGAACTGAAGAAGAACTAACCAATTCGCTGAGAAATTAATCAACAGATCTGTCGACAAGCATTATAATCATTAGTAGCAGCCCTACAAAACACAATTCTGTATTCAGGAAGTTTGTACGGGCAGGGAGGTGATGTCAGTGATGACATGATGACATTGATGTGGCATCAGCTGTGGCTTTGTTCCCGTCCTCCCTTTCTCTCTCTCTCTCTCTGCATTAGCCATTAAGCTCTGCAGCGAGCTAGCGGCACAAGCAGGGCTCAGTGCATCTGAATGGAGTGTTATCAGCAAACACTACGTCATTACAGCGCTGACAGGGGCCTGGGGTGGTGACCTCACTCTCCATTGACATTACGGGCCTTTGAAAGACACACTGGTGGCCATATAGTGACGTATCCCATCCACGCCAACAGCCAAAGCTGCTGCCTGTGTGTCCTTGAGCACCACATTCATGGGCTATGGGATAGAAAGCCTCAAAAAGAATAACAACATTTGTGACGCAAATGATTTTGCTTAATAGTTAGTGAAAAAATTGAAACAGTATACGTTGTCATTTTGATTAACGACAGTCTACATGTTGTGGTGCACTGCCATTCTCTGCCTCGCCGCTTTCATTAACTCAAACTTGTCTGAATTTACAATGCTGAAACACTCAAACTGCTTTAAAAATGGAGCCTTAGCAAGGACGAAATTTTGATTTCAGAGGTGGGGGGGGACACCAGTATTTTAAAAAAAAAACTCTAACTCTTTCAGTTCACTGTGTTTTCTAGTAGTTATTCTAGTTTTCTATTGCTACTTTTAAGTTTACTGTGCCCTTTTTTGGTTTGACTGGTTGTGAAGCATGTAGCAAAACATTATCACCCAATTCTGTGTTTCACCTTGTTAGTCAACTCCAACTCAGTACCACCAATTTTACACTTATTTTTGGAATATATGGTAAACAGACCTCATTTTATAGAGGAAAAAACGTAGTTTCTCAATTCTCATGAGTTTGGATGTATAAAATCACATTTGTAATGTGAGGTTTTATTGTATTTTTCCCTAAATCTTTCATTGCTGCCTTTCAACATAAAAATAATACATGAAAATAAGTGTATCTCTTTGGCATTAAATATAAGCTTTTTTAAAATCTTTGCATTGTTGAGGCTCTACAGTTATATAATACAACTAATAATAATGATAATAACAATGATAATAATGATAATGATAATAATACATTTGATTTATCAGCACTTTCAATAATAAGTAAAACTCAAAGACACTTTACAAGATTATTGAGAGCTTTTTAATTGATGAGGAGGATGTTGAAGTGGATATGCTGCTTTATTTGGGAACCAGTGAAGGTGTTGCAGGATGGGTGAAACGCATTTCTTTTAGTACCGTAAATTACCAAATAATAGCCAGGTTTCAATTTACCGCAGGGTCCCCTTTAAACGCGGGTGCAGGTGTATATGTTGATAAATCACTGCCGGTTCCAAATAAATGTCGAGTCTAATTTTTTATTATTTTTTTTAAATCAAGGAAGAAGACGTGACCAGTGACTTTTTGCCTTTCTCACGCCCTGTGTTTGCTTTCTGTCAGTCAATATCACACTGATGATCGCCATGGCTCCAGTGCAGCATAAAAATAAAAGTACAACTTGCAATTTGAACTTTCTGTCATAAAATATACAGAGGGAAACTCGGGAGAAGCAGCCGCTAGATGTGTCTCCGTCGACCCCAAGAGAGTGAGAGATTGGCAAAAAAATAAAACTGAGCTTCAGCGTCTGTCCAAGGAGGACAGCAACAGGGCCTGGCTGCCTGGTGGAGGGAGGAAGAAGGCCAGCGAGGAGCTTGAGATAAATATGCAGGGATGGGTTATCAGCAAACGGGCACGCCACGAGAGAGTGTCCCGCAAAATGATCAGGGCAATGGCGGAACAAATGTACGCCACCGTGAGTGACAGCAGAGATGAGGAGTTTGCCGCGAGTGCTGGTCGGCTGAATCGTTTCCTCCATCGCAACAACTTCACTTGCAGAAGACGCACAACTATTGAATTAAAAGGCTGTCCCACATTGCCACCTGTTCTGTTCAGTGATTGAAACAAATAAACGCCCAGCTATTATTTGGTAATTTACGGTAACTTACACTTCTAAAGAAGTCTCTTATGTATATTTTTTTAGACATCCTGGCTGCGCCTAATTACCAAACAGACACACACAATCACGCACGCACATGGACACCGATTCCAACATTAATATAAATGAAACCTCTGATATTACAATCCCTCTAGCTAACGTGACCCAGGCAGAACAAACGCCCAATTTACAGTGGCAGATTAATAAGGACTCCGGGGCAACTAGCAGACTGGTGTGCAAGCAAGATGGAGTGACAGTGGGGACAATGGCAGAGCCAATTGTGGGCGGGTCTAAACTAAGGGAAACAGGCTTCAGTTTGAGCGGCCGTTTTCCGCTTGGTCCTAGTGCTTGACGTGTCACTGTTTATTATAGCGTAACATTGTTTTTGGACGGTAAAAACTGCAGGAGACCAAAGCGTCCTTCTGAAAAAGTGCAGGGGACATGTCCCCTGCCCCCCCCCCAAATTACGTCCATGATCCTGAGCATCACTAGTTTGTGATATACTTTGTTCAAAACTAAAAGAACCAACCGTGTAATAGATTTTTTTGGTGGTAGTGAAGCAAGTATGCTTTTGTTAAATTGTGTGACTGGACATCTCTCAAAATGTAGAACAGCCTCTCAGCTGCTCGAGTCCCTCCTCTTGTTGAGTGGCAGCAGAAAGTAAGCGACGACATAGAAAGTGTCAAACCCATTGCACTGAACAGAGATCAAATCATCTGTGAAACACATGAAGAATGGCAAGCGTGAAATGAGGCCGAGCGAGACCGCATAGCGTGTGTGTAGATGGTGTGTCTGTCTTTATAAGAACTCAGATGTCCAAATAGGTAGGTTCGTATATATCCTCCAAATGAGAACATGTTGCCAGGATTTTGACATGTGCCTTGCAACTGTTTGGGTTAGTTCAGTTTCAAACATGAGTTTAAAAGAGTGAAAGTAATGAGTCAGATCGAGGTCTGGTTAATTAATGTTAGATGCATTGTGTTGTTGATAAAGGGTTTTATTAATGCTGCTGATAAATGGTCCTCAAAGCTTTATCAGTGCAAGTGCCAGTGTGTGTGTGTGTGTGTGTGTGTGTGTGTGTGTGTGTGTGTGTGTGTGTGAGTGTGCACATTAAAGAGGTGATTAGATAGCAGAAGGTTAGATTTTGTTACCTACGCCATCTCTCGTGTCCCTGCAGACGTTAGCTGTGACGCCAGTTTGACCAGACAAGGTGTCCTCTACCAACAGGCCTTCTGTTATAGACGTGTGTGTGTGTGTGTGTGTGTGTGTGTGTGTGTGTGTGTGTGTGTGTGTGTGTGTGTGTGCGCGCACGCACACGCAGCCTTCCATCATGTTTGTGTGTGGAGTACATTCACTATGCTCCCCTGTCTGCCTTCATTTTAGTGACTATATTCATGTACATCCATTTACTGCGAATATTCAAATGACACCAAGCATGTTTGTGTAATTTCAGTGTGTACTTGTCTACATTTACACTGATGGCCCCGCCCCCACTCCTCTCCAGCTTCCTGTGCAGGGGAAGTACAGGATATTGAATGGCCCGGAGGTTGAGATTTAAGTGCTGTAGAGGAGAACACGAGTGACAAGACACGACGGAAACGAGCTAAAGATAGTAACAGCTCCGGGAGGGAGGAGGGGGGGGTTCACTTTCCACCAGGACAAGGGCTCCCAGAGGCTGCAAAACATCCTCACACTCACACACATGCACGCACACAAACATGCCCTGTTACACTCAGGCAGACACACTCTGTGCACGCTCAGTGAAGGCACAGTCAAACACATTCATTCATGCTGTATTCTCATACGCTGACTACTACTCACATACTCATCCTGACATGGCAGTGGGATTTAACTTACTTTGAGTGATTATTTTGATGATAACATGGACTTTAGTTGCTTCATGTAATATGAGTGGATCACAGTACACAATGAATCAACATCCAATTTTGCAGATCTGTGCACTTTTACGCTCTTAGCTTATTGTTTTGGCTACCCAGCATGCACATGGGCAACAGTCAGACCTCAAATGGTGTTTGCAGCTGTGTCCTGTGCACATATGACTCCAATGCTTCCCAGACACCTTAACACTGCAGAATGGTTTATAATCTACAAGACAGGATTTTACTCTTCTGGAAAGTGATCATGGCGGCAATCCTTTCATGTTTTGTCTTGGCAAACGATTGGCATGATTGACATCAAAATACACTATATTGCCAAAATTATTTGCTCACCTGCCTTGACCTGGCAGGTGACTGGGCCAACCAGTCGTCTGTCATAGTCTGTAAGGGGCCGACTTCAGCCTATCAGATCAGTGGTAGGACAGCGCTACCACCAGTGCAGCCAGCTGGTTAATAAAACTCTTACCAAAGCTGGTCGAGAGAAGAGTAAAAACACCTTTCTCTTCAAGAAAACGCTTCAGTGGCCTTCTTTGCTCTTCTTCCAATGAAATGTAGTCTCCAGCAGTATCTACATTTACCTGTTTAGGAGAGTTGTTTTCAAATGCTTCTCTCGCTGGTCATCACACCTAAACCACGGCTGTAGCTGCCGTCTCTAGCTGCCCGTAGTTTCTCAACAGACATTAATGCCGTCTGGAGTAGGCCGCCCTGCCTCCAAGTGGACTGCAGTGCTGTCTCACGACTGCAACCACCCTCTAGCAAGCACTCATCTCCCCTATAAACTATTTTCAACTCATGTTGACGTTTCTAAAAGTCTCTGTTCAGCTCTCAGTACTTTTGTAGCTTCTAACTGAATCTATTTAGATTCTCTTGTCCTATTTGTACTTTCAAAAATCTGGTGTGTTCTACTGTTTTTTCAGAGTCATGTTTATTCATTTCTGGTGGAAACACAACATTTCCTGTAATGCTACTTCATTATCATCATTATAAAAATAATGGGGGGAATTTTATCGTGAGTAACTTAGATGTGTTTGTAACTGAATTAGTGGAGCTACTTTGGTAGCGGTGATTCTTCGATGATACTGCTGGGATCAGGAAAAGCGTGTCACTAATTTAAGACACACCTTCAAGCAGGTTGCCCAGTTGTGAAGGAAATGCAAAATCCCAGCCATGCAGAGTCAACCCGAGTAGAGCCAGGCTGGCAGATGTAATGGATAAACAATATAATTGATTTAAAAGCCACAAGCTTGAAGACTGTCAAGACTGTGACAGGACTTATCACCGGACACGTTTTACCGGAGACCTCTGCACTAGGGTTGCACATAGGCCGACTGTTTGCCCACAGCCTGGCACAAAACTGCATAGTAAGGAAGTAAAATAAATAATAGTATTAATAAAAATAATAATAACTCCCTGTAGTTAAAGTCCAAACGAGAGCTAAAAGTTCATATTGGATACAATTCCAGTTGGATGTGTTGGTAGGTTGTTGTGTCTCATACAGCCAGTCTGGTGTGTGAGTACCTCCTTCTAGTGGGCAGACAGCCCTTAATGCAGCTGTAAGTGTCTGACACCTTGTGTAACTGGAATATTACACGGCGCCTCCTGCCCAGTCGATCGCACCAATGACAGCGGAGTCAAAGCGGAAACCCATCTCGGGGCACCGCGTATGTCCCGTAATGCCGTGTTTTGCTGTGAGACTCCCTGCGGCGGCTCCAGTCTCCCTGGCGCTAGCATGCAAGTGTTCAAAAACTTGATCTTCCTCATCAAAAATACAACAGGGGGGCAAGCCTTATCACTAATTCAGCAGGATTCTCTCTTCGGATTCCCATACGCCCTTCCCCTCTTCACCTCGCTCACCCTTCCTCTTTCTCCTCTTTCTCTCCTCTTTTAGCTCTCGTCCTTTATCCAAACCTTACGCAACACTCACTTTTAGGAAGTAGGTGATTAGTGTTGTGTGTTTTTTTTCTGATTCTAGCAAATGGGCTATTTGATAATAAAATATCTTATCTCATGTTTATTAAATGATTCATTGGTTTATAGAAAAAGTGATTAACAAATTATTCCATAATGAAAATACAAATTATTATTGACATATTCTTTAGCAAACTCAAAAACAAAACTAATATTGTATTTTATAGAATCTAAGGACATTTGAGACCCTGAAGACCTTGTCTTTTTGCATAGTGCGTTGTTCTGAATACTTAGAACAAAGGTGAGACACGTGAAGGCATGTGACTGGATGATGATATGGTTCTGGTGGGATCTGGAGCAGGAGCTGCTTTTAAATCGAAATGCAAACAAGAACAAAATCAGGCCTATGACTCCGAATGTCAGTATCAGGCAATAATTTACTCATATGCAGTCCTATTTAAATACTTTAAGGTTAACTTGGTGTAAAAAGCCTGCTTTCAGACATGTTCATGTTCACCGCTGTTTTTGTCATTGTAGCACATTACAATTAGTTCTGAGCTGCTTACCTCCATTCTACTTTAAGGGCTTCCCTCCCTCCATGTCACCTCCGCCATCCTTCCACATCCAACCAACACTCAGCCCTCTAAATGTGCATTCTCAAGGGTACAGCTGTATCCTCAGGGGCCTCTACCGGGAACATGCTGACAGTCGGTCCGTGTAGGAGGCTAAAAATAGCCAAGCAGGTCTATTACAGGTAGCAGGAACACCTGAAAGGCAAATGATGATGCGTTGTGTTTTCAAGCAGAGATGCTTGCTGTTATCCCTGCCCGGAGAAATGGGAGGATGCTGGGATGAGAGACAAAAATAGAACTTGGATAAGAGCAGACATGTTGTTGTCGTTTTGCCTGTAAGATCCTGGCAAAAACACAGAGAGAAAAAGACAAATAAAAAAAACACTAGGGCTGCAATTTATGATTGTTTTGTTTACTGATTAATTTGCAGATCATTTTTAGAATTCATTGAATAATAACTAAGTCTACAAATGCTCATCACAATTGCCCTGGGCCCAAAGTGACACCGTCAAATTGCCTATTTTGTTCAATCAACAATCAACAGCAAAGACTCTTCATCATATTTGACAACAAAAAGCTGCAAAAACTCATCTTTAAAAAGCTGAACCAACGAATGTTTGACATTTCTGCTTGAGAATTACTAAAATGATTAATAGAAATCAAGGAAATTGTTGCACAAGTTTATGTTTTAATGTTTCCTAGCTTGCTTGAGTTGGTACATTTCCCTCTGTATTTGCCTTTCTATTCTCTAGTTGTAAGCCCCAGTGATGTTTTAAAACTAATAGGAAATTGTGTCTATTGTCTCTATCTGTCACATTAAAGCAACAAGTGTAACAATCTGGAGAATGATAGTCAATGTCTGGGTCTCATCCCAATAAGTAACAACAACAACAAAAACACCCTTGTGTATTGACTTGGCTTTGTGAACTGCCGCTCCTACAAGTCTGCCAAAAAAGGCAATTTCTTACATCATGTTGTGGGATTTCCATATTAGCCATTAGTGCAACAGTAAACTATAAGATGCCTGACATTTTAGGCTGTTCTCTTTTGGCAAAACACATGATTTGCATCACTGTTTGTACCGCAGCATCAAAACCCACGCTGCCATTTATGGCTGTTTTCCACTGTGTGTTTGAGAAATTTTAGCCGCAGTTCCAGTAGGTGATCTATTTAGGAATGATGTTTGTTTGGATAGTCACACTGAGACTAATGGCCAGTTATAGATCGATTTTAACCAAAAATTGCGGTTGTTGTTGTTTTAAAGCCGGCCCAGCTCGCATATTAAGGTAACATGATTGTATTAACTGCATTTGGGTTTGTCTAATGGTGGTGGACGACTGCAGCTGCACCAATATAAAGGAACCTCTAGTGTGTATGTGTGTGGAAATAACAGGCTACCTTAATATCTGGCAGTGTTGCTCGCTGATGCTATTTTCTCCCTGAGTGGAGGCAGAGAGGATGTGGCCCGGTGAACTGCGTAGGCAGATCAGACGCCTCATGGCTGTGTTGCCGGCCAGGCTTATTTCTGTACAGCTCATCCAGGCTTGCAGAAAAACAAGTTATTGATTTTCCAGAACATTTTTTTTATGTGTTTTCTTTTTTCCTCTCATTGAGAGGCATCTATCTGCAGACCTTGAGTGACTGGCTGAAGGTTAGCTAAGACAGAACTTTTTGTGGTCTCAGTATGTTTAGGAATTGATTTTTCAATGCCATTTTTAGCTGGCTGGTGGGTTGGCAGCAGTTGCGTCTGTTTTCTGTACAGTATGAGATGTAGCACTGGCTCCTTTTTTCTCTCACCGTGCTCTTCTATAGATTATCCCTCAAACCCCCCAAATCCATATTTTGTAATCAAGAACATGCTTGAGCATTTTAGTCTGACTGCACGTATCATACATGTGTCTTCTTTGCACAAATGTGTGTATGCACTTCACTCTGTATGTGTGAAATCCCAGTGCACACGTGTGTCTGTGACGGGAGGATTACTGGGAAAGGGCTAGGAAAACAAATTCATTTCCTGTGAGTTGAGAAAAGCCACGGGGTCACGGTTTCTCTCCGGAGGTGCAGCTGTAACCCAGCACTGCTCGGTCCCAGGTTAAACCCCACCTCCCCTCGCTGCTTCCCCCTCCTGTTAAGCTCATAGTCCACCTGTTAGGAAGTCATTCATCTCTCTGTTCCCTGGAGAGGGATAACTGGATCCCCCACCTCTGACCACAGCCGCACTGATGTATGGCTTTAATGGGCTTTTATTGTTTGATGTATCCACTCGCTTCCTCTTTCTTTTCCAAATCTAATCTTCTCTCTTCATATCTCTTTACTCTATCTGCTCATGACTTACCTTTTAACTTGATTTTGTCTTTTGTGTATATGTTCCCATTTCCGTTTCACATACACTTAGTTCTGTTGCAGAGATAAATAGGACTTCACCTTTTAGTTCAAGGATGATCTCTGATCCATAGGACATTCAACAACCCCTGCTATAGTCTTAAATCTCCACTAAGCATATCTTTCCATATTTCTGACTGCTATCCAATCACATAAAGTCAAAGAGCAGGAATTCTTTGAATTGCCACAAAATCAGTCCCTGCATAAAGAAGTCCTTGAATCAAGGGTTGAATCAAGAATAAACCAGTGTTGGGAAGAAAAAGACAATAACTGACTAGTGATGTGAGTCTTCACTGGCCTCACAGTCCTACAACAGTCTCCAGTGTAAAATCAGTATCTGTGTGACCCACCTCTGTACATACACATTAAAAAAAGAAAACATAAATCCTTCTGCAGTGCATTACAAGTGTGATGGAATAGGCAAAAATTGGGTTTAGTCAGTATGTTCTTACTGGAAGACCACTCCACTGGGGGGGGGTCTGCTGCAGTGGTCTCCAACTGGAAAAGGAGGGTTTTCCTGCAGTGACAAGGATCCCATGTTGACTTTTGTTGAGTGCAGTCATACAAGCACATGTTGCTGGGTCGGCCAGATCATATATAATTTTTCTCATAGAAAATTGCTGAGGATTTTGACACAGTAGCCACTGTGCACACAGCTTAACATTATGTGCCTCTTTGTTTCTGTTTTTTTTTTTTTTTTTTACTGATGCCGTTTTGATCTTTTGAGAAGCCTTTGTCTTAATCAGACTTATCCTGCGAAGAAATGCGCTTTTTTTGCCAAAAGCTTTGATTTTGGTTCCCATATGAAATGTTATATTGATTCTGAAACAGCTTTTGTTGCATTACTATTGTTTTTTGTTTGATTGTTTGTCAAGGTTCAGATTTAATGTTCTTTGATTAAAGGCGCTTAAGTGGTTTGTGGTGGCCGTGAGCCCGGCATGTGTGGGAACATGAGAAAGGTTAGGTCGCTAGCATAGTCTGAGAGGGGGATCAGGTCTAGCCTTGAGCTCGCATTGTCTTACAGTGGGACAATTAGCAATTAGCAGTGGGGTTATTCTGAATGGCAAATGAGTTTCCCACAGGTGCTTTGCAGTCCTTTTGGTATTAGCGTAAGTGCTAAAGCTGATTAGCAGGCATTTGTGCAGCAATGCAGCTCAATCTAATCTCCCTTATGGACGCTCCCCTGTTTTGGCAATTTCCTATGAGAGCATCGCCTTTGAAACTGTTTATTATTTATTTGTGTAAAGATGTTGGTGGTTTTAATGCATTTAGTACTTATTCCTTAGTAATGTTGCATATTCAGGGCCATTCGAATATTTTGTGCCCTCCCTTTGCACATTCATGCTATACCTTTCATATGAGTATTTGCAGCAGATTAACATAAAAATACAGACTTTTCTATGACACTTTAAATTGCCATGTCTGTTGTTTGCCCATCCTCTCTGGCACCCTTTCATTCCCCCTGAGTTGTTAACCTGTCCAGTAATCCCCAAGTTGGCTCTCTCTGAGATAAAAGAATATGAGTCATGCTTAAGGTTGGATATGTGTCAAGATTTTATGGAAAGATTAACCTCCCCCTGTCCTACATACACCTAAGCCCTCCATATGGCAACACATTTCTTCCTTAAATATAAATCCTGATTGTCTTTTGGTTCAGTTTCAATGTAAATGATAGAAATAAATGACTGCAGGGTTGTTGAGGACCAGATATTTTTGGAGCAGCGCCACATATTCTACAGGTGTGCAAACATTTCTCATCTCAAAAGACACAAAGATGAAGATAAAACCTGTATTTAGCTTTTTTATGCTACATTGTATCACTTTGCCATCCTCTATGTCTTGGGTACTCATTCTTTTACCCATGTTTATTGCTCTATGTCTCAACACAGTTGTTTTTAGTGTTAACTCTCCATTGAGCTGCGCGGCATTATGTAACTGCCATTCAGAAGAACAGTACAACTTTTGAATGGCCTGTGTTACGGCTGGCTGCTCATTACGATATTGCTTGACAGTTCATGCATGAGTGTGATCCTGCAGTGAAAAATGTTAAACATTGATAGAAGATTCTGAAATTGTCTGTTCGCAGTTTGTCGTTTCCGCTTGAACGAATGATTCCAAATGAATGTTAATTTAATCAATCAGAAATAGAGTAACCTCATTGCAAGGCTGTTGAGCACTGGATCTAATCTCATTAGTTAAGATTTTATAAGAGCCAGGACTCACAAAAAAAATATATATATATGTTTTTCTTTTGGGAGAGTCTAGTAATGCTAGCTCTTACAGCTCATGTGAAAACACCCAACATTCCACATGGGGAATGTTTGTGTTCATATAACCAAAAAGTTCAATATCCCTTTTTTCGTTTCTGACAATTACAGTGTTTGGCAGCTTGATGCTGCCGTGAGTGAAGAGGGAAAACAATCCAGTACTGTTCATCTTTAAGGGTTAGCTTCTCAAAGTGAAAATGACATCCCAAGATCAATTCTGTAAGATCCACATCATTGACATTGAACTGCTATATGAATCAGCTGTGGCTGAATGCTGTTTTTAAAAGCTTATTATTTATAAACTATATAAATGGAACAAGCTCACCATAAACGTCCTCCCTCTGACCCACCACAGTTCTCTTTGTGAATATGTTCACATGCCACCTTTGTGCTGCAAGTTCCCTTGTGACCAGTTATATTTGAACACTTAAGTGAGCCTAATGAAAGGAAGTCACCCATTTATTTCCCTCTCTACAGTAAGTTATTCTTAGAAAGTCCCTATGCTGCTCTGATGAATCAGTTGCACTACTTCAAAGGCCTCAGTCTGAACTGACAGCCAAGGGCCTTGTCAAGAAACATTCAGTAATCTTGTTTCACACAACAGGGACTGTGTTTGGAATGGCTCATGTGAGGACTATTGACAAGAGGCCCGGTCAACAAGTGACACGGTGATGTCCCTGAATTTGGCATGGATCAATTAAATCAGGGCTGTGTCCAAAAATTCCTTTCTGTCATTCAATTTAGTATACTTAAACAGTGTGAGATATTTTTAGAGTTCCCGAAACTTTAGTATGAAACCAGCACTACTTGAAATGCATACTATTACAGTTTGCAAAAATGTGGCACTCTGCTGGCATTAGATATCCACAACGCAATGCACTAGTGACGCCAGCAAAAAACAGACAATGGCGGAATCGACTAATGCAGCTCTGGTGTAAAGATAGCAACACTAACATAAAGTTTCTCTTTACTGGTGGTTATGTAGTGGTTTTCACTATGACGTGTATCCAATCGGCAATTTTAGAAACTTTGGACTTGTTCGACTTGTGTTTCTCCACCTCACTCCACCTGCACCTCATCCTCTTGTTAGTTTAATTCATATTTCAATCCAAATCCAAAATCTAATGGTTTAGTCTTTGTAGAGTCAATCCTTATCCATTTTACTTCCCGCCTACTGTCTCTTGTATTTTGGTCCACTGCCTCTACTGCAGCATGACAGACTTTAGTTGCTTAACTCTGCATCATGAATGTCTCTACTACCTTCATATTTGTTCTTCTACTCACACAATCACACAGAAAGTCAGTCCTTGGACCCAGAATTAGATAAGCAGGTATGATTGTTTGTTGTGGCACCTGAATGTTGGAGCAAGTGACCTTCCGGTTACATTATGGTCTCCCAAACCAGTAATCTCTCTGCTGCCACTCCAGTAAACTCTTTGTTCCATATCTTCATCTTTGCTGTTCTCTTGACACCTTCTTCCATCGAAACCGTCTCCCATACTGTCTGCCTTTGTTGCTGTTCCTACCACTCACTGTAGAGCACAATAGCCTTGGTGTTTTGAAGTGCCCAGGAGGAAACACATGACAGCCTGTTGATCCACCTGTTTCAGGAGAGAGTGGGCTTGAAGGTTTGGCTTGTTAGATGTTAACCCCTGCCCTTGTGGAGGTGGTGCACTGAGTCTGACAAGAAGGGCTCCACTGTTTGAAATGTTTGCCTTGTCTCTCAAATGTTTCCTCTGGTTCTCAGAAGTTTGCCCAGCAGGACCTCTCCTACCTCCAGAGTCTTTAGCTTCCTCTGCAAAGTCTTCTTTTAAGCATTAGTATGCATGGCTCTCCCTCCTTGAAATAACAAATGAATTCAATATAGTATAGATTTTTTGTTTGACCCCTCCCAACAACATAAACACACCAACGCCGCCTGAGTGCAGCTGCAACTGTGTTTTGTCAGGCTGTGTTCGGGTGCACATTATCTCCTTGTGTCTTCTCATGTCTTAAACGTTTCCAGGCTCACTTCACTTGAACTTGAATGAGGGACTGGGTGCAGAACCAGGGTCATACCTAAACATGTGAGTGTGTACTGAACGTCGTTTAACCATCCCCACTGATTGCATGCATGAGTGTGTGGTTGAGTGTTTTAAAGTAACATATTTGAAACAGCGCTTTAATGTCAATTCACAACTTTCTTTTGTGATAATTAAACCAGCAATTCCTACATTGCTCTTACTCTGGGAGTAGTTAGGGTTTTGGGTTAGTTTTTGAACTGATTAGTTCTATTTGCAAAGAAGGACAAAAATAATATAATTTGAAAGTTCCAAGGATGGAATTTGCAGAAAAACAGGCTAAACTAAAGAACCTGTCCACTCTCCTGCCCAGGGCTTGAAGGCAGAGATGAATGAGGTATTTTAGCAATACACACTGAGTCTGATGTAACCATCCCTTGCGCTATTTAGACTGAACGCCTACATAGAAACCTGGCTTTGATGTTAGAGGAGGTGGATGAGCGCAGGGATGTCACTGGGGTTACCAAAAACACCTCTTCTGCCAACCAGTCTGATCACATCTCCAGAAATTTAAAAAGTAGATTTTTCTTCCTCATAAGCACCAATCCCCACCACCCACCTCCAGCTCTTCTCAGCTTTGAGCTCACCTATATAATCGTCGACACAACCCTGACACTGCCATAACTTTTTACTGATTAATAAACAAGTCTCTCTTCAATGACAGTTTTTTTTTTTTTTTTTGTCAATTCCTGGTCCCTTGTCTGGACGGTGACAATGTTCTGCGTCGGGAAATGGGACGAACATGGCTTTTGCCATTTGGATTAATCAGCTTTGGGCACAATACTAAATTGCTAATCTCTTTGTTTTTTGGCAGTCTTGTAAAGCACATAGTATGCAGGATTAACAGTTTGCAGACAGGACTTCCTTTAAAACTACAGACAAATTAATCAGGAACAAATCCTTTAAAAGATGTAAAACATCTCAGCTGAGGAGCTTTGTTTGAACTGAGATCTGCAGCTTTAAGTTTTTCAGGAAATGATTTTAGGTCACATTGTGTCTGATTTGTCAAAAATGTAGTTCACATAGCATCAGTCATATTAACATAACTCATTCATAGGTATATGTAGTATTTCAACAGTCAAATATCTTAAAACTAGACATAAACTAGTCATATTTTTTATTTATTTTTTCCCGTTACATTGTACTAGATGTTTCAAGCAGTCTTTTATTTCGAAACCAGGTAATGGCGTGTTTCATGTGTTCGCCTGTTGCCATAACTTCTGGGGAGAAATGTCATAATGTACATCAGAGAGTAACTAAGGCAGTTGGAGAATTAAAATAAATTAACCTGTTGTGCATTTAAAAACCCCATGTAATGTTCTCTGTAATGTTCTCGCTGGTCCTGTACTTCTGTTTGTGTTTTTCACCATGAATTTTTGTGAATACTGCCTTACACACACCCAAACACTCTGCATGGCACTTCCTATTCTCAGGACATCTATCATGGTCCTCATGCGTCCCATTGTTTGACGTGTAAGGTCCTAGCAGTGGATGTCAGCCTAATTTAGTTCTTTCAGCCAAGGTCTAATCTGACCCCTCAGTGCTGCCATGAGGCTCAATCTGAGGGGAGCAAACAACTATCAAAAGTTTCTTTCAGACACTTATGGTATTTGTGCTACCAATTTTGTGTCGTGTTTCAAGAAGGTCGAACCTGCCCAGGACATGACAATGTTTCTATAATATATTCTGTATCTGTCTATTACCCAAGTGTCAGAAAGGCAAGTACAAAATTACAACACTGTGGGACAACAGATGGAAACTAATCATAATTGATGAGGAAATGACACTGTATGTGCTGCACTTCAACATTTTAGAGCTTTAAGTCTCACCCTAGAGAAACTTGTGTGAGACACACAAGCTCCTGTTTTTATAGAAGTAGCTGAGAGGTTGTCAGATTCTAAATAAGAGAACCGCTCTCTGACGGGACAGTGAAGTGACATGTTGCAGTAAACAAGTCTTATGTTGCCTTAGCTCATGTGTCAAATCAAAATCACGAGAGCGTTGGGGCTCCATGCGTAGTAGGAGGCAACATGGCACCTGGAACTTGGATCCTTTGTGACAGCCAAAAACTGTTTAATTACAGATGAATAAACCCAAAATTACAGATTTAACGTATACTGCTGAAAGCATACACAAGATTGGAAGGCCACTCCATATAGACACATATCTTTTTCATATCGTTTTTACCTCAATGCACATTCTGCAAATGCAAGTGCAGGATTGCTCTCATAACCCTGCCACTACTCTGATGCATGATTATCATTATGAGCGTCCACAACAAAACAAAAGCTATTTATAACATTAATAGGTGCACAGCTGTGGTGATGCACACATGCACATATATTTATGGAAATATGTGGACACATGTGGACAGATGAGTCTTCTTGTTGTTTGGCTCTGATAGAAAAGCTGAGAGGCAGCTTGGTTCTACAGGACCCATGATGACAGACCACAAAGCCCACCTGTGGCTGCCAGGGCCTGGGGTAGCTCTCTCTGCTGCCTCCTGCCTGTACTATGAAGGGCAGAAGCCCAGCAGGACCTCTAACCTCCCACTGCTCCAACTGCCAATCAAGCATCCCAGTAAACCCCCACTCCCCCTTCCAGTACTTCCTCTCTGCGATGCTACTCAGTGGTGGCGGTGCTAGCTGCTTTCTCTTTGAGGGCCTCTATAGTCCAATCAGCTGGCCTCTCTTGTCATTCATTTAGCCACCTGCTATTAGTGTTTCCCACAGGTTGCCATTTTGGAAGGGGACTGTAGAGAGTTATGGCAGTCTGTGGATTGTTGTTGACATTTCAGGTAGCAAGCCAAATATGTCATTTTTGGCCACAATAGATGAAGATGGTTTCACTTTATTGCTGCAACATTAACTATTAAATTAAAACTATTAAATTCTCATCTAGTGCTGCTTCTGCTTTAGTGAAGTGGAAGACACTGCTAATTAAAGGTGGCTAACCTAATTTGTGAAAATGATTGCAGATCCCAGTTCACTACTGCCCAAGGTATTTTAACCTGTAACCTGACTATGGAGGTTGTGGCTGTTCCCACTGTGACCTCCTCAATCTTGTGTGCACTGGGCCTCTAATTTCCTTTTAAAAAATCAATAGTAATAATGATGATAATAATATGGTGCAGAATTGCACAAATTGAAAAAGACTGTCATCTCTGGAAATGATTCTCAGAGCACAACTATATAGCAACTAAGAGTTGCATGTCCAAGTATCCTTGAGCAAGATACTGAACCCCAAAATTGCCCCTGATGTGCAGTTGGCACCTTGCGTGGCAGCCTCTGCCATCAGTAAGGGCCCTGCGATGAGGGCTGTACCCTCCCTTCGCCCAGAGAGACAACTGGGGTTGGCTCCAGTAACCCCTGCGACCCCTTGCAAAAAGGGGGATAAAGCGGTAACATCCCTGCGACCCTTGCGGATAAAGCGGCAGTTATTTGAGATGAGATGAGTTAAATACAGCATTGAAATAGTTTTTAATGCATTTTTTTAACAGCATGTCTTCCCAATTGTGGTTAATAAATGTCTGGAACAAAGATGTGTGACAGTGGCAAGATACTTTACTGTTTAACGTCGGTGTGCTGAAACGGTAAACTTCACTGGGAAATTATTAGTTACAAATCACTATATCTTTTTGTGTATTGTGATGCCTAAAAAAATGTATAGGACTTGCTTGACATAGTCAAGTTGTTCATCATCAGTTTTGCTAATACTTGATAGCACCTGCTTTAATGGGAAAATGTTTGTGGGAGTCTGTCTGTCGGGTCATTCGATTCTATTCTTCTTCCGCTGAATTATACATAATGTTGGCATTTAAGACCTACATTTGCTTGATTTTTATGTGGTCTTGCTCACTCATTCAAACTGATAGGAAACCTGTGCCTACCCCATTTCAATGACTTGTTCTCATTGTACCTGCACGATATTCATTCTTGAGTGAGGTCAATGAACCTTGAGATTTCTCTCCTTGCATTAAGCCTCCTGCTGCCTTATTTCATTGCAACGGATTTTGATTTTAGCCAGCAAGGGTATGTGTGGGTGGGAACGTCCATTAAAATGTGAATAATGTGGGTAAATCTTACTAAGGGCTTTAAAATGGGCTAATCCCATACAAAGCCACAATGACGCTCATTCACTTCCTCACTGTGAAAGGATTCGTCTCCACTTGAGACTTTGGTGGGAAAGAAAACCGAAGAAAAAACCTCTGGTTGGGATATAAGTAACTAAACTTCTCAGCAAAAGCCTCATTTCCTCTCAAACACAAGATTTTTCTCATGAACCTCTACTTTGCGATGTCAGTCCATTCAAATCTTATTTGAAAGAATGCTATAGTAAAGCTAAAGGTATAAATCATCAACACTGACACGGTTCAGATTGGTTAAATATAAAGTGGTGTTCCTGTTCGTCCTTTACTTTTAACTAATGCCTCATGTAGAATTAGAGTAATCCTTTCGCAAGACAGTTTTCTTGCATGTCTTCCATGGACAGAACCTGAAAGATATGGGTGCCTTCAACACATAAATACATAAAAACTTTGCATTATCATTAAGATGTCAATAAACTTGAAACTTATGTTAGAGTGCACAGAGTTTGCAGCTATCTGAATATGGTTTAACTTTATGGTGATGAGAACGACCAAAGAGCAGATATTAATCACAAACAATGTCATCACATTTCTGTGTCTGGGCTGTAAAATCAGAGGCGTTGTTGCATGTACATGATTAGCAAACAGTTATTGTAGGGTGTACCCATAGATACAGGGAATGAGATAAAGAGCCACTGCCAGTTGGCACGTAACTGATATAAAAGTGGAAGTATAAAGAGGAAGTATATTAGAAGAGAGGGGCAAAATGTGGGAGTGATTAAACAAGAGGAACCAAAGTTGCTGACTGACTCATAGGATGTACAACTAAGAAAGAAAAACCAAAGAAAGACAGGAACTGAAAGTTGCAGGAAAAAGCCCCAAAAAATGAACCCTGTTCTCTGGTGTATGAGTTAATGACCTAAATTGTTGGTCTTCATTTGATTTTGTCATTCTTTGCTCTGTGCAGGATCGTTAGTTCACATTTTGGCAGAAAGGTTAATCTTAAATCTTATCCACATGTGCAAAATTGATAAAAGCTATCCTCTAACAAGTGAGCTCAGAGTGTCATGTCTCATGTCCAAGTGTTCATGACAGTAAACATCCTGCAGAAGTGTCCTTGAGCAAAACACTGATTATTTAAGGGGGGCTGTTCTGCTGCCGACCCTGACCTGTGACTTACCCGGCGAGCAGTTAGAAGAAAAAATAGGATTGCTCCTTTTGAAATCATTACAATACTGAGAATATTACAACATTAAGTGAGGTCTAAAGAGCAGTAGAAATCTTTTCTTTACTGACCTTTTGGTTATTTAGAGCATAAAGGCCCTGATAAATCAAGGCCATTAATGAATGTTGCCCTGTCATTGAGCATCTGTAGCTGGCCATAAGCTACAGTATAGTTTTTGCATTGTCTCATTGGACGCCTTGTTTAATTGAGCACGGTAAATCGCTTGAAGAAGAAATCAGTGATTTCACTCAATATTAACTAATTATTCACACAGAGACAGCAGATCCGTTTTTTCTAATCACGGTCGCCAAGCTTTTGCTCATGGGGGAATATTTGGACTCTGTAAATTAAGTATGGTCCAGACTTACTGTTGTGAAAAGTGTTATGAGATAACTTTTGCTGGCACTGATTTGAATGTAATTCAAATTGAAACAAACCGATAATTTCTCTTGCCAAAGTAGTTGCTCATGAGGGAAATGTCGGGTCTCTGCAAATAAATTACAGAGTATGGTCTAGACCTGCTCCATTTGGAAAGTGCCATGATATAACTTTTCTGTTGTGAACTGGTGCTATACAAATAAAGATGAATTGAAGGAGACTGCACTGCTGAAGGTGCAGATGTGTCAACATTTGCCAAAGAGACATCTTTTTGGTATTGTGCACTTTGAAGGCTTGGAGAACAGAAGTTAGAAATCTCCGCTAGGAAATTTTCCACCTCCAACATGTGCTAGAATGTATCATTAACACTTTGTTTTTTGTCATTCAGGTAGAAAACATCTAGTATGTGCTCGTTAGCTGGATGCTGGCTGTAGTCTTTCCCGTGTGTTCATGTGCAACTTTTAAATAAAGATTGGATTTGACGAAGATGCTTCAATGGTCTGCCTTTGCACGGCTGCCCCTTCGGGGTTAGTTTGGTACATCAAGGCCATAATACAAGAAGATATGGTTTATGAATCATGGGAGGGAAGGCTTCCTGGCATTAAATTTACAGCCAACAAACTGACATTGAATGAGCTTGTTTCACTGAGCATCCAGACCACCGGAGACTGAACAGGGCTCCAGACTCTGACATCAAGACATATTGAAGGCGGAGGCATTTCCTCTTGGCCATGGCAACAGTTCAATTTAACAGGTGAAGGGAAGTGTGCAAATAATAAAAAAAAATAATCCTTAAACGCATTTAACAGTGGCTCTGGACTTCATGGGAAACGCATTTACCAGCATAGAATTTTGTGTGGGTGTATTTGTAAGGGTGTGATAGCGGATGTTCCAGGTGTCACTGCAGTTAAGGCCTCTAAAAGCACATGTCCATGTTAGAGTGTATTTGCTCTGTGGGTGTTTGCAGAGTGAAATACAGCCTAGTGAGGAAAGCATGTCTCTACCACCTCAACCATACTCTTGTTAAATGTCTTACTTTTCTCTGTCTCTCTGGAGATGGACCTGAAGTTTGTTCCCACAAATTTCATAGGCCTTCCAGAGCCACGGCTGACCTATATTTGTCTTGTTTTGACCTTAATGGTACATCTAATCTTGCGTAAAAACAACACCTTGCTTGGTGTAGAAATTGCAGTGCCGTTCTGTTGCCATGGTCATAATCCAGGTGAGTGTAGGTTATGTTTGCTTTGTCCTTATCTTGGTGTAAAGAAAGTCGTGACAGGTTTGAGTGGTGTTTGGCGTTAATGATCAACATGCTTTCTGTTGGGTAATATGCTGCCGTCTGGGAGAACTGCTGTTAAGTATGTCTGACCTTTGCCGGGGCTACACAATGGCTTAATACATTTTAAGAGGTAGAGTTATCCTTTAGTTTTCATGATTTTAGGCCAAACTCTTTCATTGCTCATATCTTTAACATCTCGAATTTGATCAAAATAAGCTGATAATTGATACGAGAGCAAGGGATCTTGGATGTCCATCACAGTTTCGGACATCATTTTTCAGAACTTATCTTCGTCTTCTGTGTATGGGGAGGGCAATGGGGGCTTAGTGGTTTAGTATAAATAAAATGAATATTTTTTGGCACATCCAGAGTAAACACCATAACTCACACATCACACTGTGAGACCCATATTCCAAATGCTTCACCAGGTCAGTCAAGCATGCTAAAACACATAGATGATTTGATTTCCATAAAGAGAGAGGATCAACCTCCCTCAAAACTTGAGGGATCAATCTTTGCTCCCTAAAAGTGAGGTAAACATGGAGCCTTTGAGTGGAAAATATATATGCGGACAAGAGCTGTGGAAAGCCATAATAATCAATTACCCACCACGAGGGAGGGCTGGGACATAACCTTCTCAGAGGCAGCCAAATTTAATTTCCTGCCCCTTGTTGGTCTGGTAATGCCATGTTAATAGCTTCCTGCTCTCATGCATTATAACCACACTGCCACACATGCTTATTTACTGCCACGACAACATGCCTGCCTGACCTCACTGTTACATGAATGACCTATTTTTATTTACATACAAAGGTGCACAAAACACACCTTTCATATGATGCAGTTGCAGTCATTGCACATTTACACTAAACTGTTCAATTATCTGCACTTTGGCTGAACTCGTGGAGTTCATCTGCTGAAATGGATTTGGCAAATTTACTCTGTTTTTCAAGTTTGACCTTCTGTACTTACTGGGGTTGTGTGCTTGCAGTTTGAAAGATTATATGTTTGAAATGTGAGTTTGTGAAGGTTTTTTTTTGTGTGTTCCTTGCCATTAAGCATTCTGTGTACAGTATAATAGAAGACCAACAAATGTTTTGAATGCGCTTTTATATTCATAAAACATTTACAAAGCCAGTTCTAAAAAAAAAAAAATCAAACCTGTGCGATGTACAAGGTGAGCCAGCTTTGCAACACTGAAAACCCAGAGTTAACCCTGAAGTTACCACTCGCTTACCACAAGTCCTGCTTCACAGTAGAGGCTGCTGCTCTGTTTAAGTTTGCTCGCCATCTTTTTTCGTTATGCTGGTAGCATTTTTCAGCATCTCACCACCACAATTACAATAGTGTGACTTGCCAAAAAAACTGTAGCGGTATTAAGGACAGCTATTTTGTCACACATTTAACACATTAAATGTGACCCTCTGTGCAAGCAGTGCAGGGAGTTGTGCCTGAAACTCCCACTCTGATAGTATGATACTGAAGCAAGTAATATTGCCCTGTCAATCTTTGAGATACATGTCAGTTTTGTTTACCTTTACATCTGTGAATGTGATGTAACCAGAAGCTTAAAGTAACTCTCCTATTTACATGATCACCCTCTCCTGTTAGCAGGAGTGTGTCACAACACCTGCATGCTTGTGCACGGTGTATTCCTGCACAATCTACAAATAAAATGGTTACCCACTCGTCCCAACAACAGTGGCTGAAAATTCCACATTGTAAAAAGCAAATAAACAGTTAACCTTACCAACGATAGCCACATCTATGGAAATAAGACTCTGGCTGTAAATATATTATTTCCCTTTCACACATAAAGCTGAGCAACAGTGATTTTTTTTTCACTGCTGTATCTCATCTGTGTTGTGTGTAAGAATGTATTGATATGCCTGTTCATGTATGTGCTTCTGTGTTTGTCAGTGCAGGTGTGATTCTGTGTCCTTGTATAGTGTATAGATTTTTTTTGTTACAACCCCCAAAGGAAAGCTTTTCATTTTATGCTTTTCATGGGAGCTACAGGAAGCTTAACCTCTGTGTCCCATGATGATGACTCATCTTTGGCATGATGTTATTATGTAAGTGGATAGAGTGTCCTCTTAAAACCCGGTACAGGGTTACCAGATCATAGGCAGACACTATTTTAGAAAGGCAGGCAGGCTGGACAACTTGCATTAACACTTGGCTGACTGTAGCTGTGAGATCTGATTGCAGATTCACCAGACCACCTGCACATATGGTTGTCAATTCTGATCTCATTTCAGTTGCTGTCTGTGCTGAGTACAATCACAATTGTTTTATTAGCAAGTCAAGTCAGTGTTATTTACATAGCCCAATATCACAAATCACAGTTTGTCTCAAGGGTAGTACTCTGCACATGGAAACCCCTCAATTTGATGTGGGAAAAAACAACAACCTCAGAACAAGTTTTCAGCAAGGAAACATTCCGGGTGTAGTTTGGAAGCTCATTTCCACAAATCACTGTGACATGGTTTGACTCGGAGCAGCCAAATGTGCCAGTGGTGGAGTCGCAGTTATTTCGAGATATTGCCTCTGACTTCTGTGTGTTTATGATTTAAACATTATTTTACAGGGTTATTTTAAGGATCGTATCCGACCACTGCCACTGAAGCACACTTTCACAAGTATGTTCCCCTTATTTAAGTAACTCCCAACAGGCCTGTCCTTTCTGTCCTGTCCTTTGAACTAACCAAAGGTTTGTAGCCCATTCATCCATCCATAAACATTGGTCTGTTGTTTTTGAGCCAGACAACTGGTGATAATGAGGGCGTTTCAACAGGCAGTGGTCCAGATCACGACTTCGGGTCCAGTGTGAATCACTGCACTTAAAGCAGAGGGGATTTAAGGCGTATTCAGATCAGACCAGAAGCAGAACATGAAGAGAGCACTTGAATAGCTGTTGTTGTTTCACAGGCTAAAAACAATGGACTCTGCATTTCCACACCAACACTCCAAGTGCTTGGCCATATTTAATGAACACTGAGCAATCTTTTTTTTTTTTTTTTTTGAAGGATGCTTTCAAACAGCGCTGCATCCATTTTTAGCATGAGTGGAAACCTGTAACCCTCTCAATGAAAGTTCTGGGTGCTGTCCATTAATCATCAAAAGGCTGAAAACCTGTTCATATTTACTGATGAATTTTTTGCAATTTTCGGAAAAAAAAAAAAAAACACAATAGGCATTCAAATATTGATAGCATCCCTGAGGAGATCTTGAGATCTTCGATCTTGATTATCTTCTGGGGCTTTGAAGCTTATCAAATTAATTTTGTAACCACTGGAGGGCAGCATAACAAGCCATAATCGCGGTATCAAAATAACATTGCTAACATGTTCACTATATCAACCTTACAAGACCTGGTTTTGTACAAATACAGCAGACACAAAGCAACATGAGCATTATTTGAAGTCATGTTTATGGCCACCTTATGAGTTTTTGTCTAAAATTCTTTCTCCTTTTGGCTCTGTTTTGGTCTCCACCAGCTCCTGAGGGAAATCCAGCCCCAGAACTGTTGTTTGGAAACCTTTCTCTGCGGGTCAGTGCATCTTTAGGGATCATGATCGCGCTGTTAAGGTTAGCTCTGTTATAAAGAAAAGAGTTTTTGGTTCATGCTAGTTCATACAGATGAATGTGTTTCTTACTCCATATGAGGGGCATTTTTTGCTGATTATTGTTTTCTGATTTTTCATGAGTCCCATCCATCCATATGTTAATCATTTCCTCCGACAACATCATTAACATCTTGCTCTGGGGTACAAGTGATTGATTAGAGGGATGATGTTAAACCTCTGTGTCTCCATTTCGTCATTGCCTCTCTCAGCCCGTTCCTCTCTATGAGCTAAGCAGTGCGGGTCGATGAGTCATCTTCATTCTTGGTGGGATTCTGCGACAGATGCTCTCTCATTCATTCTGCAGAAGTGGGTCAGAGTGCTGAGTTCATCTTCACACTATTAAACAGCTTTCTCTTTCTTTTCGATTGCTTTATTTCTCTATCCTCTCAGACAGTCTCCTGTTGCACTCAGATGTTTCTCTGTCTGTATTTTTCATTTGGACCCAGTATCTTATATCCTGATGGGCTACTTATGAACACTGGAGATGGAATACAGTTCAGTCCTGCGTCTCCCTTGCATTTGAAGGGGACCACAGGAAGCTAGTACATGACATTTATTTGGGGCTAAGAAATAGTACAATATTGTATGACCTTTTTATTCTGCCTCAAGCTGTCTGTCACACTGAAATGACAGGTGTTGCCTGCCTAATCTGATGTAATCATCACAGGCTGAAGACTGAAGGTCCTGATTCAAAACTATTAAGTTGATAAACACAAATTGTTGATAAAGTATGGATGAAAGTTTAATTGAGAGAATATGAATCTTAAAATTTGCCTGACATCATCTGTGTCAGAAAATGCATCACACTGTTGGAGTTGTCAGGAATACAAAAACACTCCACGGTTGAGTGATGCTTCTTTTTATCTCGTAAATAGTCGTTGACTTAGTTAAGACACCTGGTTGCAGAGAGCGCTGTAATCTAACAACAGACATTATCTTGGCCTGCCATCAAGTTACTCACCAGATTGATGGCAATTGGTGACAGCTAGTATGTCAGAGATTTTATCACAGATTTTTTGTTCACGTTTTCACACTTGTTTTCACTCACATATGCAGTAAAATGCTTGCTGTGTGAGAGCAAGGCTGTCAGTGAGGAGACCAGCGATGCATCAATAACAACAACAGTCGGCACAGTAAAAAGATTTTGTAATTGGCATTAGTTTTTCCAATACCAATCCATGAATATATACCACAATGTGCCCCATGACAGATCATTTTGGCTCAAGACATCTCTAGTGTGCATAACGGATTATTAGTTAATTTAATATATATATATATTGTTGCATAAGAGTTATACATAATTCTTTATCCATCTTATCCTGTCTCCTTTCCCAACTCCCTCACTTTTTCTGTCTCCATCTGGCAATGTTCACACATTTTCAAGAATGTGTCTCGTCTGCCATCCACATTGACTCCACACCTTCCATCCAGAATTGGCAATTATACATAACTTATCATATAAATGCTGACACTGTCAAACAGAGCCAACAAGGACCCTTGTTACATAAAACCTCAGTGTGGGGAGAAGGTGTTATGAATGAATGGCTGCCACACTACATTCATTCAAAAGAATTTGTATTTGAGGAGGAATTATTCTTTGACTGTGTGCTTTGGTCTGGACATGGAGTTTTTTCGATTTGAGAATACTTGTGTCCTTGCAAACTTTATTCTTGGGTTGACTTTTGAGTGTGTTTCTTTTGAAAGGTGTGTTTCAATTATGCTAGTTCAGGCTCTGCAGGATGCATAATTTTGTTGAGGCAGTTCTACTGTATGTATTTATATATGTGCAAATGTGTTTTTCTCAAAGACAGGATACAGTCTGTGTGTCTGTATGTTGAACCCAGGCAGGACGGTGCTGTCTTTTTTTCTTTTTTTTTTTAACTGCTCGTGGTCGAGGTGTTTACTGTCCCCATTCGTGTGTGTGATGCGGTCAGAAAACGCACTGTATTTAATGGCAGTTCACCGCCAAGCAGGTTATTTTCGCTTCACTGTGTGGGTGGCTGCTGTGCGGATGTCACAGACAGACAGATAGGGCAGAGGGAAGAAGGGAGGGAGGGTGAGAAATAAGAGGATGTATCCACTTCCTCAAAGCCACATGAAACTCCTCTTGGCTTCCTGCTTGTTCGTCAGCTTGGGCTTTTTGAAAACCATCAACGTCGCCGCACCTCTGACAAAGATCCTGTTGGGGGAGATCAGTGGTTCCAGCTAAATCATAATTACATGGCTTGTGTCTGTGTGTATGTCTTCATGTGACTGTGAGCCTCACCGATTTCTTTGTCTGCATCTGTTTTGGTGTGTCTGTTTGTCCATATGTGGGTGAGAGCATCCTTGACAGTGTGTTTTGTTTGAAGAGCAACAATGCCTCAGCATGGGGTGCGGATAGTGCTAGAGGTCGACCGATTAATTGGTTTGGCCGACAAATACATGTGACAGAGGTGAATGGAAAATGAATCATCTGATGTGGTGTCTTACCGACAGGAAATGGAGCCTTCAGGCGTTTTAGATCTCCTGCCAGTTCCACTCTGCACCTGACTTCCTGTAGCAGGTTAAAGGTCAGGCACAGAGGATATTGTGTGTGTTTCTGTACTTTAAAGCACAGGATGCAGGCTGTTTTCTTTTAAGATAGTTCTATTGGATTCTACTTTCAGGGGTCAGCCCGTGTAAAGAGCTGCCGCGAGTCCTATTAGTTCCAGCTACAAACATGTAATTAACTACAACTGTAATTGCAGCTGGTACTGTTTCCAGTATTTGTACTAATGCTCATACGTTTTGCCTTTTCTTTTACCGGGGACTCTATTTTACCCTAAAAACTTGCAAACTTTTGGTTTTAGTCTTGATTGGAGAACAATCGGCATTCATTCATGGATCAAAAGACTCACAGGTTTTTGGTTTTTTTTGGCTGCCAGTCGGCAGTGATGGATGGTGACACCATAATGGACATCTAAATTTTCCAGCATGATGCTTTGGCTCATGTTGAAGTTCCGGATGGTTGCGCACCAATAGTCTCCAATGAATGTCAGTGCTGAGTTTAAAAGAGAGATTAAAATAAAAGATAGAAGAAAATAGGCTTACCACACCTCCATGCATCTGTCTACTGTTCCCTGTTTTCTGGCACGTTGGGGCATGGGTCATGTGACGCACCAGGAAAAACTAAACAAAAGGCAATCTCACTGGCAATGGATAAGGTGTCAATCACCCATTATTAGTGGGCCTACCTGCGTTTGAAACATGTTTGCTCTTATTTGGGTAAAACAACAACTAATTATTGGTACCCTAGCTGAATCAATGTAGTGACCCCATTCAAATAAATATGGTACTGTGGTTTTCACACAGCGCTAATACTGTCCTACGGCCGCTGTTGCTGCCTCTGTAACTACAACTACAAACACAGCCTGACCGAAGTTCACTATTTTCTTAGATTTTCCTGTTATTTCATTCAGCACTGTTGCCTGAAGGGATCATTTTAGTTTCTGTTCCACATCTGTAATATAGCTTGTATCGTTAAAAAACGTATTGCATAGATTTGTAATGAACACTAGAAGGCATGAACTGGATCGAATTGGGGTTATAGAGAGATGTGACGGTACGTTGAACTGTTGATTTCCTGTGTTCTCTCGCAGCAATGTGAGCCCCACCAGTCTCAGGGCAAGAGCCCTGGCAGATCGTCGACATGACCGAGTTGGCAAAGTTGTTAAAGTTTGGTGTCTGATACACTCATGAAAGTATCTGTCAAACTGGCCACTCTGGAACACATTTGTCGTAGATACCTGAACCAATGCTTTTTTTCATGCAGTGCAATTTTCGGTCTTCACACCAGCTTAGTTCAAGAGGGTCTGCTCTATGTGGCTGCATGTCAAGAAGAGTACTGCTGTTAATCAAGGGAGGGATTCTGGAGAGTGACTCCAGCTGTGTGAGTTGTAATTGGGTATATGGTGGTGGCTGTTGAATAATTGCTTGCTTGTGTGTCTGTGTGTGTGTGTCACTGTCCAGAGGGCGACCATTTGCCGATTGAGACACACAAATAGAAAAGTTAAACCAGGGTGGAGGGTCAGCACAGCTAATTTTTCCTTTGATTCCTAACAAGGATTTCCTCCCTCCATGGAGCCTGCTTTATTAACAACATTATATGGCATCCTGTGACCAGGAAACGCTCCCTCACCATCACAGGATCAATTTCAGTACCAACTGTATAATACAGAAAAAAAAGAGTGACGAGGTTACGTGGTGGGTTCACACAGAGTTGGACAAATAACAGTCTAGGACAGATGCCAATATTCCATGTAACCAAGTTCTATTTTCTCTGCATTTTTGCCAATTTTTTGCTTTTCACAAACACCACTTTCTCACCAACACCAGCATCCTTTAGATTGTCATTGAGATTCACTCACATTTTATTCCAGCTCATTCTCAGTCCTTTGACAACATTCATAACCTTTCGGTTAAAGCCATGCTGCAGTGTCACCGTGGCATAGTTGATAAAAGGATAGAGAGAGAGGACATAAAGTAGTGGTTTATTTACCACTCTTAACAGATGGAGCCTGACAGTTTCTAATAGTCCGTTTCCTGTGTGAACCACAGCGAGTGAGCCACCCACAGACCTGTTTGATTGGCTGATTGAAGCAATCACCCTTCTCCTGAAAGAGCTCACACTTACAATAATTGGGCACAACTAAAAGTGATTTCTGTATGTGGATTTCTGCCTGTGTTCCCGTTTAGGATTAGTAAATGTAAGTCTGGGTGATATGGCGAAAGGTTACCAAAATAGCTTAAAGTCATTTTAATCCTTGAAAAGTGAAGTCTGAAAATTCACATAAGCCACTGTATATTATGACAAAGTAACTGCACTTGTTACTCCTTTTGACAAAGCAGGAGTCAAAACACTTGCACTTTATCCTTGTTGCACTTCACTGCAGGTTTCTGGGTGGGTTTACTTTGTTTATGTTTGGCGGACCCTGCCACCTTACTAGTGTTCTGGGGATCTTTTTTTTCCTTTATTTATTTGTCATGGGAAAATAAATATTTCTGAGTGTGTATTGAATTAATATTGAGTTTGAATTTTTTCCCCAAAATGACATAGTGCCCCTTTGATGTTTAGATATTGCAAAACTGCGTGTTGATGATAATAAAATATCAAACATATTTAAGTCTGTTTTGAAAGGCATGAACGTTTTGAAAGTTTCTGTTATCGCTTGTCTGCTCATGTGTCTCTGGCGAGCCTTACTTTCATGTCATCTTTACACTATTTCGCCCTTCAACAGCCATTGTTGCAAGCGGTTCTTTTATTAATTATTTCAGTTAGAATGAATCTATTAACCTTGGGTCTTAAAGATTGCCACTGTATAGAATTTGTGCAGTCACGCTTCCAGCTCAAGTAGCACTTCGAACATTTAGCGCATAATGGTCCGCATGTAAACAGGAGCCAGTGTTTGGCATCAGGGCGGTGGACAGCTCAGTGTGAATACTAATCACGATCACGATGCTTCAAGAGCCCATCTGTGCACCCTCCAGTAGACAGGAGGCACCGACCAACGTGACAGACCACCTTACGATGTGTGCTCAACCTGCAGATTTATATTTACAATTTAGATTTTAGCCATTTAGTGTCACTCAAAAAGTAAGCCTGACCTGTAGCAACAAGTTTGGAGTCACATCCCCTAGATAAAAGTGTACCTATGCTTTTGAATACATGCATTACGCTGGACAGCTTGGTATATTTTTTATATTTTTATTGACTATAGCTTCATTTCAGAAAAAAAATATATGCACGTCATTCACGTTGGCATCTGGCAGAATGATGGTGAAAAATTAAAATGTAGCGCTGGAAGATCGTTCATGGGGAGGATTTCCACATAAACATCAGGCAGGTTTTTGAAGATGAGTATGTGGCTTCAGGTGGGGGGCAGGCAGTGAAGGGAGGCGCAACATCAGAGAGGCCCTTCAATTAAGATCAAACAGCTTTTTTATGTAAGGGTCACAGTATCCGAGGTTTCCTGCCAAAAGAGAGAGCAGAGCTAATTCTGGTGCTCATGGTAATCAGGTTTTTGATCAGACATCTGTGATTTGATTTAGAAATGGAGGGGAGGTTATTTCTGATCTGTTTTCTCTTGAGAGTCCTTTTGATCGTAAACATCACAGATGCTGTTAACATTTTAACATAGGCTGCTCTTCTGCTGACATCGCCATGTCAGTTTGATCTGCTGCAGCCATGTGAAGCACAACAACATTAGCAAAAAATATTCATGAGCTACATCTGATCATCTGTCAATGAGCAACACTTAAAAATAAGGATGCAGCTAACGATTTCCTTAATTAATTGATCGTTTATTCTCGAAAAATGTCTTCAGATTGCTTCTTTTGTCCAACCAACAGACTAAAACCCAAAGACTCCTCATTTATCATCATAAGATGCTAAATAAAGACAGAAACTGCAGCAAAATATGGAAGCATTCCATGTACCGCAGTAATAATGTAATCAGCGTAGATAGTGAAACATTTTCTTGACTTACTACACAAAGCATACCCATTATTTTGAATCCTTGTGACCGTGTAACATTTCAGCCTCTGTGTCCCACACAATATACAACAGCCCTGCCACATCGTTGACAACGTGGACATTGTTGCCCCGCCATCATCATCGGGGCACTGCCACGACACTCCCACTGCCCCTTTATTATCACGGCGGCTAGATTCTGCTCTGCTGCGCTCGGCCACCCCGGCCTTACCACCCACTCATCTCCCATCACAGAAAAAAAAAAAAAAAACCTGACCTGGCAGCACGCCATCACCACATTCCCGCCACTACTGACAACGAACCATGACCCCTTACATTCCACAGAGCTTAGCAGAGATGATTTTATCTCAGAAATGACCCTCATAATTATAAGGTTCTCCTTTTTAGATCTGTATGTGCCTTGAAAGTATTTTGATTCATCTCATGTTAGACCTGCATTACTGGCGCTGCGTCCTTACGGAGCTTCTGTCTAATGTGCTGGCCGTCACTGGGCTTTATTCAGTACATTTGATCAAGTGAAGCAGTATCGCTTCATCGCTGCATGTTCTCATGATTTGCACATTCTTCTCACTTCTCAATACTTCAGTCTCGCTGTGCTTCCTTGAAATACTTTTTATTTGCTGCTGCTTCTGCACGAGCGCGAATCAATAGTTTCACATAATCCATAGTGGATGTTCTTTCATGTGTTTGAATACGCCTGTGTGTGTGTGCATGGATTTGACACTCAGACCAGCCGGGGTACGCCGCCTGTTAAAGGTTTGATTGCACCCAAACTTCCTGGCGGGGGGCGGGGGGGGGGTTACAGAGGGATGGAGATCCGCATCTGC
>CAEMYA010000008.1:4933207-4958430 GCA_903131615.1 Diplodus sargus
TGACTCCCTAACAAATAAATTGTCCAATAAATGTAGTGAGTGAAAAGTATAATATATAATATACTGAAATGTGGAAGAGCCGAAGTTTAATGTAGCAGAAAATGGAAATACGTGCCTCAAAATTGTACTTAGTAATGTACTTAGTTACATCCCATCACTGCGACTGTGTTATTTTAAATTATGGTAGTAGGTCAAAATCTGATACTACAGTAATAAGTGTATATCTTAAACAGCAACTACATAAGACAGTATGTCATTGTTAGGACTACTTTTCTTACATACAGTAGTATCTGTTAACTGGTAATTGACCCCAAGTGTTGTTATCATCATCCCTGACTTGTCACATGTCTTTCACCTTCCTGCCTGTGGTGGGTCTCCATGCAGCCGAGTAACTCCGGCCTGTTATGTGGTAAAGCGTGTTCATGTGATACGTGTTATAGTGCCTCTCGTCCCCCACGAAAGACTGTGAAATGTTTTGGCTTGCCCTCGCCCAGTGTGGAGACTTTAGCTGTTTATGTTTTTCCAGCGGCGGAGATGTGGTCAGCGATGCGGCCGGGTCGGGAGGAAGCTGTAAAAAAAAAAAAGAAAAAAAAAAGCCACACAAAGGGGGAGCTCTCTGCTGGCTGCTGTTTGCACTCCCCACCACATCCTTCGCTTCCTCTCCGGCTTTACTGGTTTTTCTCCTCCTGCATCTTTTTCTCCCTCCCAGTTTCATAAAGTGGTGCGGCCTGCTGAGATTCTGTTAAACTGCGGGAAGACCCGGGGTTTCATGTGACATTAAAATGATGAGATAAGTACACAAATGGAATAATTTTGGAACATCCGCCTCTTTGAAAATGTATTTTGTGGTCTCCGCAGAGTCATTTTAGAGAGCAGACTCACATTTTTGTTCTTGGGAGTTCCTCTCATTGATAATCCTATCAATACAGGGACTACCAATGGACAAGTTATTAATCTCAGTTTCTACTACACAAAGGAACAGTTCACCCAAAAATGAAAATTCAGTCATTATCTACTCACCCCCAAGAAGGTTCGTAGTCAACAAAACATGTCTGGAGCATCACAGCAAATCAGTGTTGTGGGGGACTTTAAAACAAGTCCCTGGCTACTTCGGTTGTTTAGGAGAATGATGCAACACTGTTTTGCCGTGACGCTCCAGAAATGTTTTTTTTGTATCTGTGCGGAGGTGAGTGGATGACACATTAGATCACTATTTATCGCTATTTATGTTGAAACTGCATGAAATTACTAAGTCGATTTTCCATTTCTGTTACCTGTGTAAACTATCACATGACACTATCACATGACACTTGTGTTGAGATTTTTTCGTCATGTTGTTTCCATGAACTATTGCGTCAACGTGGACGAGGAGTCAAAGTATTTGAGATTTTTTGTGCTGAACAACACACGATGATTACATCAAAGACTGTACGTGGGTTGTTCTTGTGAAACTGAACTGAACCCAAAAGTGCCTCGGTGAAGAAAATGAGAATCAGCCGAAATGACCTCAGTGTGCAGAAATGTCCCTTGGAGGCCTCAGACTTTTTCTGTAGTGGAAACACAACAACAGCAACAACACACAAGCGAACCCTGTTGCAGAACATCTTGTGTGCAAAGGCAGGAGGGAGACGCACAAGCAAACATTTAACGACCAATTTCCAGCCTCACTTCCACTTCTGTCCCATAAAGTGCACACAGGCCTTGTTTTACAGTGCACAAACACTGACGTGGTGTAAATTCTTGAATGTGTGTGTGTGTGTTTAGTGCATTGTGAACATGATCCCATAACCTGTTAATAGCTTCCGGGAGGAGGAGCTTCCTGTTGATATTGAGGAAGGAGCGCTCACAGGCGGGGCTGTTGACTCGCCGCCGGGCGAACGCTCCCTCGCTCACGCTTCACTGCTGAACTGTGTGTGTGTTTGTGTTTAGGTGTTTGTCTCGGCGTTACAGTCTGCTGACTTTTTAGCGAAAGAAATGTTCTGATACCTGTTAGTGTTAAACACAAATATATAGTGATTTATCAACCTCTCATCAGACATCAGTTATCAGCCGGCCTTCGTCTGCTGCGGATGTGATGGATGGTCACGGAAGAACCAAGAAATAAACTGATGATGATTGTAGAAATTTGAATGTAGTTCAGATTTGTTTGTTTATTTTTAAGGGTCAGTTCACCCAAATTACAAAAAAGCATTTTCCCTGTTCACTTTAAGGTGCCTCGCCATGAAGATTGCTTCAGTATTTATGTCTGGGATTTTAGATATTCGTCTTCACCCCACGACAGTGGAAATTTGTTTGTGATGCCCAGAGCATTGAAATATGACATTTAAAACAAATTATGAACACCAAAGAAACAATATCCCAATACTGTGAATAATCTGTGGATAAAACTACAATATTTTTTCTTTGGAATGACTCCAAAGGAAATGACTGTCTCCCCTACAAAAACTGCTGAGCTGTGATTGGGTTCAACGGGCCCTTTAAGTGTTGGACAATGATGAGGGTTGGTTTAAAAGTTCTCCTGCAGCGTAACGGGTCAGATAAGTCACCTTCTTTTTTAACGAGCTGGTAATTCCAGAAGAAAGTCGGTGTTTCAGTGGAGAGTGTTTGTGTCCCTCGGGGGCTCGAGATGCTGTTTCACAGGTTTTTCCAATCTGAGAAACACAATTCTGGCTATAATTTTTTTCCTGCATTGGACAAAACCTGTATATCCATAGTGTCCTTTTACCACACATGTTATACGTCTTGCCTCACAGCGGGCGCCAGACGGAAAATAGTTATTCGACATTTTTTCCTGCTCTCAACTGAATCAGCAGACCCTCTTCTTCTCCCCATCTTCCTCCTCGTCTCTTTTCCGCTGCTTCCTGCCTTTCCCTGAAAAACAGGAGGATTATCTTTTCGGAAATTCCCCCTTAACCCCCTCCAGGGGATGAGGCGATAAACGGAGGCCAGGGACAAAAGGAGGAGGGAGTGGAGAGAGAAAGAAGAAGAGGAGGAGAGGCAGGAGGAGAGGAAGACCCTGCACCCACGCCTATTGAGTTACAGCGAGTGTCACTCTGAACTCAGGAGATGGTCTTAACGACAATCGACTGTAGTTTATCTGATGTGCACACCTATTCACACACACACACACGGCGACACCTGTTCAAATAGGTGCAGGAGGGGACAGGTAAACAGTGAAGCCCTCGCGCTGCTCAACTAGCGGCGTTTCTGTTTGTTTTTGATGTCTCTGTTTGACTTTTGTTCAGCAGGAGAAAAAAAAAGCCGCCTGTTTGCCGGAAAGGTTTAACAACCTGTTTCCACCTCTGCGCTCATAAAACACAAAAGTAAACAGTTTTTTCACTTTTACGTGATCGGCAGTTGAGATTCCTACTGCTGATCTGGTCAAATATAATCCCACAGAAGAGACGGTAGAGGTACAAACTGTAACAGCTGAATCACAGTGTTTCATGATATACTACCTCGAACTAACTTACGGTGCAAAGATAAACAGTGACCTGCATGCTGCATCATTTTCGCATTTGCTGGAAAAAAAGTGCAATTTAAACCCTTAAACTGCCACCAGTGATCTGAATTCCAATATGTTTAAGCCTGATTCCAGGGAACTATAACTTCATTCATTAGCTCAAGGACTTCATGAACAAGTCTTCTGGAAAACATCTGAACTATGTTTGAAGAAATGACTCAAATTTGAAATCAGTCGGCCTAAGCTACCAAACTAGCTTACTGCATAACCAGCGGTGTGACATCTGACGGTCATTACAGCTTTTAGATGAGCTTTGGAAGCTGTTACCTAACTGACACCTGTGTGCGTTTCATTCTCAGGTTTTTTTCACATTGTCACACTAGCACACATTCGCACCAGAGAGCCACTGAGTCACTGACGGTCTTTTGGCATGAATGTGTTTACATATTCGAGGATATTGAATACTCCACATCATCAGCTGTTGGAAACGTCGGCATGGGAACACTGGCGGTACAGTTCAGCTTGTAAAACGTTGGCTTATCAGCTGAACTGGAGTCATTGTCACATTATTATTAATAACAAAGCTCAAAGGACTTTGTCTCAGTGATGAACTGTCAATAGAAGCAGCAAATACTAGTAATGTACAACACAAGGATTTTGGCCACGTCAACTAGGGATCATAGTCCCATGTTTAATTACAATATTCATATTTTTAAAGTGCTTGAAAAGTTACAAGAGCTACATTTACTAGTAATTTCTAAGAATTTAGAGACATATTGATCTGTTCAACACAGCGTGTACATTTTTGATGTGTCTTTCTTCAGTATTATTAGTCATACAGAAATTTTATAGCAACAAACCCTCTGAGAATCATTGTCCCAAAAAGCTTTACCTTTAGGAGTAATTTTCATTCTTTGGTAGAAAGTGTTACACATGTGTTTATTGTTACATTCAGCAGGATTCCAACTCTGCTTATCGTCAAAACGTGTTCTGCTCTCAGTGCTTCTTGAAATTGAAAAAATACTTTTCATGAGATGAGATAGACTGGGGTATCTTTCATTACATTCACTTGTTATATGAAATGATCTTAAAATAAAGAATTGTTCATAACAACAGAGCATACCAAAGAGGTCATTTACATAAACATAACCTTTGTCAACCCAGTTTTGCTCAAATATAATTTTTTCTTAGCCATAGCATCCCTGCTATCCCATGTAATGTTGGGAAAAGTATTGAATGTTACATAGTTTCCCAGCGAGGAGGACGTGTTGGTGAAATTTTGGCAACTTAAAAGGGAATTTGGTAATGTGGAAATCAAAGGTATTAAATGAAGAACACCCAGTTTTCATAAATATTGTTTGGAATAAAATGTCATATAGAATTTGGCACCATAGACTGTAAAATACACGGACATAAACACCTCAACAAATCATAAACGTGTGTCTGCTGTAAAGTTGGATATTTGACATGGGGTCATATGAGGACTGAACCAGATTTGGGGCCAGCCTCAAGTGGCTTCTCGAGGAGCTTTTGGCACATTTTTTCAGCCAGGAGGTTGCTGCATGTCGACACATATTACATTTCAAATGAATATATCAATCTCCTCACAAACTCAAGTTCAAGTTCAAGTTACTTTATTAGCACCCAGAGGTAGATTTTGTTTGCAGTCCTCATCCACTCATGTATAGGAAAAACTTGTGGAAATTAAAAAATAGCAACAACAAACCAAAATGAATCAGTATAAATTGTTAAGGTTGTAAAAACAATCGGTAAAATATAAATAAATAAGTCAATAAAATAAATACAGCAATGAGTAAAAATAATTATAGCAGTAATAAATAATCACCTGTGCAAAATATAGCTGACATACCACTTATTGTTGTCTTGATAGAACATTAACAGAACTTATTGTGGCCTGCTACCTCTAGCATAACACCTGTGTGTGTAACCAGGCTCCTATCATCATGATCTCTTCATTAGTCAACTTTTCACGCTGCATTTCCCCTGCAGTAATACACACAATGAAGACAAATTGAGGACACAACTAGAGGAAGCACAGTTTTTAAGGGGCACGCGGCCCTGAGCAGCGGCAGCAGCAGCAGCCTGATGCAGCGTAGCATGCTGGGACATCTTTGCAGGCTGGTCTCAGCTTAAACACTCGTGGCCTGTTTTTACAGGGCTTAGCGTGCTGAAAGCTTATCTCCGGTGAAAAGGGGGAGCGGTGGATGAAAAAAAAAAAGTGAGGGGAAAGAGAGTGCGAGCACAGGGGGGGAAAAAAAGCTGACTTCCGCACGGGGAAGGTTCAAAGGGACCTCCGCTCCTGCGTGATCTGTTTGTTGTCATTTGATCCCTGAGTTGATTTTCTGTCTCTCTTTCGGCCTTCCTGTTCCTCTCTTTCACTCACAGGAAACAGGAGGACACATGTACACAAGGCCTCTGGCAGCAGGTTCACCCTTTCCCTTCCTTTGTGGGCCAATAAAATGCTATTTGTTTCTTCTCCAACTTCCTGTATCGTGGACACACAGTGTGCTGTGCCCTTAATAGTTTCACTTCCTTGACACATAAACTGCTAATGTTCATAAACCGTCTTACAGTCCAGTAAGCCCCAAAAGGCGAAAATAGAGCACCTTTTACTCTCATTATGATTTTCTAGGAAAAAGTCATTAACTGTGTTAAGCGCCGGATGCCTTTTCCTACTTGCATACCTTTGCTTAAGATATTTACATAACGTGTCCTGTGACCGTGAACTGTGTTCTGTATGTAAACAGTTGTGCCACGGCAGAGGGCAAACAGCTATCTTAACTACCTCTGAGCGTTTGCTTTGCATCAGCCAAATAAGACACATAGCAAGCAATGATTTGGTGAAACTTGTGTCAAAAAAGTTTTTTATTTTATTTTATTTTTTTTATTTCCCTGGATTAAACCTAGATGTGTTTGACCTTTAAATCACCATATTGTTGCTTACCACTGACTATAATATATGGATGGAAGCCAATAATAAAGTGCCTTAAATTTGCATTCTTTCTAATGGCGAGCAGGGGTCACCTCCACTAACTGCAAAAAAAAAAAAATGCATGTATGTAAGCCAATGAGAAAATGACCCCAGTTTTCACTTGTTTTATTACCTCGGTAAACAGTTTTGTAAAGCGTTGATGGTCCCAAGTGCTAGTATCAGGTCTTCTTCAATACTTGTGGATGATGATCCCATTTAGAGTAAAATAGACGATAAATCAGGGAATGCCGTGGCTAACTTGTGATTGGCAAGCAGCTACCACGCCGTGTCCTCGGGTTCTCAGTTAGATCCAAATATAGTTGCTTCTAACTCCAAAAATACAACAACAACAATAAACAAGATGGCGACGGCCATAATTCCAAACTCTCGAGGCTTCAAACCAATGGGGGACCTCACATGGGGTTCACACTTGGTGGCCGCTGGGGAACGAGCCGTGCTCTCGGAACAGTTAAGGTTTACCACTGGGCAGTATGTGGGAACATTTTCTTAAAAGAACATGCACCCATACACAACTTTTTGTGAATTGCTGGGGAGATTTAAATAAAGCGGCATCCAAAACCCTCATTCTGTTGACAGTTTTCACTCTATATACTATATACTTGTCAAAATAAACTTCCAAAACGAGTCTGAAACTTAACCACTGCTGCGTTTGTTTGAAGCTGTAATGCAGACATGAACTAGGCAGCAGAATCAGCATTTTTGGTAGCAGTGCGGTGGGACTGCTGTTAGTTATGTAAAGACAGTGTGAACACAGCTTTGGAAGGAACATGTTTCAGTGCCATAGCAGACTTGAAAAAGTTTTCTTTTTTTTATATACTTTATTAATCCCCGGGGGGAAATTATTATCAGATATTTCACATGCAACCACACCCAAAATTGTTTTCTGCATTTGACCCATCTCTAGCTGCATATTGTAAGTATACACAAATACACACACACTCTGCCAGCTAGGAGCAGTGGGCTGCTGTGACAGCGCCCAGGGAGAATATGGGGGGGGTTCAGTGTCTTGCTCAAGGGCACCTCAGCAGTAACCCAGAAAGTGAACTGGCACCTCTTCAGCTACCAGTCCACATATTGTGGTCAGTAGCTGGACTTGAACCGGCCACCCTCCGGTCCCCCAGCAAAGTTTCTACCGGCTGAGCTACTGCCGCCAAAACTGACCTGCAGTTTGCCCGCAAAGACTCGCAGTGTGAAGACTGATCCGGCCTTGTCTGTATACTTTTTGACTTATTCCCAGAAAACGAGGAGAAAAAAAAAAAAAAGACACTTCCCGCCAGCCCCCCTCCCACAAAGCCGCCAGGCCTTCCGACATGGCTCAGTTTTCAGTTGTTTTATCTGGTTCCTTTTTCTGTGGAATAAGGGACCAAACGTGGGAACGGTCTCCCTTCCTCAGATAAGGAAGTGGTGCACTTCCTGGCATCTTGGTGTGTTGTTGGTCTGCAGCCATATAGGCCGAAGGTCGCTCTAGTGGATCACACATCCTTCCTTCCTGGCTGACCGCAACCTGTTTGGCGAGCAGGACTTCTGTCTCGGCCTGTCTCAGTATGTATTTATGTCGTATCAAGGGAGAGGACTTCGATGTTGTTAAAGCTCCAATAATTCAAGGAGTTAACTTAAAGATGGAAATGAAAATATGAATTATTTCGATTGTTTATTTTCGTTACATGAAGTTTTCCTCGAGGCAGCATCTAATGGCCATTATTGGAACTACAGCTCAAGAATCTAAAGCAGTGACTTTGGATCAACTTACAACATCAACCTGCTGTGTGTGTGTGTGTGTGTGTGTGTGTTTGTGTGTGTGTGTTTTGGCCCCAGTGGATTCGGAGGAACACAGATTTATGGGAAGTACCATCTGGGTAGTGGTGGCAGCTATGACCGGCCAATATCCTATTTACCCTTCACACACACACACACACACTGTCCCTAATTCACACATGGTCAACATAATACTCGTCACTGCTGCTTTCAGTACAAATCTCTTTTCCGACCGTTTATAATACTTTGTCAGTATTTGTCTCTGTTATTTTAGTCTGTACAACTTAGATTTATTTTGCCGTATTACTTCACTGACGGAGGCCCAGACAGTTGACACATTCATATGCACAGTAATGCTGCCAATTCTGCACATACATTACGCCAGTATCTGATGCTTCAACCTTCAAAGTCTTTTGTTAGATGTTTACCTAAAATAGACATTGGCACTGTATCTCTGTATTACTCATTGGGAGCATGTGTGTAGTATTTGTCAGTATGTTCTGCTGCCAACTGTATCAGCCATTTTTCATCCACCCTGACATATTCCTCTGACATGAGTGGATGGCACAGCATGAAGAGGGTCATGAAGTTGTAGACCTTCATGCCACATGAGAGAAAATATTCTTTGTAAGAGTTTAGGCGGAGTTAAGGAGTCTCACAGCCTGAGGAAAGAAGCTGCTCTGTAGTCTGGTGGTACGGCGGCAGGTTGAACAGACTGCAGCTGGGGAACCATGCCGGTTTGAGATGTTTTTCAGTCAAGACGCTTTCTATTGCTCCTCTGTAAAAGTTGACCAATTCTTAAGTTTCGTTTCCTCTCCCTTTTCATGTCTTCCCAACAATCTCTCATTCCAGGTCCTCATATATGACGTGCTGTATTTGTAAATTGAATATCCTTACTTTTGGTCAGACAACAGATCTGTGTAATTTTGTTACACTTTATAAGATAGTTGATTTATCAGTTAATTGGAAAATGAAACAGCTGCAGTGATAATGAAGATAATCACTAGATGCAGCTCTGTATAAGTAAATCACAGAATTTCAGGAAGACCTTCTGTCAGTTGGCAGATGTGATAAGGACTCAGCTAGGTAAACATGCTAACCAGCTTTCCATTGATAATCTCAAACGTGGTGCATGCTAGGACATGTAGGCCCTGAGCCAGAAACCAAAGGAGACCGCAGATTTATCTTTTGTCTGAAAGAGGTGTAGTTTTAATGAACTATACATTTTCTAGCCTGGCTGATGACATGATCATCTAAAACTATTTATTAAGTTTGTATCTGTGCATCGACAGCCGTCCTCTCTTCTGCTGTGTGATTGACAGCCGGACAGGTCCTGAACGCGCGATACTCACTCTCCTTGTGTGAGTAAGTGTGTCACTTGGATCATCTCCGTCCCTCTGTTTCCCCTTTGCTTCCTCCCATCCCTTCCGCCCTCGCTCATCGTGCCTCCATGTGTCGGTTCAGTCATGTGTTTGGCTGCAGACTCGAGGATCCTCTCCTGGTTAATGGTTTTTTCTCTAAGCCTGCTGTCACAGCCTGTCCCTGAGTGGTCCTCGTCTGAGGTGAGGTCAGCATGGGGATCAGTCATCACACTTGTTTTTTTAACTACACACTCAAAGCGCTTCACCGGCAGGTTGATGAATCAGAGGTGCTTAATGATGTTAGCGGTTTAAGGGCAGTGAGATGAAGACAATTTCCCCCAAGGTGGTTCTAGTTGATACTACTAGTTGAGAACAAAGCTCTACATGTACAGTATCTTAAAGAAAGACGTTTGCTTTACAACTTTCCCAAAACAACTTTTCCAGTCAGAAAATGATGAATTAAAGATAAATGTTTTATGTAAGACGTAAGACAATGTAAAATTTGTTTTCTTGGCACCTTCAATTAAAATAAAAAAAAGCTTTAATTTAATTTAAATTTGATTTCTTGCAATACTTTGTGAAGCAGGTGCATGCATGTTGAGTTAGTTGAAATAAAACCAGATGAAAACCTGTTTAAATTCCACAGCAAAGAACTAGATGATTTGGCTCAAAAGTCAACCATCCCTTAATTTAAAATCCTGCATAACATTTTTATGATACAATATGCTTTGCTAGTTGGCCAAAATCATCTTATTTAGTTACCAATAAATGAACATGAATTCTAAAGAAATCAAGTACATTCACCAAGAATGAAGTCCTGCTATATTTACGCCCAACATAAATAAATGGTGTCCAATGGTCACTAGCATTTTACGTCAACAGTCTGTAGTTGCTGTTAATTCTGAATGGATGCTGCAGTTCACTTTCTTTCTCTGACTTTCAGCACCGCACAAAGCCAACGTCCCCTATTCAGCATTTTTTGGTCTTCTGGGTCATCTCCCACAATGCACCTCTGGTGCAGCCTGCTTCCCAGTACGTGACAGTGAAGTCGCCTGTCATCAGACCGCCCTGATCCCTTGTTTCTTTCACCTTCTCTTATCCCTCCATCCGTCTTACCTGCGCTGATTGGATTGACGGGACACCTGCCTGTTTTCACTCTGCTCTTACTGAAACGCTTTCACCACTGTCCTTCCCTGCTTCTGTCTTGTGCTGTTTCTACTCATCTCTCCTGTCACTTCTTATTGTCTTCTTTTCTACTTCTTCTTCTTTGCATTTTCTTGTCCTTCATTGGGTTACTTATCATGCTCTTCCTTCTTCTTCTAGCTGGTACTTAACTGTAACTAATCTGTAAGGCAGAGGCGGCCTTTCACTTTAGAACATAAGAAAGTATGTTCTCTTCTAGCAGAGAAGACATCTGTTTTTGTCAGTTTGCAACAACTTACGTCAACAGGTTAACCTAAAACGGAAGGGGAAGTCATTTTTTTGTGGGTTTTACATACACCAACAAGCCTGTTGTGCATCACTGCCTTAACCAAGAACGCAGCTGTCATTTCCGCTGTGCAGTCAGATGTGTTTTGGAGATGTCAATGTGTGTGTGAATCCTCCAATTAAAATGATAAGAAAGAAAACAAAACATGGGTGCGCCACATGTTATGCCCTGTTTACTTGCTCTCAGCGTGCTGGTTGCGGACAGTATGAAACTCAGTAAATCATGACTCCAAAAGAGCAATGTTCAACTGAACTTTCCGTGACACTGCCCCTGTAGGCCTTTCTTTCCCAGTGCAGCACACAGCAAGGCCCCAAAATATCAAGAAACACAGGGAATACTCCCCACTGTGCTGCAGGAAAATACCCCTATTTGTGACATATGTTGCTTGTCTCAAACTGACCTATGCAGCTCTGCAAAAAGTTTCTCCACATTCCGTATTAGCTTGTGCTCAAATGAAAGATTTTTACATCCCAGAGTTTGTTGTCTGAGCGACAGTTTGCTTATTCCTGTCTGATGAGTAGTTTGTTGACCTCCTTATCACTCCCAATCTGCTCTGCTGTCAGAGTCACTGGTTTTATTAAAATAAGATGAAGAACCATCAGTCGTCCCTGGTGGATCGTCTGCCTCACAGTGATGAGTGTGAGCAACAACCAATACACTAAGTAAAAATGCTAAATAAATACACAGTTTGATAAATATCCTGATTAATTTGTTAAACAGTACCCTGGAGTTTTGTTTTACATGAATTAAAGCTGTTGATATTTAGTGTAAATGCAGAAACCCAATGAAAGACCTAAACAAACAATGAATTGATCCCATTACCAAGTATTCCAAAGACTGGTATATCTTATTCCTCTGTGCCATAGAGCTTATTGCGCCAAACCTTTGTTCTCGATGACATGTTCCTTCATGCCCATGAAAAATCATGCCGTGGTTTATTTTGATTCAATCCCACATGCACCGTCCGGCTGCCAGAAATACTCATGACAACACCAAATGTGTATTAAACCAGCCCCGAAAATGGTCCACAGCAAATGCGCCATTTACTTCTGTTTGTGTAATTACTGCTAAAAGCTACGGTGCCCAGCTGTTTTAGGATTTTACCCAGCCTTTTTAAAAACAGTGTATTTTTAAAGAATTACGTCTTCAGCCCAAATGAGTTTGTTGTTGAGAGCCACAGACAGGATATGGAAGTATAGAGAGACAGGCTAACTACCCTTTTTTCCGTAATTTCATGGGATTTGTTGGCAAGAAAAAAACATGTCATAAAGACAGTGCCCTTTAATGACCATTTACAAAAGCTTTCACTGCACTAGATCCCCTTTAATAATCCTGATGTTTTTGTTTGTGTGTGCAAGTGTTTTGGAAAAGCCCTACTTCCTCAACATCTACTCCAAGCCTCTAATCTAGTGATTTGCCAAAAGAGAGAAAAAAAAAAAAAAAACATCACTCCAGAACACAACAGTGCCCCCCAACTCCCACCCATTCTGCTCCCTATAATCCCCACCAGGTGTTGGCGAACTCTAGCCTGCACCCCTTCACCCTCTCAGCCCTCTCCTCCTACCACCACTTCATCATCCCCCCATTCCCGGAATCCAACATCCAAACGCTTTGTATCTGGCAAACGCTGTTTTTATTCCCTCTCCTCTGGCTACCCTCCTTCCAAGTCCGCCCTTCTCACTCTCCTCTCCTTCCTTCCCCTGTTCTCTGCACTCCTTCCACCCTCCCCGGTCCTGAGTCCGGATGTCCTGTGTCCATCTGTCAGCACGTCTATCCCCAGACTGGAGAAAGGGAGGGAGGGGAAGAGAGGAAGGAGATGACAGACAAGAGAAAGCGAGAGGAGCAGCCAAAGGGCTCAGATGAGACGGCCCTCACTGTCAAAAACGGCTCCTATCTTCTCCCTGAAATGATAAACAGGAATTTTTATTTGCTCAGGAAGTGAACGCCTCATGTCAGGTGACTTGCAGGAAAGGACCCAGCCACCTTGGTCCTTGCTTTGCCAAAAACAGAAGACCCAGAACCATGAGTCCTTTGAAGTTCAGTTTTATGTGATGGTTCGCCAGCGTTTGTAGACAAACGGTTTTCCAAAGAGCTTTTACAGAGAGTTTGTGGAGAAAAGGTGATCTTCCCATGGGAAGATGAGAGTGTCTTCCGCTGTTTTCCCCTCTGAGGCCTTGATTTCACGCATCATCAATCCTGACCTGTGTAACCCAATAGGAACCCTTTGTTCTTTACATCAAAGAGGTCCCACTGGACCAGAGATCAATCAGCGATTGATAGCACAAAGCGGATTCCACCCGTTTGGAAAGCCATCAATACCGTGACTAAAGGAAGGGAATCCCTCTTCGGCCAAGTGATTGATTTGATTAGGTCTCTTCCCCTCCAGTTCCCAAGATAACCGTATTCTTCCCCTGCTTTCACCGCTCATACATGTGGAGATTTTATTATCAAGGTATGTCATTTTCATCTGGCTGCTTCATCCCACATGAACTCTCTGACGTTTCCAGATTGTTCTGGTTTCCTAGAAACGTATTTTGTCTTCGATGACTTGTTGCATGAAACCAACATCTGTCTCAGACAACAATACAGCACACGCTTTTCATTAAGGTGATGAGATCGTCTTCTTAGCAGAAGGACAACCACACGACTAAAGGAAAGTAAAATGGGGATTACTTTAGTCAACCTTTCAAACAGACCCAGTTTCCTTCCTGTATCCAATGAAAGACTTTTGCGCTATTTGTTATTTTCTACCAGTGGCCTCTGTTCCTGTCATACCCAGAGTGCCTGGCCATGTCTCACCGTACAATGTCTCTCTTTGCTAAACAGGCAGTAACCTCATGACCTTGCAGCCGGTCTTCCTGAACATAGAGGGGAAATGGGAAAGAGGCCTGTGTTGTGGCTAAGTCATGATCAGGCGCCAGGAAGGCAGGAAGTCCATTTCTCACATAAACACTAAAGATTCAGCACTTTCAAGCAAGATACAGAACTGTTTGTTCAAATAGAGCACATAAACACACAAAATGATAATGATAAGCATGTAACCGTGCCCACACAAAAGTTTTGATGAGAAGTAAGCACTGTGAGTACCTAGCCCATGACTTTATCTTGGAAGTTACATCACTCAGTGCTGTAGTTGAGTGAATGTTGGTGAGTGAGAGAATAAAGAAACCAAATGCAACAAAAGGAGAAAACGTCTTTAAGGGAACTTGGGCAACTTTTATTTTAGGTGAGGAACAAGGGTCTAAGTGCTTATAGTTCAGTGAAGATTCCTGAATCTCAATCAGTTACCGGCAAACCAGCATACTAATAGGCACTCCCTGAGCAAGCCAGAAGGTCTTCACAAACAAATTAAAAGGTCCCATTTCAAAGAAAGTTTATTTTTGAGTCTCATTCTCAACTCGTCAAATACTGTCACCCTTGGAATGGCAGCTGACCCGACCTACAATCCCAAATCACAGTCCTTTGGGATTGAAGGATGGGTTGGCTGCCATCCCAAAACGCATCCGTGTTCGATGAGCTGGGAAAACCAAAGTGTCAGTACAAACTCAAAAATCTACTTTTCTTAAGAATAGCACCCTTAACCTCAGTTGGCTAACTAAGGCATTTCAGGGACAGTAGTCTTGGTGCCTATTTACAGAATTCACAAATAGGTAATTAAAAACAAACTTAAGTCAGCATATATAACAAAACATGTATGAATTTGCATTTGCTTGAAGGTTATCCACTTAGAACCAGTTTTCAGTTGGTAGTTTATCTGTCTTGGCCCTGTTTGCCAAGCATTTATCACCAAAAGGTAAAATAAACTGCTATACTGTTTGTTTGTGGTTGGTGCAAAAATTAAGGTACAGTAAAGTTGTGAATCCAAAACCTTCACAGGCATCATTGTTTCCCTCAAGTTTAAACACCAATCCAATAACAATTCATTCATTTTGACCTTAACTTAGAAGTTTCACATTGCAGAGAAAAGTACATACAAAAACACGGGCAGCAGGATGTCTGATTTCCTCTTAGTCACACCCATCAGCCCTCTGTCTTGATTGGCTCTCCACCCTCCTGGGGGCTTTCTATAGCCCATACAATAATTTCTGGCTCTGGTACAGTAACCCCTGCCCCCTCCTGTCCTGGCAACTTGTTGTAGTGTGCTGTGTGGGCAAAAGGCCAGCCAGCAAGCAGCCGGCCGTGGAACTGTGACGTTTGATCTTCAGGGAGGCACCAACAGCACTGAGCCTTCCTCGGCTGATGCGCTTTGTGCATAAGTGGCATTAGCTGCAGGGAGATCCGTTAAGACACCGCAGCCATGCACGAGACCTGTGGGCAGCTGGCCCTCTGCAGGGCTGGTGGGATTGAAGGAGCCAGGGTGTGTGGTGGTGTGCCAGGAGTTAGGTCGGACGTGGATGTGGGAAGGGGAGAGTGAAGCTGAGAAGGGAGGGGGGGCAGCATTGCCAACTCAGGCCCAGTCAAATCCCAGATATAACCGGTGCAAGGGTAAGGGCGCCAACATCGAGGATTAGGCCTCTCAGCCACAGGGGGAACGGAAATATGTGTGTTGGAATATGTGTGGAGGGAACAGAATGCACGTGTGTCCTTTGATGAATATGAGTATGAATACCACTAAGGGGAGTTGTTTATGGAATGAGTGCTTGAGTGCATTATGAGCTCAGCGTAAATGACGACAATGACGGCAGGTTTGTTTTATTTTGACGTTACCCGCTTTTGTGCGTGTGCTCACGTGCATGTGCGTATGAGTGTGATGTGGCTCAGCATGGTGACAGTTGGTGGCCCAGGTTGCCGAGCAGTGACAGTGGTAATCGCTTCATCCCGGGCATTTGACTAACGGATGTCAACTCTAAGCGTAAAGCGGCCGTCTGCTTGCTGTCGTTGTGTGTCACTGTCACAGCTGCTGGAGCGCTGAAAGGAAATCTGCTGTCATTGGATTTAAACACACCCCGTCTTCAAGGAGTAGCGTGTACTGTAGGCCTCAATTGAGGTGACTTGAAAATTAGATCAAATGTTGCTTAGTGTGCTCCATTGTGTGTAGCGTGGATAGTGGGGACAGTACAGCTGGGCGAGAAGGATGGTGAGCCAGTGAGCGTGTGAAACCATTGGGTATCTCTAACAAGATGTCACAACATTTCTGGCCATGTTTGTGGCGACAAAACCGTGGTATATCTGTCGGGACCATCAGGAAGTTTTCTTTGCGGTGACAAAACTATGTATTTAAAGGCAAAAAAAGAAATATATTTATCTTTTCCTAACCCTGGCCAAGTGGGTTTTGGTCTTAACCTAACCAGACCAAAAGCACAGCATTGCAACATAAAGAAATGTAAAAAAAATGAACATATATACTGGCAACCGGGTTGTGAAATGTTTTTGTAACAGGATTTCCTCCAGCTAGTTGTTCCAAAGTTCAGCAGCTCTGTCTGCAATTGTTGGATTACCTTTTTGTGTTTGATCTAAACCTTGGAACAGTTAAACGGAGACTACATCCTCTTAGCTGATGCAAATGAACCACTCTCTTAAAAAGAAAAACCTAATTATTGTTTATCTTCAGAAGCGTGTAAGACTCAGGGCTTTGTGTCCACCGGAGTTCCTCGAAACTCATTTCTTCCCTGCCGCTCACTTGGTCAAAGGTCACCCCCTGTGCTAATTGTTCCAAAGGGGTTGGAGTGTAGTGAGGCCTGCTCTCCTGGACTGACTCCAGACATCAGAACAATGGAGGCCCACTGTTTGTGTGTGAGTGAGTGACAGCCTGGGTGGCCCACAGCTACACAACATCGGGGCGTAGTGGGGTCAAGTTGAGCAGAGTCGGTTCTTGTTTTGCTGTGTAGAGCAGACCTCGTACCTATTGCTAACATTTGCAGAGCACCCAAAACCCTCTAGAGAGTCGTGTCAAGGGGCACTCAGACAGAGAACTGGAGTTTGGTGAACATGAGATGTGAAAGACATGCAGGGCTTGCAGTGCAAAGAGGAACTCTGATGTAAACCAAATATACATTGGACATATAATATATCAGTCATTAAGTCAGAGTTAACTATGTCGGATTTGGAGTCTGAGTCTAATCAGAGATCATGATTTCTGTAACATTTCTATATTATGCAGAAAAACATGGACTTCACAAGGATGCAATTATGTTAGTGACAGACTCAATAGATAAAGGGGGCAGAAGTATAACCTGTAGGTTGGAGGGGTGGATGGTATCCATTTTAAAAGTGTGGCTTGCCTTTATCCAGGTCGAAACAGCAAGACAGAAATCTCATTAATTAGCAGCTTCATCAGTTTTGGAATGAGAATCGTGGTAGAATATTCAGTCTCCATTTTGTACCATTCTAATTCTTGGCAGTTGAACATTTCAAGGTATTCAGCTGGTCGCCATAATTATCGTACACCCGGTAGGCCCATTCACAGTTGTGTTCTGATTGTGTTCAATTTACTCAACACAGATAATTGAGACTGTCAAGATGATTAATGACTACCTGCTCCACTCAGCTAGCTTTTAGTTAGGTCTACAGCAAGGTGGCTATACTCGTCCTGTTAGCCCTGCTGGCCTTTAGCCAGCCCCTCCTCAGTGTTTTTTTTTAACATGGAATATTTACCTGTCAATAAAACTCTGGTTGGGACAGGGGTAGAACTGCATTGCCAACCAACTACTCTAGAATCCTGTCTTTGAGTGTTCATTGGTTTGAGTCTTCTGGTGACTATATTTGCAGACCTGTTAGCTTTGGCTAGCTGCTCCCACTCTATTAGCAAATGTTTTCACTGTTTTTTTTGTTTGTTTTTTCACAGACTATTTACCTGTCAGAAAAATTAGGCCGGTTGGGACATGGGCAGAACTGCAACCATACTGTATTCATAGCTACTGCGTTAGCTAACCTAGCAAACCACTGCAAGCAAATCCAGGATCCAGTATTTGGGTGTTTTTTTATTTCATTTTTGTTTGCTTGCTGCAAGACAGATTGTCCTGTTTTAGTACATCGATGATTTAAACAGTAATTAAATTGCTGATATTATAATCACACACCTGTGGCTTTAGCCCGGGTCACAAAAGCTCTGTTAGCCGGGTTGTTTATCCAACAGGATAAGCCCACTCAAGAGTAGCATCAAACCTTCATTTAAACTTGGATTGCATGGTCTATGACCAAGCTATTATACACAGACAAATTATATAAACTGATCAATTAGTCTGTTTTTCACTAAATGTAGAAACACCCAAGGCTAGCGCCACTGCCCTATGTTTTCAGAAGAAATATACGCAGTAATCCAGGATCTCCTTGTTTTGCCCAGAGGCCCTGAATCTAAAGACTACTGATACTGCTCAAGCCACACTGTAACAAACAGTGCTACTGTGTGTGTTGATAAGACGTCACACACCTGTGGCCGACAGGCACACAGTGTGGTGTGTGTCAGAGGGTCAGCGAGGGGTGTGAACAGAAATCAAAGCAGCTGTTCTCATGTGAGTTTTCGTCATTATCTGTCTTTGAACGACTTGTTGTTCACCGAGGAATCAGCGCTGAATCAGTAACAATGAGTTTGTGACTCAAATCCACTTTCTTTATGCACCGCATGGCCAAAAGTATGCGGACGTAAGTAATCGTCTAACATCTCAGTCTCAAACTGTTGGCATTGAATTGTGGCTTCAACATCCTCAACTCTTCTGGGAAAGCTTTCCACCAGGTTTTGGAACCTGGCTGTCGGGATTTTCCTCCATTCAGCCATAAGAGCATTAGTGGGGTCAGCCGCTGATTGGTTGGATGGTAAGGCCTGATTCGTAGTCGGCGTTCTAATTCATCCCAAAGGTGATGTCAGGGTTGAGGTCATAGGTCTGCGCAGGGCAGAGCAAGTTATTCCACACCAGTGCTGACCTGTGAACAGTATTTGTAGAATAAATTCTTATTTATAACCAGCCTGATTTTGTATGTTCACTGTGTACTTGTAGTATGTTCGGGTGTCTGTATCTCTACACATCTACCCTCTGAATGTTTTGGACAATGAAACCACAAGAACAAAAAAAGGATTAGCCTTTCGGGGCCGCAAAGTAAATTATCTGTACACTTTGACTTCCTCTCAAATTCATACGTACACACAATCCACCTCCAGTCGCACTCGGCCGTTACGCAGGGTTTCCTCCTCTGGTTTGTCCCACCATCCAGATGCTCATAGTAATAACTGCATCAGCGGCTTAATTACAGGGGCCTCCTCAATTAAGGTCACAAAACAACCAGCAAATCGGCAACAAACAACCACATAATGGCCCTCATCCTGCTCGCCATCCCATCATCCTCAGCTCTGGGGGGTCATTACCCACGCTGCTTCAGGGCCTCCTTCCTTTCCCAGTGTTTACTGCATTCCTCCCATACTTCAGCCTTACTTGCATGGGAAGCTCCAGACCATGCGAGCATATCTGTGCATCTGTGTGTGTGGGACCGAAACAGCTGTCGAGGAGCGAGGGGTCTTGCCTGAACTTGTGCGACTCGACTCATTTCCTGACTTGTGGTCGCTGTTTTTTTTTCCTGGGATGTTATGGAGGCTGAGGGAGGCCACGCGGCGCCGGAATGCAGCAAGCTCAGACTTCATCCTCTGCGATCATGTAGAGTTTGTTGTGTTTTGTTCTGATTCTCAATACAGGCACCTACTTGTCCTGATAGAGCTACTTATACTTATGTAAATGGTAGCCTGTTTGCGGTGTATTTGGTATGGCATGTCATCCATTAATGAGGAAATAGGTTGCAGACTTTATCGTGTGAATACTATTGTGACTCGGGATGTCAGAGGGGCAGGGGCAAAACAATTTAAATAAAAGGGACACCAGCTGTATGCGGTGGGGCACCAGTGCATGGAAAGGACACCTTAAGGCAGGAACACACTGGCCCAACCGCTGGCCGTCTGAAGTGTTTGGGGAGACTCGGACGAGAACAAATCTGTTCGGTGTGTTCAGCTGCGCTGGAAGCTTTCGCAGCTGCGCGGACAGCATCTGCTCCGATTCAACATGCGAAGTCTGAGAAGGTTGGCTGTCGGAGGATTGGACGCCATCGGATACTATAATTGGTTGTCTGTTCAATGACCACTCTGATTGGCGGTTTGCTAGCGAATCAGCGCGGTGTGTGGCAGTTGGCTGTTGGTTTGAGTCTGGAGGGAGAGAGGGCACTTCACCAGGTTTTATCCACAGTTTGGGCACGTTAGAAGGAATGTTATCTTTTTTTTTTTTAATCTATCATAGGGTCATCCAAGAGGATAGACCCAACCCCCTTTCTTAATTGAACTGGTCTGTGCCTCTGTAGTGGACAGTCAAGTTTGGACACTTCATTATTTGGACAACCATAGAAGAGGGATTACATTGTAAGCATTACACAGCTCCTGCTGGAATCCCTGACCTGTGATCAAAACAACAACAATGGGTGTCATTGTACTTCTACCTTTTTGTTTAAGATTAATTTAGTTTTCTTCAGGAACATACTAATCAAACATAAACAGGAAGTCATAAAAACACTCTGAGACAATGTACAGTAATTACTGAAAACACGGGGAGGACGTCCCGCTGCTGTTTAACTCCAATGTTCCTGTGTTCAATTTTCCTGGTTGTTTTTCAGGAAGAGATGAGGCAAATTTAATTACATCACATTGTGGTCGAGGTCGGAAGACGCTGAGTGTTGCTCCGGCTGCTTGTTTATGCTGCAGTTTGAATTACAGTGACACAATGACCCTTTGTGTTGCTGAGTACGTATGATAGACCACCCTGTTGTCTGGCTGTAATGCATCTGAATCTGCACATCTGCACTTGTTTCAGCAGCAGCTATTGGCCAGATTAGGTGCAGAAGGCGTCATTATGTGAAAAACAGGGTACCCATGTTCAAAATGCAATCAAGTGGATCTTAAAGATAGTCCTGTAATTCCCTCGCTTTGAGTGCTAATGCTGATAGAATTATCGTAGATTCTCAAATAAAAACTGGTATACGAAAAATTGCTGACCACCACACATACAATTGGATAATAATTAATTTGCTGCACTATAAACAATAATCTCAATGAAACAGAATACTAACTGCGATTTTTAACATTAAAATCTTTAATGTGAAACTCTGGGCGGTTAGTAGGTGAGGACAACATTTCTACAGAAGCCCAGAGCAACAGATAGTTGATAAGGTTGTAGATCAGATGCAGATGAAGCTGTAGGAATGTAAATTATCCTGATTGTGTCAAGGCAACAGGAAGACGTGCCCATTTTGAATGAGCTGCAAATCAAAATGGTTGAAGATCAGAAAAGAGTGACAGTTACAAAAAGATGTTGGAATTAGAAGCTAATTGTGAGGTAAAGACATGATACACGTTTTTCACTGAACGACTATCGTGACCAAAACAATTCCCAAAATTGATATCATTGTGATTTTAACCTATTTGATAATCTATATGATAACTTGTAAGGAATCTCAAAGACTCTTTTTCAGGTTAGGGTTAGGTTGAACGTGGTTGAAGGGCTCGGTCTCGTCTGTATCTCCTCCACCATGATTTTGCACATCATTGGTAGCCTTGCTGGCTAGCTAGCTACTGCATCTCTTCTTCCCCTTTTCCCCCCAGCGTTACGATGCATTACCACCTCCTTTTGTGGCAAAGCGAGAACAGAAAGAAATTTAAATCATTTAAGAAGCACTGGATTATTTACAAAGTATCATGTATATTTTTCACATGGTATTTCAGTTTGATCCGGCCGTTCTTATCAGACACAGACGTTGACTGGGAAAGCATCTTATTAAATGTTAATTATGTTATATTATGTAATTATTAGGATTATTATTTTTGTAAACGTCACCAAGTTTTCTTTCTTTTGACACAACAAAGCTGCGATGGTACAGCGAAGGTCTGATTTAGCAGTCGCTGGTAGGCCGCGATAGTCGTGTTGTTTTGGAAGTCACTGGTAGTAATCGACATAATCAGCTGTGGAGGTATGAGGATGTGTCGAAGAAACAGGGCCGTCTCTTGAATATAACCCTGCTCATCTCTGCTTTGGAGTTAAATCTTTGAGAATTCACAGTGGTGACACTCGCCGTTTCATGGTTCCAAATCTGATAGGCCAGGACATCTACAGTGAGTGTGTACATGTCCACATCTTGTTTTGACAGATTTGTCTGTACATTGAGTCCACTGGCTGACGGCCATAAATGTCCATACAGCTGTTTGGAAATTGAAACATGCCTGCTCCCTTCCCCGTGGCCCGACAAGGAATGTCACTGATGTTTTGCTTAGAGAAACAAAGTGGGTCCACGAGAGAGACGCAGCCTTTTTTGGACAAATTGTTCCTCAATGCCATACAACGCCTTCTCTCCCATTCTGTCTCTCTCATTGTCTCTCTGTGTCACTCAACCTTTTCCCCTCTTCCTCTTCCTCTCTGTGTTTTGCTCTCTTTCTTATTAACACATCCCCTTGAAATAGAGTCTCAAAAATGAATTGAAACCACACACATACAGTAGAACACACACACACACACACACACACACACACACACTCCTCGCACATCTCAACATTGCGAAAGTCTCTCCATCCCCTCCCCATTAGCGTTTCCTGTTTTCTTCATGCTTGTTCTCGTCTGTTTGTTTGCGGACCCGCTCTCAAAGGACACCCTTCAGTCCGACGCTTCCTGTTTTCACTAAGCTACAGAAGTCGAAAGTGCAGGGCAGCAGGAATGTTTCTGTCCCGCTTGAACCAGCAGCAAAAACACCTTGACTCTTACAACAGAACAGGGAAAACTTATCTTATCCCTGTAAATCATGCTTACTGGCTACAACTGAATGCCCTGACTGAAACTGTAAATTGGATAATTGGACAAATATAGTTTGGATACATTTAGTTTGTATATTGTTTGGACATGTTACCTTGCAAATTTTGTATCTGGCACAGTTTATACCAACACAGATTTAGCATCACATTTATTCCGTTATGTAACTCAGAAAGTTCATCAGACACACAGTAAACATCCATCAGTGTATTTCAGTACTTTCCGCAACAGTAGTTTTGCTCATGCTTCCAAAATAAGATGCACCTGGGTGCCAGTCCACTTGTTTACTTTTGGACAGCAGCCAGTGTTGCTAGATGAAAATGACATAACCCTGGAATATGTGTGATACTGTTATACATAGTTGGGCATATGAAAATGAAGACTCACTTGCAAAAATAAGACATCCGAGACCACGATTCAACATGTATTTCGCAATGTTTTGTTTGTTTCTATTGTATTCTGAGTCTAATGTCTGACATTATAAACTAAGGATTGTAATGTATAGTTATCAACAACACTGAAACATTGCTTTAATTGCCACAATCACTATTTAGTTAAAGGAAACATAAATATATTTCCACTCACCGACGACTTTTGTTGAGTTCGCCGCTTCTCCCGTATGTTATGATCGCCACGTGTGAACTTTTCAAAAACGCAATTAGGGGGCTCCTCTTTGTGCCACAGACGCCCCCTGGGTTTTCTAGCATGCTAAATATCAGGTTGAATCATCATCAGGTCGGGTAGCCATGAACACACTTCAGCCAATGAGAGCAGACCCTCGCCTCCTTCTTCCCCCTCTACTCTGCTGTTATCCACAGTAACTCTCTGAACCCAGTCTGATATCACGCATCTGTATGTATGGAGGGGGCACAATAAAGGAGTACGAGCTTGTAAGTATTTGTAACCATGATGTCGTTACTGAACCACAACACAGGCAGGCAGTTGAGTGTTTTCACCGTGCTGCTGATGTGTCTAAAATTCCCCTCTCGCCATATTTTTTTCTTTTTCGGTGCAAGTCAGCGCAACAACTGACCCTAACCCTAACCAAAGACGATGACAACTCCAGCACTGTCCCAACTCATATAGCAAGCAAACTACTTCTACTTAGGCATCAATCTTTCTTTGACCAACTTCTAATATCTCAAAACCTTTCTCAATTAGCACAGACTATGGAAATCATCACACGCATTTCCCTACTGGTTTTTCGCATTTTAGTCCAGGCAAAGTAGCGTTTTACGACAGACTAATTGTAATAGAATTTTTTGCAGCTTAGATCTTTTCTATGAGGGGTCCAGAACAACATACTTAAAGTCCTAAGAAATCCTAGTTGAGGAAATATGTTAAATTCTCATCAATCCAACATGTGTGCCAGTAAGGCCAGGCAACAATACACCCCAATGGGGCTATTTTTTTCCTTTACTCCTATCAAAATGAAACTTTACACGATGAAAGTACCCATGAAAAGTAACATTTTTTGTATTACAAGTTTCTTTGAAAATCAATTTTAATATGCAAATGAGCTATACACTAATCGAAAATATGCCCAAAATGCACCCAAATTAACTTTTTTTATATTACAAGTTTCTTTTCAAATGAATTTGAGTATGCACACAAGCTCCACACTTGGCAATGCTGCTTTTAGACTGCCTCTAACCTGAAAACTGCCTGGCTTGGTAGTACCTGCCAGGGGTATAACCCCCGCTGGTATAGTCTTCAGGGTCACGGAGGAACACAAGCCTCTGCACCAATCCAGCCTGGATCCTCGACCCCTTCTCTGTGGCTCTTGGTTCTGGCACCCCCTATATCAGTTCCTGGTTGTTCTTTGCTTAGTTCTTCTCCTCTGGGTCATATTCATCTGATAAATCAGGCAACTGTGAGTTTGTGCAGCTAGTACCACAACTTTTTTGACAGACCGCACTCAGAGGGTAAGAGTGGGCCCCCATACATCCACGGCCCTCAGCCTTAGCACTGGCTCCCCACAGGGCTGCGTGCTGAGTCCCCTGCTCTATGCCCTCTACACCCACGACTGCATCCCCGCTCACCACACCAACACCTTCGTCAAATTTGCAGATGACACCACAGTAGTGGGGCTCATCTCGAGGGGGGATGAGTCCAACTACAGAGACGAGGTGGAGCGACTGGCGGAGTGGTGTAGAGTTAACAATGTGCTCCTCAACACATCAAAGACCAAGGGACCCAGTAACTCCTTCGTCATCGTGGACTTCAGGAGGAAGAAAACTGACATTCAGCCACTGCTCATAGGCGGGACCTGTGTGGAGAGGGACTCCGACTTCCGCTTCCTGGGAGTCAACATCATGAAGGACCTGACCTGGAGCATACACACCACTGAGCTAGTGAAGAAGGCCCAGCAGAGACT
>CAEMYA010000009.1:9400-24647 GCA_903131615.1 Diplodus sargus
AAAAAAAAAAAAGCAGAGAAAAGTGGAGAAAGGTGGAGAAAGGTGGAGAAAGGCGATTGATTGTTGAGTCTTCCACAGTTGTCAATATACTCTGGGTAAGAAGGTCGAGTCTGCCACCGACCCAAAGCATCTGTATTTGACAATCTGGGAATGAGACTCAATAAATCAACTATCTTACAAACAAAAAGGTTTATAGTTGACTTCATCTCTGTCCCCTGTGGCCATTAAACCGCCTGGTGTTTTGTCATCAATGTCCATGTTAGTCCAATTATTTCTATCCACTTTGTTCCGTCCTATAATCATTTTATTCTTTCCAGCTCACTCTCATCTGTTCCTTTTCTTCTGTGTGTCCTCTGTGTGTCATCCATTTTGTTTTGTCTCCTCTCACTGTCATCTGGGGACTCTATCCCTAAATCCCCTCTCTATTTCATTTCCCGTTGTCTTTGTTCCTGTGGTGATTTTTCGCCCAGTGTGGGTTCTTCAAGCGCAGTGAGCGGCGCCCGCACTATGAGACGGACTACTACCGCGCCCATCTGGGGGTCCAACCCTCGGAGGCGGAGAGGCAGGCATCAGAGCTATAATATAAAGACTATTTCACTCTGGCCTGCTCTCCCCTCCTCCTCTCCCTCCAAGCGGTAAACAATCGCTTCGTTCCCAGGACTCACTGTGGTGTGGCTGGTGGTGTTCATTATAGTATGAAGGATTAGCCCGTTTTGGCACTCTTAAAAACAAACACACACAGAGAGCAGCAGTGGGATGGCGGACAGCTGACCATTTGTTAAGCCCCAATCCCCTTAGTTACTGTCGCCACACTTAGCATTTAGCTCGCATTTGCACTGATGATAGTGTCAGATTTTGAGCTGTATCTAACACTACAAATTCATAGACATTTTGGAAACAGTGGGCCTTTCACATATAGTCTGCAACCATCAATGTTAGTGGCTAAAAAGACAGCTGTTGCTGGCAGTTTTTATCAGCTGTAGGTGCCTAGCTAGCTAGGCTAACATTAGCTTACGTTATAGTTACGTTATCTTAAAATCTGGAAATAGTGTCTGAGGTGGAGCCCCATTGATTCCTATGAAAGCTGCTCAGTGAACTTGACTTCCCGGCTTTAAAATTACCCAGATCATCTGTGTTGTGCAGCTTATAGAGCGTGTGCACTAAAGACTTCTGCTGATCTGTTAGCGCCCGGATAACTTGAATAGGAATAACGACCAATGAATGACCAAATGGCTTAACTTCAGCGAGTCAAACAAGTCATTTTCAAAAGATTTTAGCCAAGATTTTACAGCCGCTTGTTTCACATTCCTTTTGGGCAACAGTGCGTCACGAGACGTCGTAATAACACGATTTTTGGGCCACTACGAAAGTTGGTTACTTACTTGGGGCTTGGTTACAGCATGGCGCTGTATTTCTGTCTAAAGTTAGCTAATAAGTGTAATAAGGAAAAAACGTAGGATCAGACTTCATACAGACTCAACAGATTTAATTCTGGTGCTGTCTTGACGTACTTGCTAAGACAAACATGAGAAAGATTAGTTTAATGCTTTACCGTTTCCAGTTTTAAACATTACAAGGGAAAAGGTTTTTAGGATGAGACCTAACCAGTATGTTTGACAAAAGTAACTGATGGTGTTTGGCCACAGAGTATCAACTTTTCCAAACTTAATGAAGAGCAGACAGAGCAGCTACCGTTAGCATAAGCATCTTTTTTTTTGTTTATGTAGGTTTACAGCGAGTAAATACGGCACAGCGGATAAGCTGGTCATGAACAGGACTTAATAACAAATTTAGCTGGTAAAAGTTAGCTAGTTTTAATGAGTTGAGCTTGTGAATATGTAAATGCTAAGTTACAACTGTAAATTGGAAGCCAGGTCGCCAGGCATGCTAATGTTGACAGCTCCCAACCATGCCTAATTAAGTTTGCTAAGATATGATTGGACAATAGCTAATCGGGGGAGGGGTTTAGTGAATGGTCAGTTAACTGTGCTTGCATTCATTTTATCACGTCTCTCTGAAGCAACATGAACAACATAAAGGTGCCTTCTGTCACTACATCATTGATAGCAACATGTTTCGTTGTAGAATGGATTATAAAATCATTCCTTACTGTTTTCTGTTTTTTCAATCTGCATATTGAACACCATCCAGCCATCTTTTCTCCGGGCCTTTCAGATGCCTGTTGTGCTGTGTGTTGTGCCTCTGCTGTTTTGACATTACAGTTTAATTATCTACTTGTTCATTCTGGCACCAATCTATGAAGGCCATTCATTTTCACGCTGCGCTTGACACACAGTTATCAATCTATTAACACTCCGATTTTAATTGCATTTCATCACCAAGAGGCTTTTTTCCAGGTGCCAGAATCAACTTTTTTTTCGGGTGAGGGATTTATATAAGAAGGTGCTTCAGTTTGTGTTAATGTGTGCAATTTTTCTTAACCGCACTTTGGCAGCCTGGCGTTGGAGTGAAAATCAAGGTCACCTACGACTGACACTGGAGTAGAAATGCAGAGCATGTGGATGTCCTTTTTATGTGGATGTGCCTTTTTATTAAATACTCATGACTGCACAAGGTCATCAGATAATCACTTTTTCTTCCCATTTGTCTGGGATGAACAAGAAGACTTTACTTAAGTGGAATAAATAGCATTTTATAAGTTTATTGCAGTGCATGATTTTGAAAGCAGACCATTTTCTCTAATGACACATGCCGTCAGTTAATAATTTTTTCCCCCTTCCTGTCTCTTTCTCCATGTCTGCCTACCTGCTTTCTTCCCTCCTTCGCCGACAGTGTGGCTTCTTCCAGCGGGCCCACTACAAAGACAAATTGCCTCAGTACCACGCGGTGAAGATTCCTCGCGAGGACCGGCCACAGTTCCAGACTGAGAAGTCAGGAGCCGTCCATAAAAAGGAATGGGCCACGCACTGGAGCGACGGGACCTCATAACTCCCCTTGAAGCACTGACAGACTGAATTAATTCAAATCACCATGTGTGGCGCTCATTCTGTCTTCGTATTGGAACTAACGGACTAAAAAAACGTGCACATGGACTGAGATCATGACATCTTGTGCACTCTGGGCTGTGTCAGTACTCGATACACTCTGACTGGATCTATATTCTCCCATAGCCCGCTGATTGGCTGGCCTTGGGTAGTCAATCAATACTGTGCATCTATTTCAGTGTTTTACAGTAAATACTGAAGGCCTGCAACATTATTAGAACCAGAGTAGCTGCTCAATATGTTTCACAGAGTGCTGACACTCACATGGACCTCACTGACAGAAGGAGGACAGACCATCACAACGCAAAGACATGCATGAATGCACAAACTCAGTAATAATAATAGACGCATACAGACACACTGGACATTGTTGTTGAAGAAGCCACTGCCTGTGACAAAGACTACTTTTTGCCTTAACTACTGTAAGACTGACGACTTATATGGGCAATGAAAACATGCTTCTCTCTTTTGTTCTTTTCTTTTTTTTATACATATAAATGATGTTTTGGGACTTCCTTTCAGTCAGCACTGGTAATAATTGGGAAAATGTCGGTATGTAAGATAAGTAAAGTGAGATGTTGCAGAACACTGAATGTGTTGTTGTCTGGGATGGTTGAAGAAGCCATTCAAAAAGTTCACCTGACAGTTTTTGTATATCCTTATTCAAGGAAAGACTTTTTTTCTGTTAATGTGTCAGTCAAATGTACTGTACAGGAATAGTTTATGGTCTGAGTGAACTTGAATAAGAACAACAAAGCCACAATAAAGAGGCAAAGTCACACCCCGTCCGGTTGTCCACCACAGGACCTTATACCAGAAAAAACTATGCATGGTCGTGAATGTGAGTGAGTAATTGTCTTATTCCATTCGATTTGTGCCGTGAAGTAAACATATGATGCTTGTCAATTAAAAAGTCAAAGTAAATAATGCATAATTAAGAAAGACTACGCATCCAATGGCCATCAACGAGTCTTGTTAGCAACACACCAAATCCAAAACTGTGTACACCTGGTCCCATTTACATTGTCATTTGTAAAAGTTGACTTCACAAAAAGTCAGGTTACTCATTACATCATAATTACCAAGAAAGTAGATGATAAAATGTAAGTTATATGAGCTAAAAAGTTGGAACAGCTTTAAAATTATTAGTCTTCTTTACTTGGTAATTTTAGGGTAATCAGTTTCCTTGATTTTATTTAGTAAAGTCACTTTGTCAGATTTTGTAGTGTATTTACTAGCTCAAAGAAATGACTAACTCCCCTTTCACTTAACTGCAGCCTTCGATACAGGCAGACTTTTTGTGATCTTCACCTTTTTTCAATCCTTTCTCTGTGCCGAGGTGACGGCCATCTTGTAGTTGGTGATGTGTATTAATCAAGATGATAGAGTTTACTGAGCTTGACTTGCAAAATCATCTTTTGAATTGACAAACATCATGTATGAGATTAATTGCACAATTCAACCTGGATCTTTTTTTGTCTCAAATTGACTACTGTTTAATTTTTAAGGTCCCATTGGGTGCAGTGGAACGGGCGGGACTTTTTCCTGTTTTCACGGCATATGAGAGCCATGGCCATAGAGCTGTTATTGCATGAAAACCAAAATGTCAGAAAAGCGAAAGGATCATTTAATATACGTATAAGCATTTCAATTTCTGGAACATGGATTTGTAGGCTCATGAAGGAAGAAAAAAAAACTCCCAGTGTATAAAAGGACTATGTTTGAGAACATCTTCTTGAATAAGATATGTCTAAATTATGAGGTTTTCAAGCAACACCACATTTATGATTCTTACTGGGATGTAAAAAAAAAAAAAAATTCCCCAGGAGACATCACGAACTTTGCATAATAGTTTTCAAACTTTTTCGTTGCATTATATTAACCCGCTTGTCGCTCTGTTCCTGCTTAGCCAAGCGAGTATTAATTTCAGTACTGACATGTCTAACTAAGTGCCTTATGGTAGATGCGGCAGACTGTGAGCCGCTGGTAAAGAACAGAAGGCAACGTTGCAAATTAGATCAGGCTGCCTTGAAGCATCTGTTGGACACCTGTGGACAAACAAACATCCCTCCAACACTTGAACAACACGAAGAGAGGAGAGGAGATTTACAGAGGGGCGGAATATCTCGGCAAAAGGAACAAGACGAACTTTTCTTTGGATCTGTTTTGGGTCGATGAAGTGGCTGTAAAGCATGAAGTCAGCTTGTTTTTTTGTTGTTTTTTTGTTGTTAGGTATTGCTGGACAATCTTGTATTAGCTGCATGAAGCTCCTGTTGCTGTTCTGATGTTCCCCTCTTTTTTCATGACTCAGTGTTTTTATTTATTTTGTGTTTTTGGCTGCACCGTTTTAACATTGTAAATAAAGTAAATGGAAAAAACCCCCAAATAAACCCATCAGATAACGTCGTGAGTTGCGTCGCTGTCAGTTGAATTTACTCAAACCAGTTGTTGGGGTTTGATTTGTTAAACCTGCAGTTCACTCGCAGAACATCAGATGGCGGCAAAAGTGTGAGAACTGAAGTAACCCTCATGTGTTGTGATGATCAGAGTTTGTGCTCATGAGATACACAACAGAGATTCGTCCTGTAAATGTCGCCATTTTAAAGTACGGAACAAAATTAATTAGAAGATAAAAACTTGTGTGGAATAATAATTTGCATAATGTTGTTGTAATTTTCTTAGCAATGTTGCCCATAACCTTGTAGTGTGACTTAGATTCGACAACACGAGGAGAGACGCATCGCACTGCAAGGACAGAGATAATTGGTGCTAGAAAAGGGGGTGGAAAAAAAAGGGGTTGCTGTATTTTGCAGAAACCTTTTGTTTTGAATGTTCATCCTCTAGAAAAACAAGAAGAAGAAGAAGAAGAAGAAGAAGAAGAAGAAAAAGAAGATATAAATGTGTTGTTTCTGTGTATACAATATATGTGAATCCCATCTTTGTTTGTGTAACTTACATTAAGCCACAACAAATGAATGGGAAACTGGGTCAGAATAACAATTATCATCATCACCATTAGTACAAATAGGACCTCAGCCTACTGTGTTTCACATAAAGAACATAAAGGGCAGCCATATACATATATAGCTTCATTTTTAAATCAGCTGATTTTCTCTTCTGACTACCAGCAGGGAGGTGATTTAGTTGGTCAAGCATGTTCTTCCTCAAAGCTGAGAGAAAGATGACTGACTTTTCATAAGTGTTGCAGCACAGTAAAAAAAAAAAAGTGTCGCTGGCTTTCTTCAGATCTGGAGATTAAAGAACTGAATATATTTTGTCTCATGTGTACAATGGAAGAACTACTGAACTACTGAAAGAAAATTCAAAGCACATGTTTTTCTTTTTAGTGTTCCTGTGTTCTGGGTTTCCAACTTCATGCCATTATTCAGATCATTCAGATGGATGTTCAGCTTCTGAGCTGGGCAATATTTACACAATGAATTATCAGAATATGTTTTAATTAATAACTTAATGACATTGCAGAATTAAAGGAATAGTCTTTTATATTATTATTCATTATCATATTAGCTTAGCATTAAGAGAGCGAAACAACAAAAATCTAAAGTCTAAACAGACATTTTAGTTTTCAGTTTCTGAACAGACTGAACAAATTAAATATGTTGTACTGATTGGTGAGCGTTAATGAGGTGTTGATAGAAGGATTGTGTTGCCTTTGGACCTTTCTTGTTGTTTATAGTCTTCAAGCTGCATGGTGGCTGAACGACTGCAGTCTGTTGCTCCATACTGAACAAATAGATATGAGAGCGGTGTCCGTCCTCTTATCTAGATCTACAGCAAATAAGCAGATTTCCCAAGATGTTTAAGTGTTCCTTCAACAACAATAAATGGGACAGCTAAAGTTTAAGCCATTGTTTATTCACTGTCATATCATGATGTGGTTGATGTATTAACAAAATAGCACATGGATGTTTCCACCTCTAACCACAGGTGGTGTCTGCTAAATAAGGCAAGACTAAAAGTTATTATAATAACTAATCCCTTAGTTAGGCTAACCTGTACTTTATGGTATACCTGTACAGTCTCTTGCAATTCAATTCAACAGATCTGCCAATAATTCTACCTTTGAAAAGTTTATCATGCTCAGTTTTTTCTGATGTGTATGATCCAATTACATGTACAACACATCACTAACTATGACCCTCGATACTAAAACATGCAGCTGAATGATTCTGTCGACACAAAATGAGACGTTACAGGCGCCATAAGAGTCGACTTTAAGGCAGGGCTCTCACATTAAATCACATTAGACTGCACAGATGCACGCTAATGAAGTGCAAACTGAGTGTACGTTCCTGTTTTTAAAATAACTTCAGCTTCATCTTAAGCAGCGCAGGCTAAACATACATGTTGCTTTTTATGATAATGTCAGAGTGAGCGAATTAGATTGCAAAAGCATATGATCTTATTTTAGTTATGAAAACTAATTCCCCTCTGACTCCTTCAGATGTCATCCGGGTTGCCATGGTAGTTAAGTTTGTGTGTGTGTGTGTGTGTGTGTGTGTGTGTGTGTGTTGCAGTTTAAGCGGATTGCCACCCATTAGGCCCTTCATGAGCTAAATCTGTTGACGCCCAATGCAGTATTGAGGGGAAAGTGACTAATTATTACACACTCACATACAAGCAGTTAGACACACACTAAGCATGCACACATACACACACACACACACACGCAAAGTCACAGACAAAGACAAATTGAACACGTTGGTTCTAATAAAACCAGCGTCACTCTCATAAATCAAGCCCAAAGTTGTCTTAGTTTGAAATGAACTAAATGAGAGAAGCTGACATTTTCACAGATGAAGCGTTTTTCTGTCCCTTGGGGGAAGCTTCTTCCTGTAGATCCCTTCTTCAGCATGTTAAGAAGAACTCTGAGATGCTGGCATGGCACGGCACATCCAATAAACATTAAAACGTCTCTAAGTAATAACCCCTCTGTTTTCTCATGATAACGAGTTAATTTATCCTGTTATCTCAGGATAACAATGTTTGTTTGCCAGCGGTCTCAAAAAAATGATCTCCTTATCTTGGGAAAACATTTGTTATTCTGTGATAATGACATAGATAAGATCTCAAGAAAGAGAAAAATTAAATTTGACTTCATTTTGTGGGAAAATGGAAGCGGTAATGTTTGACCCGTGAGCATTTAGGGCGTCCGTAGCAAACCACAGATCTAAGTTTACATTTGTTTATGTCGCAACTTGATGTTTCTTTAGGCTCCGTTGTCTGTGTTCCTGATCTGACCGGGCTAGGCAAAAATACTGATTGGTTAGGTTTAGGATAAGTACCTGGTTTTGTCACCACAAACACAGCTGGAAAATGTCCGATTAAGAATATCCAGTGGGTTAACAGTCGCTCGTGTAAATGTGATATGACACACATTGTACAAATGTCATTATATTACGTATGACACGCACAGGTTTGAAGGTATCCGCGGTTTGCAGATGCACAAGCTGCCAACATTTTATTCTGATGACTGTGCTGAAAATAAAATGTATGCACGCTGTGGCTGGAATACGATCTTGGACAATTCAGTCCAGACTAGCAAACTGTTCCTTAAAATGAAAGAATATCGACAATAACATTAATATGAGACGCCGTTAAGACACAAACTCTGAGGTTAATCCTTCCCTGATGAAGGAACCAGCGACATTATCATAAACCCTGAAGTATTCTCTGGTTACCAAACATCAGCTCTGCGGCAGCATATTAAAAAACTAATAAGCAGTAAATGTGTCATTCTCCTCTTTCATTTCCGTAGTGTTTGCTTTGTTTTACTGCTTAAAAACACCTTTTTTAGGTTCACTACTTTGCTGCCAAGGATCACCATGGCTGTCAGGGCTAATCTGTTTAATATTGGCGCACAATTAAGTGGGTGATGAGTGTTCTCACATTATTGTTTGTCTCTACATGCGTTGCAGACAACTGGACAACTGGGACTGTTGGATCAGAGTCCATTTGCAGGGATTTATCTGTTTAATAACTGGGAGGGTTGTGTTGCACTACCCTCAGGGCCACATAATAATGCACTCCGGTTGCTCAGTCATCACTAATGCCCTGATTTTGCTAAATGGACCTGGTTAAGTCTCATATTAGTGGACGTCTCTTCCTCTGGCCTGTCCCCTGCTCCCCTTCGTACGGTAGCATCTTTCTCCAGCTCTCCTGGGGGTCGCCAGCCAGTGACCGCGAGGTGTATAAAAGACCCAGCGAGGATGTTAGCACCACTGAAGTTAGCCAGGACGCCACACGAAGAGGACACTTAACCCCCGAGCAGGACCAGCCCTCCCTCTGTTCTCCAGGAGCCGAGGCTTTTAACTCAACAGGTGTCGTCGCACCAACCGAGATCTCCCTCTGCCTTTGTCATCTGATTCCATCTGACCTCCTCACAGCTTTGAGACCATGGACACAGCTGCGGTGGTGACTCTTCTGGCTCTGGTCATGGCGACGGCTGGCGTCAGCGGGGCTCTTCATATCCAAGGCAGTCTGGACAAAAATGACATCCTGCCAGGCTCAGAAGAGAACATGGTCGACCACTTGCTGGGGCTGGTGAGACAACAAACCACTGACAAACCTGAATTGCAGATTTTTCATTTCCAGGTATCACACCATAGAGTTTCATGCATCTACAGCTGGAGATAGCAGATGAAGAAGAAGGGAAAGAGATTAATGATTAGGATAACAGGATTTATGTGAGTTTTCTACTATATAACTTCACCAATTTTGCCAACACAATTTAAAAAAAAATAACAATAATAAAAAAATCTAAATTTGCAACATATCTCAGTCACTCATTGTTATCTGTTAAACATACGGTCCGTCTCTCGGCAGGATTTAAATATGGAGTGTCTGTGCCACATTACACTGAATGTGCACAACCAGAAGTCATGCCAGCATTTTTCAGCGAAGTCTGTCGCTAAGAATGCTAATTGGATTCGAGCCCTCACCCTTGAGTGAGACGAGCTGAATCACACAATCCATTTAGATTTCAGATAGTGCTCCTCGTCATGCAAGAGTGTGAAAAACACTGTAATATATTCTGGGGTCAACAGACAGTCACAGAAATAGCGGGAGGGTTCAGATCACGAGGAAAAATGTAGCGTTTTCCCGACAGATTTGGGTTTTTAGTCTGCATAAATATAAGGTTGGATGGATATTCGGCTGGGCATGAGGTACATTTCTTTGCCTTTGTTGCGCTGATAGCAACATCTCAAGGTCTCCTGCCACAGCGGGAGCGACTGTCTGGAGTTTCAACCCCCGGGGTTTGTGTTGCAACCTGAAATTGAATGCGGCTATGGCGCTTGTTAGTCCAAAGATATTTCTGTGTGGGGGGATTTCATCCAAGAACAGAGCACAAGCCTTTTGATGCCTGGCTTTGCATTTGTTGTGTGTGTGTGCTGTTCTGCTCCAGGAGAGTGAAAACATAGATAACAGCATTGACGATCGCCTGCTGACCGCGGTGCTGAGAGCTCTGCTGCTCGGGTCCCAGAGAGAAACCAGGAACTCTGTCCTCCATCAGCCACAGAGGTCAGTGCTATTAAAGAGCCCTTAACTCCACTGCAACTGATGCCGTTTCAACCTCCTGTGTAGTTTTTTTTTCTATCAGCAATCATGTAAACATGAATATTCAACAATTCTACTACAGAAAATGTGGCATTATGCAAATACTCACTCAGATTTGGGTAGAAACAAGCACTTGCTGCATAGCTCAGCGCCATGTTTGGGTCACATTAGGATTTTTTACATGACTAATTAATATCTCTGAAACTCTAGATAATTAAATTATCAGTGGACTGTGAGAGTCATGCAGATAGAGCTGCAATGAAACATATTCTTTATTAATTATTTGGTCTCCAAAACATAAAAAACTGTGAAAAATGCTCATCGAATTGTCGTACAGCTCAAGGTCAAGTCCCCAAAGGCCTTGCTTTGTCCGACCAGCTGTCCAAAAGACAAGGTTTTACTTTTTTAATGTTGAAATCCAATATTTTTGGGTCATTTTGGCTTGAAAACCAACAAGTTTAACAAAATTATTTCTGTCAACCAAATTCTACAAATGCATATATAATGGAAATTCATTTATCCAATTGCAGCTATTTCCACACATCAGAATTTTAGAAAGAAACAGATTATCATATGTACCGTTTCTGAGCAGTAAAAGAGGTTCAGGAGCCAACAATGGTGAGGACTAGATAATGTTTCTGTCTCAGCCTTGAGGGTTTGAACTATCTTTTATGTAACAGTCCTTTCTTAAAGAAAAACAATTCTGTGGTTGTCCCCGCTAAGATGCACAAAATAAAAATGTACAAAAAAGCTTTTATTTGATTCATATGCTACTTTTTGTAGTTTCATCGATGCCTCCACCCTGTTTCTCCTCCCGCGCAGGTTTGGCCGCAACTCCAGAGCGCAGGTGCTATCGGAGGATCAGATACTGTCCCGTGACTGGGAGGCCGCCCCAGGTCAGATCTGGAGCATGGCTGTACCCCAGAGATTCGGCAAGAAATAATCTGGCCGGCAAAGCCTCACATCAATGTCGGGGCACGAGGCCGAGCAGCAGGCGACTGGGGAGAGACAAAATTTGAATGAATAAATCTGAATTGTAAAAGCACATTTGCTATTTCGACACTGTCCCGGCCCATTAGGCCTTACTGACATCCAACGTTTGGTTAAAGATGACATGAGCTTACATTTTCTGTTGTTTTAGATCTCCAACACTATTAAAGCATGTCGACGAGTGCCTAACAAGATTTTCTGAGCGGACCTCATTTGTCCTGACAGGAATGTTATTCAGGACCAGAAGAGTTTGCTGTAAAATAATTGCTGCTTCTTTTTGTTATTCTTCTGTTCTCTGGTCAAATAAAGGAGCTTTGAAAAGATGATGTTGTGTGTGTATGTGTTGAATTACCAAATGTACAAAGATCAGGATTATAGTATCTACTTGAATTATAGTTTTGATTACTACAAATAGTGCTGGAGTCATATAAAACCTCTTGTTCTCTAAATGTTACTTGAATAAATGTAAATTTTAAAATACAGATTATGACTGTAACTAACAAGCATCAGTTGTAATCATATGTGGTGTTAATCATCAATTGATTTATCTTAAAATTTTTTGGAAATAATTCAAGTTTCTCAAAGCACAAACATCAACCTCCCTGGCTTTAAGATGACGGGAATGCAAAAGTGTCAAAAACTGCAGTTCATGAAATGACCACTTGAGGCTGGAACCAAACACCAGCTTGAATAAAATAAAAAAGATTATGTGAAACATAACCAGACACTGAACGCAGAGATGGCGCCCACTCAGTCAAATGAGAATTCCTCGCCAGGGATTTTTAAATTCCAATTCTCGGCTCGAGGAAAGATTACAAATTTAAAACTGTTGCGCCCTTCCAAGCCCCCTCTGGTGGAGCCTATGGGATCTCATTTAAAAAAAATAAAAACATGTACGTTAGTGAAATAATTTTTTGATCCTATTTGAATTACAAAAGACTACGAGATACGTTTTCAAGTCAAGAAAGTCAGAAATCTATGAGTGACATGGAGACTATGTCCATGTTTTAGGCAGCTTTACATTTTAGAAGTTGTAACCTGGACGTATTTAGAAATCTTCTTTGATTACTGACCTATCATCTAATAAATGAAGCCAGACTGTATTACAGTTTACCCTTATCTTTCATATAATGAGATTGTACATTATTGCAATACTGTACATTATTTTCAAAATAATTGCTTTTTTGCAGTCGCTGTCTCGTCTGTCACTTTTCCAGTTTATTTGTTTTTGCTTTGTGGACATCTTTTGTGGTTTGCAGCAGCTGTTCACTTGTGATTGTATGTAATACATTTCCCGAGCGATTTTTTCGCAGAGGGCGTTTAAGGCACAGTGTTATTTTGACGGCTATGCATGAAACATGGAGATACAGTCACGAGAAATCTTATCGCCATTTAAACACTAATTGCCGTCAAATTCTACAGCATGAACATCTGCTAAACCACATACAAGCACATAATTACACGGGCAATTCTTCCGCTACATTTAGCGCGCCTTTAATGGCTCGATCGGAGGACTGTAAACTGAAGGATGCACAAAAGATACCTACAGCAACACATATCAAAGATAATATCTGGTTTAGAGAAATGTATCACTGAACATCATGTCTCTATATAAGTCGTCTGTGGTACATGGATTATTAGGTTTTATCAATCATGAGTTTAATGTAAAGCGATGCACAGCTCTGCCCTACAGACCAGCGGTGGCTGGTGGGTTGAGTGTGTGGTGAATTTACAGGCCACCTAGGGAAGCAGTGTGCAATAAGCCTCAGCACTAATTAAAACACAGCAACATGCAATTACTCTACACTTTCACGGTTACCGCAGCCAATTACTGGGACGGGAAGCACGTCAATCCCTCTTAGGAAGAGTCTTTTATTAGCCTGACCTCCAGTCCTCATTTATGAGCCCAGAAGACAAAATTAAGAATAAATATGCGACGTTTTAACAGGTGGCCTCTCAATTTTTTTTTTTCACCAAATGCTAACCTATGGGCGCGGTCTGTTTCCTGAACGATTTCATCATCGTGTCAACATGTGAACAAAAAAGACAGTTGATAGGCAGTTTAGAGAGAGCAAGATTTAAGCAATTAAACTAATAATGATGACAATGATTTGGTAATTAAGTATGTGTTGTGTATTGTGTGTTTTGGGATTCAATCTTCTCAATTTATGTTATTTGACAACATTTGATTCATATGTTAGATATGTTGTAATTTTCTATCTCTTTTACTCTTTGATAAAAAATGGTTTATTATCCTGCTAATGTTAGCTTTGGTAACTAAGTGTTGAGTGTAAGATTCAGTTTAGTAGACAAGCTTAACAATATAGTTGATAGCAAATTTTGGATTAAGAAACAACTGCTCACAACCGGCTTCAGAGGTCTAATTGGCAATACTACCTAAAAACACCTGGTTGACTATGTAGACCTTGAGTAAAATTATGTTTAGTGCTGCAGCTATCATAACAATAGACGCTATCTATGCTTACATGTTGAGCTGATGTACTGAAGACAATTGCCACATTCAGCTGATAATGATAAGTCAAAGTATATTTTGGGAAGCGAAAGAAGAAATCTAATGTTGAAAGAAAGCTAGCTATAAACCTCATTAGTCTGTTAGGTAGCCTAATGCTAATCACTGTAGCTAGCCAGGATCAACGGCACAAACACAGAAGCGAACATTCATGGGGGAGTAGAGTACAGTATAATATTCATGGATTCAATAGACATAGCCTATTACCATAATGTTTTTATTATTGTTATGGGTTGTTGTTGCATTAATGTCGCTAGACAATAGCGTTTCTGTGCTTCTAGCTACATCCTAGCTAGCCAGTTCTCCAAATGTGTGCATGTAGACTCAGGTAAGATTTATGGTTCATTCTTAATATTTATAAAAAATATGATCAATATCTAGGGACTGAAACTGAGTTAGGTTAGCTATTAGTCAGAACTTGTCGACTTGCTAGTGGATTAAACCAGAGAGTATTGCTAACATGACCCTTGCTAGTCAGTCTATTATTAAATAAGCCACACATTTAAATGACCCTACATGCACTGAAATGTCACATCTTCCTGCTCAACTGTTGCTTTATGAAAAACCATCGTCAATTACTCATGTTAACAATGCCACGTAACTATTTCAGCTGTAAATAAAACACAATTTTGTTATTTTAATATGGTTAATGGTTTAAAATGGACCATATACTATAAGCAAATAACTTTTCAGACAATATTTCCCCATATTGGAATACACTTTGACTGATTGCTGTGAATTGTTGATTAGGTGAAGTTCTGTTTAAATGTCTGGGCATTACTCAGTAGGAAAATCCCTAGCTATTACCTATTCAAAAAGAGGGAGCCACCATCAGGATGTGAAACAATGCGATAAAATGTGCAGCCACGAGTCAAATGACTAAGAAATATAAGAAACAAATTGGGTTAAAAAAAGAAACATGTTTAGACAAAAAGATCAAACAAAGAGAGAGACAGATGAGGCGTGGATGCTGCTGTCCATGCAGCCGTAGCCTCTGATCCGACAGCTGAGTTAAAGAAAGACTCATCTGAATTTCATGAGTCTGCAGGAGGGCTCAGTGAAAAAGTGTGTGTGCAGCAATTATAACAGTGAGACAGACAGAGAGATAAAGAGAGAGAGGGGTAAGACAGACCGATACCTATAT
>CAEMYA010000009.1:24722-75186 GCA_903131615.1 Diplodus sargus
ACTGTTATATTTGTTCTGCTGTATACAGTAACTTCACAGGAAAAAAAAAGTGAACTGCAGTTACATGTCAGATGCCTTGTCCTTCTGTATCTATGGCTTGCTGACCTTTCTCTGACAGCCCTCACTCCCATTGCCCCCCATGGTCATCATCTTGGAAGGCGGCCACCTTGAAAGGCGGAGCAGGAGGTCTCAGCCGTTACCGGCCGCGGACATGACACAGCACAATTTGTCACACGCAACAGGCCTTAATGGCTACCGGGTGGGTGAGGGACCTTGTTTAGGAAAAAAACAATGTCAATGTCACGGGGGGAAGTGCAGTGGCGTGCTCTCCTGAAGTGTTATTTTACTCCACAGTTGACCAGTTGTGTACCATTCAATACACTCTATTAAACTCCAGTCAGTGAACAAAACACAAATCTGGTGCTACTTTTTATTATTTGTATTGGTTTTAAAGGAAGAGACCTTTCTTGATACAGTCGGAGTGATTGGAATCACGTTTTTCTGTCACTTTGCAACCCTCAACATTGTTTCTCATCTCATCTTACGTGCTGCCAAGAAGACTGCCACTGTTTGGAGAGGTGGTATTTTCACATTCCTCAAAAGGACATTTTTTGAGCTGCTTTGTAACTAAAATGTCCACCTCTTGTGAGACACACTTCTCTCTCTCTCTCTCTCTCTCTCTCTGTGTGTGTGTGTGTGTGTGTGTGTGAAGTATGCATGAATGTGTGTGTCCCTACCTCGACTGCCAGACGCTGTTCAGCTCAGGATCAGCTGGCTTTTAAATGTGTAGTTCCAGGACAGCTCGCAGCGCATCAAAGTGGGCCACCGAAATACACCTGGCAGCCATCGGAAGAATCCAACAGCTCCTTTATCAGCAGGTGAAACTCTGCTTTCTCTTGTCTGGTTTTCAGGATTGGATGGATTTTGTATTTTTGTTCAAAAAATCATCTTCACTGCTTGAGGACTCTATTTCTCATATTGCAAATTTTTGCAACAAATCGGATGATAGATTGAAAAACTGAAAGTCAGCTCATTGATCTAATCAGAGCTACATCACTTTACTTTTTAAATTTTTAATATTATAATATGCATAAAAGGTAAACATTCATTGTATCTATTGCAGAAATGGCTGGTCCAGGACTGTCTTTAATTAGGGCTACCAACGTTCAAGTTTCTGCTTGTAGATGTTCCTACCAGACGGAAATAAATGGAAACCAATGACAGAAATCTCAATATTACATCATTAATTTGAAAAACAGTATAAAACATCACATGTATACACAATTGTAAACTCTAAATAAATACTGGTGTGGTCCTTTATGTGACCACAACGTTATAGTATGCAGCACACTGCCTTCTATTGTAAGAGATAATTGGCCTGATGAATTAAGGCAGTTATTGAATATGTATGTGGGTGGTTCGGTTTGATGATTCCAAGTAGTATTCACGTCTGTTAGTGGCTTTTTCATTCAGTCTTCTTCACATGACTTCCAATGGATAATACTTGTCATTAAATAACAAAGAATAACAGAAGATAGTGGAGTGGGTTCAAAATGAGCTCGAGTACCCTCGCTGCATGATATCTGATGAAAATCTTGTGGCAGGGACCGTAAAAACATGAAATATTAAAAAAAATATGCAGTATTTTATTGTTAATAAACAAGACCGTCACAAGTCTGTGGGAGACTATACGCACGGCTGTGGGCTTTTTTTCTTGGAAGCTTTCTCAACCAGAGACACAAACACTTCGCTGGTATTAGGAGATAACACAGACTGTATAATTTGACTATGGTTTTCACACTATAAACATCAGAGGTTGTATAGTGGGAAAATACGCAGCCAGCTGTTCTCATCTATTCTTCCTCGCACACAGACACACACACTCACACAGAGCACATGGCCCTTATTAACGCACATTCCTGCTTTGATGACAAAGACATTTGGGAAAAGCTCTTATTACAGCGGCAACATTTCATTATCACTCTCCCTCTTTCTGTCAGCTCCAAGAAAATAGTAATGTGTCTTTTATGTGAGGACAGTTTGGATGTGTTTCCAGCAGAGCTACATGCATTAATGGCTGAGTTAAAAAGAGAAAAAAGGCTTCTGATGTTGTTTTATTAATTTATAAATGGATATAGATGGAGCAGGTTCTTCAAGTCAGAGATTCACCTGGTGAGGGAAAATACTATCTTTATCAAGCTTACTGTAGGTCATTCCCATCCTACCGGGTTCATTTGACAGAGTTATGGGTCAAATAAAAACTCCCCTTTGGTGAAAAATAAATCCCTGTGGATCCTCCGGTCTGGGGCTCGCGCCATATGGTAACAGTGACCCTGGTTCAATTCCAGCTGGTGATCTTTTATGTTAGGACACCCCCAGCCCCCCTTTCTCTTGGTCTGTCCTGATATTTTCTCTTTGTCTCAAATGGGAACTCGCTAGAGCTGGGGTTGGGAAAATAGTACAAACTAGCAAGAGCAAGCTTAATTTTGAATATATACGCCCAAATCATCCCACCCACATATGAACGAACGAGTACACTAACTGTCCCAAAGCTCTCACTGGCTAGCTGGGAGACTGTTCTTTGACTCAGGGGCTGTGTGCTTTGTGCTAATAGGTTAGCTACTGTGTCACAGTCTGTTACAGCTGCACACCTGTTCCTTGGTTCAGGGGCTGTGTGCTTTGTGCGAATGGGTTAGCTACTGTGTCACAGTCTGTTACAAATGCACACTTGTTCTTTGGTTCAGGGGCTGTGTGCTTTGTGCTAATGGGTTAGCTACTGCGTGACAGTCTGTTACAGCAGCACACCTGTTATTTGGCTCAGGGGCTGTGTGCTTTGTGTTATAATAGCTGTGAAATGACATGATCAGGGGCTATGTACTGTAAGAGCAGCGCATTGTTGTCATTGCTTACTGTATCCAACCATCTCATGTCTGAATCACGTCATAAAACTGCTGTCAAGCTAGCATGTTAGCACTGGATAATTTTGGCTGCAATGTTTGTGACGCCAGCTCAGTTAGCTTTAGCAATGTATCCGCTTCGAGCCGAAGAGAACTGTTCCCGGCTGAACCTTTTGGAAGATTCTGGTCATGCTGAATTAATGCTTGAGAGAGATTTTCTGCAAACAAAACAAAAAATTTTTCTAAAATAACTTAGCATCCCTAGCTTATGGGCAAAATGTCTTAGAAAATGTTTCTAATAGAGTCATAGTGCATCTCTAAATCATTTCAAAAGCAATCAGCAGTGTCTGGAGGAAACTGTGAAAACGTCTGTACATCAATTTCCAAGATGAGCTTTCAGCTTTGGAATGAAATGTTATTGATTTACAGTGTAATTTTCATGTGATTACCAGTGTGAATGTGAAATGGGAATGCTGGCGCACAGTTAAAAGGTAACTTACACAATGAAAATATTTCTAGGGGTTTAACTGTCTGGTTAACCCCCCCCCAAAAAAATGTACTGCAAATCTGTTACAACACAGCAGTAATATGCTGCCTGGCCAGTGTCGAATATCAGGGCCCAGTAGACGTGTGATGTAGGGACACTCTGAGGTGATCAATAAAAACTGTGCTGGCCAGGCGGCAGCGAGGACAAGCTTGGTCAGAACAAAGCTCAGATGATTATTTCACAGATTCTCGTCAATCCTATTCATGTGGCCTTTTTATGAAACAAACTGCAGTGAGTAAAATAGCAGTTAAATTTACAGCGCTAGTGGTACATATACAGTACATATATATAACTTAAGTGTGAGAGAGAGAGTCTCTATATGTGATTTAAGCATGTGTAGGAAGGGGATTTTCAAAAATACTTTTCCTCTTAAAGCAGAAGCGCCCAAAAGATAAAGAGAGAGAGGATGTCTTTGTCATCCTCGCTCTCCCGTCTGTGCAGGGGCTGCTGCAGAACAGCCCTGATCTCAGACATCCAATACAGATAGAAAGAAATGTGACAAGAGGGTGGGACTTGGGTGAAAGGGAGTCGGGCACAGCGAATGAGAGCGAAGGAGAGGTGTTCCTAGCCCAGAATGCCCTTGCCTCAGCGCTGAGAGCCGGGAGAGACGGAGAGGAAGGAGAGTGAGACACCAGCAGGTGCTGAGGATAGAAAGAAAAAGGGTGTAACTGAAATAAGGGTGCCAAGAACAGCTAGATAATCAGGGAAAAGTGTGTTAAACGATAAAAGAATATACTCAGACAGAAAGTGTAAAATAATCATCATTTTTTCTAAGCTGGAGCCCACTTATTTTCTTTCTCCACCATCATCACTGAGCTCTTCATCCTCTTTTTCTCCTACGGATTCTCTTCGCTCGGATCATACCTCCTCTTCCTCCTCCTCCTCCTCCTGTCCTCCTCTTTGACAGAAAAAGGCACCATGGAAACCGGGAGCCCCAGGAAGATACAGTTCACCGTCCCCCTACTGGACACCCACCTGGACCCAGAGGCAGCTGAACAGGTGAGGTGGAGGGGGCAGTAGAAGGGGAGGATGTGGTTTGGGACCTTTGGGGTTTTAAGAGTTTTTTTTCCCATGCGTCAGTGACATGACAGGACTTTTAGAGGAAATATATGCTTCACAACTTGCAAAAGACGTAGCAAAAAAAAAAAAAAAAGCTGAGAAACATTTATTCCTGTCGTCAAAGCGAGCAGGTGCAGACGCAGCTGAGCAACTCAAGAGGAATAAAAAAGCGCAGTGAGCCGTGTACAAAAATGCCAGAGTACGGGCTGAGGAGAAAATGCTGCTTCACAGAAACCACACAATGAGTTTCTATTACTCCCCGGCACCTTATTAACAAGCTGTCTTTTCAATGCAGCAATCATGATGCATTTACGATTGATTTTTTTCCCACCTCCACTCACAGAGTGGCTGGTTCTTAGAGATGCGGCGCCTCAGCAGTGTTAAGGAGTGTTGCAGTGTATGGATTTGTCTCCAGGGGTTTGGTGTTGTTTTGGTTTTGAGTTACTGGCTGCGCAGTGAGATACTGACACAAGTTAGCTAGTGTCGCAAGATAAACTTGTTATAAATCAATTACAATTTCTTCACATTAGTCTTAAATATGTTGTGAGATTGTCAGACGAGGGGAAGTATTTTGATCCCTTATCGTAGAATCGTATAAACTCAACATCACTTAAAAAAAAAAAGACACAGGAGCTAAAAAACCCCAGTGGGTGCAATTCACGTGTCTTTAGAGAGTGTAGTGAAAAGACGTGTCCCATTTTCTCATTTTATAAATATAACATGAACAGGACAGGTCATTCATAATGAATGAGCCTCGAGTAAAAAAAAACAGCAAAGATTTATGAGTCCATGCTCGTCACTCCCTCTTTCTGCTGTTCACTTCTCCCAGCTGTGTCTGTGAGGCTTTAGATTTTTAGGAGGAGCGTCATTCGCGTGTGTGTTATGTGAGTTTGCCCTTGTGAGGACACTTAATTGGATGGTTTCAGGACACAGTGCAGTCTGGGTAAGTTCAAGGAGAGTTACAGCCACTGGCATGATTAAGTTTCATAACTTTGTGAGGCTCTGACATGAGAAACTGCTGATTTATCTGCATCGTAGTGGGTTTGCACTCGCATTTGAGTTAGAGCTTGGCGAGTGTGTGTTTCCAAGGCTTTTAAGGAATGAACGGCAGTGATATATGGCAAATGAGACTTTTCATGTCCAGGATGTACTGTTAAAATAATACTCCATAATGTCTCTCCATAAAAGCTCCGCTCAGCTGGAGAAATTTACCTGTAAGTGAAGTCGCTTCCATCCACACAGGAAGGAAAACAGCTTTAATGCACTCGTCATTTCTAAATTCTGCGTTGTTTGCGTTTGACCTCCTGACGTGATTTCATTCTTATTTGCCCTCGATACTTTTTAAAATGTTTCTTAGTAATGTCAGAATAGCTTGCTGTAACGTGAAAGTTACTGTTCGTGAGTCTACAGCTGTCAGCAGTGACAGAGGATGATCATCGCCAGTGTCCAAAATCTCCACCTGATGCTAACATGTGCCGAAAACATACGAACCAGAGAGAAATGATCAATTTAAAAAGGTATAGTCATTGATTCTGGGGATGGTTCCGTGAGACCTAACAACACTCTAATTACCCACCAGTCAAGCAGAAACACAGCAGATCTGATACATTTCTAACAAAGTGGCTGAAGAGAGTGTCTGCTCTCCCTGCATTGCTGCTACCTGTAGCATCAAATCACACTTACTGTTACTAAGGTAACCACAAGTGTTGTCAAATCCGCTGAAGGGGCTGACATCTTCAGGTTTGTAGTGTTAATGGATCCCCTAGCAGAGAGCTCATTATGTTGCTGTCTGAATCGAGAATCATTTCTATGTGCGTAATTGTCCTGAGCGATGTTAGAGACACAAATTGGTGCCTGTGGTACATCTGTTAAAATGAATGCTGTGCGTCTAATTGTGTGAGTCCGTCTGTGCATCCTTTCACGACATTCGTCCCTCTTACTTTTTCTTCCTCTCCGTTGCTCAGGACTCCCTGTCCGCCTTGTTTGCCCACCATCTGTATTTATTTAGCGACATATCTGATCCCGGTACTCAACCATTCGATACAGAATCTTAAACACCTCCAGCCTGGTGTTTACCTACTTCGTCACCAGCGGACAGATCACATCTAAGCTGTATACAAGTAAAATTCAGTTTACCTCTTCTGCAAAGACTCAAGGGAGTTCTTAGCTCTCAGTCCTAATATGTATGGCCAAAGCTTGGCTGATTGCCATTGAGACTTCACCCTTCTAAGAGGCATTTTCTATTTATTCCGAGACCACTGTGAGTGGCCACTGAGCCTGTATGGCCTGATGGGCCTTAAGTGTGTGGTTTTGTGTGTGTGTGTGTGTGTGTGTGTGTCTGTGAGAGAGAGAAAGAGAGAGAGATAGAGAGAGAGAGACAGAGAGAGCAAGAGAGAGAGACAAAAGAGAGACAGATGACCGAGACAGACTGCCCAACAGCGAAACAGTCAGATATAAAGTAAAAGGAAAAAAAATACATAACAACAAAAAGGAAATGTGTGTGTGCGTGTGTGTGTGTGTGTGCTTGTCGCTGTGTTTGCAAGCACACTTATGAATGTCACGCCAGGGGGGCTTCACCCATGGTTCAGTAATCCCTGCAACCTGACACCTCCCAGCGTGGTGAATCAGCCTCCGTGGAGAACCGCACGTCAGTCAGAGCAGCCTCCCCGAGGTCTGACCCTCACAACAACAGCACACACTCATCCTCTTATCCACACACAGACACAGTGTGTGCCACCTTTATCTTAACCTTACACCGGAGCTCGCTGTGTGCTTACGAGCACATACTGACTGTACCTAACAGAGGCCAAGACCCGACAGAGTCAGTATGTGACGTAAAAGACAGCGACTTCTGAAAATATTTGGACATTCCTTTCACTTTAGAAGTTGGTATCGCTTGTTTCTAATCGGCAGTAACACAGTTTTACCAACTGATGGACTTGTTTGACATTTTTTGGAAATATGCTTATTGCAGAGGATTAGGTAAGAAAATCAATACCACCCTCACATCGGTCAATTAAATATGAGGATGGGGCCAGGGGACATTTAGCTTAGCTTAGCATAAATACTGTAAACAGGGAAACAGGTAACCTGGCCTTTTCATAAGGTAGGCCTGACAGAGACAGCAAGACTGTAACACAACATTAGAAAAACATATCACAGTCTTGCCAGGGAGTGGTGAAATATGCATATTATATACACTAATTAATCCTTTATTAGGCTCTGAAACTGCTGCAGATGATCTGTGAACCAGTCATGTTAACACCAGGGTATGTTTTTTATACATAATTGACTCAGCTGGTTAATTAAACTCAATTTGCTCTTTCCTTGTTTAAAGCTTTCAGTGACAATGTTGTTCTGAGAAAACGACGGTGGATATTGAGCTCATTCATTACCTGTGTCATTTAGATGAGGGCCACTTACTTGAAAAAACTACATTCAGAGATGAAAGCAGTATTGTCCCCGTTGAGATGATGAATCGGGACACTGTCGAGGTGATGGTCTTTTATTACACGCGTTTCAGGGCCGACAATTTCCTCCCTAATATTCCCAACGCGACGCGTCAGACCCTCTTTGTCCTTCACTGAGAACAAAACAATTACTCTGTATTGCCTCAGAAGGGCCATTTCCCCAAGAAGAGGTTTTGAGAGTTGTAGATTAAATTTATTACCATCCTATGAATATCTCTTGCAAATTGAGGCAATCAAGAACCGCTACACTGAAAATAAATGGTTTTAACTAGGGTATGCACTCATTACGGCCTTGTACAGTTAGAAGTAGTACATTTTTTATTTGTACCTATTACTGCTTTGTGGCCAAACCCCTCCCCAGAACAGTGATTGTATGTTCATAGATTTCATAGTAACTGTTACTAACGGCAGGCCTGTCAGACTTTGGATTTCTTCACATGCTGAAGAAGCAGTGTGCCTGGGGCTGCAGTGTTGCAGTATTTCTTGTGTTAGAAAAATGGGGTAGAAGGTGGGTTTATCTCATAACTTAGAAATATAATTTGTAGGATTTCTGCGTTACAGTGTCCAAAAAAGACAATCTCAAATGTTTCCAACGATGTTCAAACCGAGAGAAATCCACATGTTTACTCAGGGTAACAGTGCGTTTCATTTGGACACTTTGAATTTAATGCGAATAAAACATTACCTCGTCAGTCAACATGGGTGCCTGGGTAACATCAGGTAGATTTTGATCAGCAATGGTGACTGTCTTACGGTGTGTGTCTGTGTATTTGAATTCAGGTCAACCCCCACTAAACTCGCCACTCACCAAAGACTCGGTTCCCCTTCAGAAAATAAAAATGTTCGCATATAAGCTTTTTTACATCTGAGCTTTGTTAGCTATATACAGCTGATTCAGAAACAGTTGTTAATTCAAAGAAACTGACAGTTACCAGCAATAAATGACAAACCTGCTTTTGTTAAATTCTGTGTGAAAATACCCTCGGATTAAAAAATTACCCAAAAAATAAACTTCCAGTAGAAAGTGACCTGAGTTGTAGGTGTTTTTATGATAAAACTGCTGCTGCAGTAATTACCTTTGTGATCCTCAGCAACGATGAAACTGATTTTGGATCTGCTATAGCGATTAAATTACAGCTTGTGCAGTGCATCTCCCCCTGCTCCCCCCAGTGCAGTGCTTGAGATGATATTCAGGGAGAGAGAGGATGATAAGAGGACTGTTACGGGGTGACAAAAGACTGATAGAAAGTGAGAGGGAGCCAGTGAAGTAAAGAAAACTGAGATAAATGAAAGTAGAAGTCAATGATCTGGATTTTCAACATCCTTTTCTTCATTAATTCTCTTATTCAGAGCCAAATGGGAGAACAGTTGGAGAGAGTCTGTGAGGATTTATAATGGATGAGCACTGATTTTAGCCTGAACAATGCTAAGATCGTATTTCAAATGACTGGATGAAGGATGGGGAGTCGCGTGAATCTCTGGGCATTGTGCTGGATCTCTGACAGCTCAGCATTATGTAGGCCCACCCGATAACAAGGTGTTGGAAAAGGTTTCCTTCAACCTTTAGTTCTGCTGCAATTTGCAGGGTGTGAGTGCCCTTTTTCTGAGCTGAGCCGAGCTGAGTGGTGAAAAAACACACTGTTGTGGTGAAGGTCGCGGGGTAACTCTGATAGTGACAGGATTTCAAAACTACCAGAGTTTCTCAAAGGCAGACCAGGGTTAGGAGGTAAAGGGCTCCACCACTGATTTTGAACTGAAAAACTTTTCTACCTTGCAGCGGTCCCAGTGTGTGGCACATGCTATCTTTTGTATTTTGGCTGAATTTGAAAAACCCCTCTGGATTGATTACAGTGGAGTCAGATCACCTGTGTGCAGGGTGAGGAGACTGGCTCCTAATTAAGGAGTGAACGCAGCTTGGGACGTTCCCCCCCCGAGCCAATCAGGGTGTGACGACGCACTTTTTTTTGTGAAGGCTTAAGAGAGGCGGGGAAAGGCATCCAGGAGAGACTCGTTCCATTCCGAGTCTGCACCTGACACGCTGCAGACCTGATCCCCATAGACCCTCAGCCAGAAACTCTGGTCATTTTCAGCCCCACTGAGATTTCTTTGCTGCCCTGTTGCTTTCTAGTTGAGGGAAATTGTGTGAAACCAGTTGAGTGACCAGCAATCCCCCTTCTATAAGGCTACCTGCGCCGAAGCTGGGCTTATTTGTGCAAGTGTATTTTCTTTCAAATAACCCGGTGCCTGCAGGTTTTCTTTGGTTTGTCATAACTGAACCCCTTGAAACCCATCTATGCACCTTTAATTTTCCCACTTTATTTCATTGGGGGCTTGAGAGGTTATAAAAACATATTTTAGCAGGATCCCATGATGAAGCATTTCTTTTTTATATATTGCTATCCAATTATTCTGGCTTCTGTGTTAATGTGTTTTTTGGTTATATTTTTAATGTGTGTTGGGGCTGATTTGTAAGCCTTTGACTGCCAGTATCGCCACAACCTGTCACCTCAATTAGTCACGAGATCCTAGTGTCTAATCTGTTTTCAAGCTATACAATTTAAACAATAGCTGGTACTTAATTCACTTCCCTGGAAATTTAAACGCGTTTGTGAGTCGGCATACAATACATTGACAAAATCCAACAATATGCTGGATATCACCATAGAGACAACACATTAACGCTAACCTCCACTGTGTTTGTTTTTTTTTTTTTTTTTTTTCTCAGATTGAAAAATAGATGATTTTAAATGTTGCCAATTGTCAAAAGTCCACGACAGAAGATGACACACTGACACTGTTTGATCTCAGAGACACAAATTTTATCATATTGGTAAATGAGATTTGCTCTCTATCATTGATGTTGAGAGTGATACAATAAAACAGCATTATGAACTCTAAGTGCATCTGGCTTTCCTGTTGCTGGAGTTTTTTGTTCATATGAAGTCTGACATAGAGTCACACCACACATACGTTAAGTCACTTTAACGAACATGTCTTGGTTTATAAATTACTTTTCAGCAAACAATGAGAACACAGACAGAAACACTGTGACGTTGCTTTAACAAAGTCATTACCGACATTTAATTTGTGTACATGTCTTTGGTCTGTGATAATCATACATTAGAAAGTAAAACCAATGTCAGCACAGCACTAGGGCTTAAATGATGAAAGACTTTGACTCCACTGTCTCCCGATGACCTAAATTTTCCAGCCAAGGGTATTTTGTCTGCTGCCCCCTCGCAGCAAGACTATCAGGCATGCACAGATTTTCCTGCCCACCCATCACTTTTTCTGAGGCTGTTTTTGTTCCTCGTTGTGAGAAGTGACGGAACTGCATTTTAAATGGACTGTGGGTTGAAAGGCAGGCGTGGCTGTGAGGGGTGAGCCTGTCCAGTAAGCGGTGGTATTTGTGCGAGCGAAGGATCAGGGAGTTTGCTCTGCCGCCGGGTGAGGAGAATAACAATGACTCTGGGCATAATCAGTTCTACACAGACATGGCTTGTTGTGTTTTCTAGGTGGGCTGGGCGTTGGAATTATAGGGGAAAGGCAACAAAACACACCCACAAGGACAAATGCTTAATTGCTTACACAAGAATTCTGAAGGAAAAATCAATAAAATGCCTTTAAGAAAACAGGACTTACAGTTTGATTTGACCCGACCCGACCCCTAGGTGGACACTCTTGGACTCAGTGAGCACAGTCATTTGTAATGCCAAGCTTCGATTGGCAGCTCGTTTGAACGCTGTCTCATATATTACAAAAATAGTTCACCATAATGTGTTCCTGAAACATTTTAAGGATAGAAATAAGCCCTGCTGCTCAATCTGTCTTCATTTTAACTCGACTCGGCTTAGTTTTTAATCGTTTTCTGGGGTTTCCAGAGGCCCCGATTTGCATCAGTAGCCTAGACTTCAACGTTACGTTAACAGGAACAGGCAATGCAATGCCCCAACTCTCAAAATGCTACCAAGATGCAAGATTGCTCACATAGACAATACACGGAAAGTGGGGAAGTGACTGGTCCTGTTGACAGCCTTATGGAGTTGCATGAAGCCTCACAGATTTTAAGTTGACTTTGAACAAATGTTTCTTCTATCAAAGTGACTGCTGTATTTCCGGAACTTTTCTGAACTTATTTATTTAAAACGTTAAAGGAAACCAGGTTTGGTCCCCCCGCTTCTCTCCGGTTTGATGAAAGATTTTGGACGGTTGTACTTTACTTTAATAAAGTTTTGAATTATTGAGTCACTGATTTCCGCAATATGTTTATGCCAAAAATAAAACTAAAAAGATTAAAGTATTATCAGTGCAACGGTAATTTTGTTCCATCTGTATATTGCATGGTTCAAATTAGTGTGTTCCAAGTCTAAATTAGTTGGCTGCAATCACATCTGCCATCGTGACTCGTATGCAACTGGAGTGATTGCTTGTTATTGGATTTAGTTTCCCCTGCGAGATTTATCATATTGTCTGTGGGCAGAGTGTGACTTGCAGATGAGGTCGACAGTGGCTGCTCAGTGCCTCATCTTCGTTGGTTACTACAGGTATGAGTCGGAAAAGGCAGATGGGAATCGTAGATATTTTATGGATGGATCCGCGTCTTTAAATCACAGAATCTTGTTCACACCTGAATTCGTTTGTGGCTATTTACTGATGGATCTCTTTCCAGTAATAAACAGTTTCATGCAAAGAGAAATCCACCTGTGCCTGTGTTTATAGCAGCTTAAGCATAGACATGGCTAACATGACAGTATGGTGATCGATGCAGAGAGGAAAAACGGCTAAATCGCAAGCGTATAAAGATGGCAGCAGTGCTTCGGGCAGGTAACACTGATTAGTAAGACACATGTCTTCGGATATGAGGCCAGCAATTTCACTGGAAAAGTCAAAAAAAAGAAAAAAAGCAGCAAAACATTGTCAGCGTTGTAAAGAAAGGAAAAGCTGCTCAGTGCCTCGTCCTGTTCACGCTGCCTTCCTGTTCTCTGTTGCTGTGATTTTGAAAGGTAACAAAGATGATGAAGCCTCTTCAAGCTTGAATACCCAATTAAACTGTGATACTGAGCCACTCAGTTTTCATTACTGCCCATTATTTCTGCAGTTACATCTGTATTTCCACGTCTTTTGTGAAGTAAAAAGCTAATCAAACGAGGTCGAACAACATGCAGAGCTCAGGGAGATATTGTGTAAGGTCTCCTGAATTAAGGGGAAGGAGCGAACAAAAAGAAGAAAAAAGAGCCACATTCCAGCTGAACAGTCTGGAGTGGTGTTTTGTGCCTTGAAATGTTTTTTTTATTTAATACTTTCCTCATGCGTTCGGTGCAGCACAGCAAAGCCTCAAAGCCAAAACTGTACCTTGGAATGGAAAACCAAGGGCACTGATTCAACAGCTCGCTTTAAATGTAACTTTGAGTGCACCTGTGGGAAAAAAAGATGCCCCGTCTTTTTATTCCTCTCCATCCTAGACTCTCGGAGCAGCTAAAACTTCAGCTTGTTTTTTGTTTTTTTGTTTGTTTTTTTGCACAAACTTTGATCTTTAGTTTCCTGATAGAAAAGATTTTATTTGCCATAATACGTGACGCTGCCCCGTGTAGGCTGAGGTTAAGCTGCATGGCTGACCGCACAGCCCTGTAAGTGCACAAGCAGCACTTAGAGAAGAAGATGCATGGAGGCCTGGAGCTCCAGTGACTTCCAGCATTAGTCAGCTACTGTGTCAGCAATGTTGTGGGAGTGTGTGTGTGTGTGTGTGTGTGTGTGTGTGAAAAGATGATTGTCTATTTAAGTTCCTATATCACAGCCCTTTAGGTTTATGGAGCAGTAAAATGGTAATGACCTTATCCTGGAGGCGACTGAAAATTAATCACCCCAATCACTTCTGTCGAGAGTTTTTTGCAGACGTTATGTATTTCTCCTCTGCCAAGGAGGTCATGTTTTCACCCACGTCTGCTGGTTGGTTCATCAGCAGGATTACACAAAATCTACTCAACAGATTTCCATGAAACTTAAATGGAGGATGGATCTCAACCCAGGACAGATCTATAAGAGGCATTTTGTGAGGCATTTTGATTCCCCACAAAGGGGACTGGTGGAGGTATGATCTCCTATGAGTGCCATTCTTTTATTTGATATCTGCAGAACCATGCAGTACATTTCACTTTTGAAACTGTCCATCATCCTGCGATTAATTGTAAGTGTATTGATAAGACTGAAGTCCAGCTAGGAGACGAGTGAAATGTGGGTTTGGTGTTGATTGGTCACCAAAATCTAAAATCTTCTGGTGTGGAACTGGATCGAAAGTGCTGATGAATGTATATTTTGCACAATATGTACAAACTTAGTGATTGCACATGTGAATTTACAACACAGTCGAAATAAATGTTGGAAAAGCAAGTTTCTGCAAAACCACATAAGTAAAAACTTAACGTTTCTTTATGATTCATTTTATAGTATTTATTCTACTCTTACATGATGCCAAAGAGCAGGCTTGAAATGTGGTCGCCTCCACTTTCTGATATGAAAGTCAGGTCACAGACATGTAGTGTGAAGCTGATAAACCATGTAAGAATGTAAATATGGCAAATAGCCTGTGACATGAACGTATTTATTTGCCTGTTGCTCGCAAGTATGTTATACTTATTCCTGTCCAGTATCAGCATGTATCAGGCTCAATGGTAATCTCAAAGTGGTTAAAAATAACAAAGGTTGCTGACATAAACAGCTAACCTGTTGATGGTTTGAAGTGAAATGTGCATTTTCTTCCAGAAATGATCCCAGACTCCACCATAGCTGCCTCACACTGCTAGTCATGAGCCCAGAAGCAAGTAGGTGGTTTGCAGGCTGTCCTGCTGTCAGATTCAGCCCTGCTCTCCACCAGCTCAGGCCTCGTCAAAGTGCAACGACAACCAAACCCAAAATATGCATCAGTCAGGCTGTGTCACTGGCTCTCAGACTGATGCTGAGTTGGCGTCTGATACTGAGGCAGCAGACACTCCTTGATTGGCTGACAACACACATATGCAAATTTCAATACACTGCCTAGCATTTCGATTGGTTGAGCCAATACAACCCACGAGAGATCCAAGCCTGTGTGAAATTAGAGCCTGAAGAAAGATCACTGAGTATTACACTTCAAACTTAAAGATCATTGAGATCAGCTGTTTAAGGTTTTGAGGCGGCATATGTTGTTTATGTTTGAAACACGACAAAGCATGTTTTTCTTCTCACTTTTTTTTAATGAAACTGTTCTTCTTTTTCAGATCAGACGACGCAGACCAACGCCTGCCACTTTAGTGGCATCCAGCGATCAATCTTCACCCGGTAAGACTTTTGCATCCTTTGTTGCTTTATTCATTTGAATGAGATGTTTTTCACTCAGGCAGGAGTCTGAGTGGGCCCAACATATACTTCCTGCCGAGAACATAAAAACATGGACCCAAATGCAAAAGCCGGAAAATCCATTACGGATTATTCAGATTAAACCAGGAACAGGATAACTGAACAGCAGAGTAAGGCAAACACAACAGATGACTTAATAAAGACTAAGTAATGAAGGGATGAGGTGCAGGCGGAGAGAGGTGGAGAAACATGGGTGAGGGGAGCGAGTAGAGGAAACAAAAGTGCAAGGAAGGAGCCGATAGGCTGGGAAGAACACTGGGAACAGGACTGGGCCAACGAAGGTGATGCAGCACAGGTGTTTAGGGAAAGCAGGCTGGGGAGGGAAACAACAAAAGACAGAACATAACACAAAAAAAGAACTTGTTATTGTGGTGAGAGTAGATCAGCTCATTGAAATTGCAACCCAAGCGAACCTTAACTTAAACCAAGGCTTTGGAAAAGCTACTTCCTGTCTCACACTTTTCCTTGACCTTCATGGAAAACATCATGGAGTCAAGAAAAGGTGTGAGGGAAACCAGAAAAGACAACCATGGACAGACCAACTTTTTAGGATGGTATGATCAACTTTTCTCCTGTAAAATGTGTTCAGTGTATCTTCTGCTAAAGGACATGAGAGAGGGAGCAGGGGCACACCTCTCCTTTACATTTATAGAGACTGACAAGCTGTTATCCCAGCTGCCACTTAGATACGTCCAGGTCATTTCACTCAGTTAGGAACAATTGTCAGCAAAAATAGTCTATGAAACTGCAGCCCGAATGTTAACCTTGTGGTGTTTTCGTCGCCACATGGGTGATGAACCCCCGACACTGTGATTAATGCAGGTACACAGGCCCACGCACTAACGAGCCACCGGAGCCACAATATGCTTCATGATATTCCAGACCATTTGTATTTCTGATTCTGATTGCTGTCATGTACAGCAGCGTCTCAACTCGATTATGCACCAAATGAATCTTCCTGCTGCAGCAGAGAGCTGCATAAACAGCCGTGTGTGTGTGTGTGTGTGTGTGTCCTCCCATGGGACCTTAATGATCAAACATAACGGAGCCCCTCGAGAGAGTTATCTCGTTCGATGACTCATCCATTGGCTCCCTGTTTCCCTCTCCGCCCCCGCTGTGCTCCAGTGTGTGAGTGTGTAATGTGACCCGGTACAGAATTAAAAGAAGATCAGCTGGGAGTGTTGGGCGGCAAGAGTAATTCTCAAGGTGAGAAAACAGACGGTGGTATTCCTCTGCCTTGAATGAATGAATAAATTAGAGAGTGATGCCTCACTGAGGATACCAGCAGAGACCGACGATGTTGTGTTGTTTAGATCACAGCATTTTATCACCGAGGGTTGAAGTTTTTAGTGTTTTGTTTTATCTTAAGAACAACTGTCCTTCTAATTGGGTGTGATCGAGATCAGTGCCTGTGATCTTTTTGCTGGACGTGTGCGCGGGATTGCACGTGCGTGTGTCTGTGTTTGATTCAGTAATTGGATGCCGAGCATGCAGAGTTGCCTGAGTCAACCTTGATCTCTGAATATAAAGTGCAGCGAGAAACCCTCAACAATCCTCCTGCTCAGTACATCAGAGACAAGACGAGAGAAAAGAGAGAGGGAGAAACTTAAGAGGCCATCAAGTGGAGACATAATGTGTGGAGTGAAGGAATGTGGCGCAAATGATTATATTAAAACCTTGATATATTGGACAAACCCTGTTCTTTAACACTCATACTCATTTTGCATGAATTTAAACTTGTTGGGTTTGTGGCTCTGCCTCCATAAATTAAGTTCCAAGCATGAAAAGAAAGTTCTTTGAACTGAACTCAGATTTGAAAGGTTTGATTTTCAGTTAATGATCCACAGAAGAACAAAGACGAGAAGGTTGAAGATGCCTTCGGATAAAAGCGTGCCTGGATTATTTTCTGAGAAAACATCAGATGGTTCTTAAACGAGTTCCAGAACTTTTCTCAAATGTACTGTAATACTTTACGGCAGGTTTAAGCATGGTTTTTAACTGTGTTGCCTACTGGACTTGTTTTTAGCTGCATCAGTTATAATTGGCCTCTTTTACTATGTGGTTCTCTGTTTGTGTAATGCTGATTTTCCCAATTAAATTGTGTTCTGAAATGTAATTTCCTGGATTATGTTCACAGACAACATTTTTAGCCATTCCAGGCTTCATCGATGCCAATATCAAGCAGTCCATCTGTTGTTACACCACTTTGGTCCAGACTGAAATTTCTCAACTACAATTCGATGGATTGCCGGCCTTTTTTCTTCCAGACAGTCATGGTTCCAAGGCGTTGAATCCTAATGACTCTGGTCGTTGACTTTACCGCTGGTGCAACCAAATGGTTGACATGTGTGGTTTTGAAAGACATATCTCATCAACTGTTCGATGGATTGCCAAAATCCAAAACAAAAGGCAGCCAATAAGTCTGGCAACGAAACCAAAGAAGAGACCAAAAGCAAAGTACAAATCAGTAAAACACAGGCAGCAAACACAGTTAAAACATGACGGGAACGGGGAACAGACAAACACCGGAACGTCGAAACACGGGATGAAAACAGACGGACCAAGAAGAGGCGAGGGGAAAACACAGGCTTAATCACACAGGAAGTGATTAAGAACTGTAACACAGATGAGCAGGAAGAAAGGGCGGGAAAACAGTCAAATACAGAAAGTGGAGCGTAAAATATGACACGTGCATATAAAAACTCAGGACCACGACGTGTTGACTGCGTGTGATGGCTTTGGATAAATGACACCCGATTGTTTCTTTATGAACTTCACTTTCGCGTCGCTAACTTGGCTGCCATCACACAGGAAACCTCCTGGGGAAATGAAGGCTGACTGCAGATCCTGATCCAGGGGCTGTCTGTTTCCATTTTAATCACAAAGCTATCATTGTCACTGTGGTGTTCAGCTCAAAGCACTGCGGTGCCTAATATGCCCTCACAACGCCTTAATCATGGCTCAGACTCTTAGTCTTGTTTAATCAAGAGGTTTAAAGCAGCAGAGGTTTCTAGTACGACTTCACCCACTTCACACACACACACACACACACACAAGTCTCAAAAGGTCAAAACAAAACTCCAGCAACACTCGAAGTAAAAAGAACAACTTTATTATTTCACGACCGCCTTTCTTTTCGTGGCCTTCATCTGGGTTATCTAAACGCGTCGGCCTCATAATGAAGTTGCTTTCTAAACAATACATGTCTAGACAAGATACTGAGACCACCTTCCTATTCTTCAGGACTAATTTGATATCCGATCTAATCTAATCTGATTTATTTTCCATCATCAGGGGTGGTGACAGAGTTTGGCAAAAGAAGCATCTTAGTAAAGAGCTGTGCAACGTGTTTAATATTGATGGATTTGTATTTAATCTCACACTGGACTGCATCTCACTGCGGGAGTCCTCCAAAATGAGAAATTACGAGACAGACAGCCGTGTCATGGAGAGACTCGAGACAGGAAAAAAGAGAGGTTTGGACAGAGGGTTTGACAGCAGAGGCAAAGACAGACATCGAATCAGACACACACACATTCAGAGACCGAGACATTTACTGTGTGTGTGTGTGTGTGTGTGTGTGCCACAGAGGAGGAGGGGGATGGGAAGGAATAGATATGATGATGATGAGGGAGAGGAGCGGTGCTGGTGCAGTAATGGTGTGCCCCACATCAGACAGACAGAGCGTTGCATTATTTAATGCTCTGCAGATTTCCCTGCCCTGTGCACTGTGAACCCCGACAGCACATCAGAGGAGCAGCCACAGATGTAGGGACGACCGAGGTTCATGCTGTAAACGACGAGGAAGCAGGAAGTGGTATAAGAGCGTGCTCGGTTTGATTCCTCCCTGCAGAGGAGGCTGGCTCTTTTGAGGAGATTTATGTCTTTATCTACCGATTCCTGGAGAGAGACAAAGACAGAACTTGAGTGAGGTAGAATAAAGCCTCTCAAAAAAGGAACGGTGAGATTCATCGTAGCACATAAAACTTGGTCCAGTGACTTTTATTTTGTGTTTTCAGATGAGCTGCTAGTATATTAGCTGGAAATTTCAACAGCAATGTATCGTTTTCAGTCTTCTAAAGGGAGGAAAAAAACTACATGACCACATAAAACGATCAGGTTATGAAGCCCTTTAAGTGAGATTCTTCATCTCTACCAGCAGCAGCAGGTCCGTGGGTCAGCGGTGGAGCATATTTCTTGCTATAAAGATAAGCAGCTCAGTAGAGTCAGAAGTTACAATGATGATTGTTTGTCCAAAGATTATACTTGTTTTTTTTTTAACTCGATATTGTGCAGCTTGTAGTCTGTAATCTGTAATCTTGTAATCTGACTTTTTGTATTTTGGGGAACCTTTTTATTAGATAGAATACAGTAAAACTGACAACAAATGAAAGCAGAGAAAGAGATGACATGCAACAAGGGTACAACAGTACGTCATAATGCTCAGTACTGTGATACTTCCCATTGGGTTTCTGAGTCTGAAGAGAAGCGAGGCTGATAAAAGTGTTTTGGTGTTTTGTTCATTTCATGAAAAGAAATGGTTCAACAATTCAGGAAATTGGCTAATATTTTGTCTTGCCTAGATTGCTTTATTTACTGTTGGCATTTTAATGTCAGGCAAAAAACAATTGTAAATATATTTTAAATAGGGCGAGGGGCGGATTATACTTTGGATTAAAATAACTTCTGTAAGTAAGACAAGTGATGTAACTCACGTACCTAACACCACCCACGTATCATTATGTATGTTACATCACTCGCATAATGTACATGACATCAGTTACGTAACTCACTATGTTCACTTACCTACGTAATAGTAATTATAATTAATAGTACTCTTGACTCTAGTTCACAAACGGGCTGCAAACCCTAGTCTCTGGAGGGGAAAGTCCTGTGAATGACCCACCCAGCCACCCTGGGCCCCCGCCTGGATTGGACTCTCTTGCTCTTTATACTCCACTCGAGGGGCGCTTTAAGAACTGATGCGACAGGTGTATGTGCAGTTTCACACTTGGGCCACTGATAAAAAAAAGTATGTGAAGCGTTGGCAGTAAGAATGGGCTGGACATTTGGGTTCTTTTTTACAACGCTGCTGCTGCTGCTGCTGCTGACTGTCTTTACCTTCCCTTTCCCTCATCCTTGCTTAATTCTAACACTCTGTACACATAATAATAATAATAATAATAATAATATATCCTCGTGCTCAGCTAGCCCTGCTGCCACCAAGGTTAAAAAAATCTTCAGGTTTTTAGGTCTTTTTGTAAACAAACAAGCAAATTTGTGTTAGATTTGTGAGCAAGATATTGAGGAGATAATATCAGTTTGAGTGGAGTTAGTTGCCGGTTTGCTTAAGCTGAAATATGTGGGTGGTTCGGAGGAAGAACAACGTTTTCCTTTGAAATTAAAATAAAGGAGCCACGTTTTTATTATTTGTACAGAAAGGGAGACAGGCAATCTCTTTTCCTCCCCCACTTTCCTCCCCCCTTTGTGTAGCAACAGTAAACAACTGTGAAAAAGAACAAACATGAAACAACCCGTTAAAATGCACGACAGGCCGCGTGCAGACTTCCATTTCTTTTCCATTTAGGCTCGCTACAGTTTTCTTGATTTGCTCGTTTTTCTTCACCGCGTGCAGCACAGAAACTATAAATCGACATGAAGGTACAGTAGGCAGCTAAATGAGAGCGGCTCGGCTGATAAAGCGGCGTCAGAAGAGTCTTCTCTTTTTCTCATCTGGCTTTGTGTCAGACAGACAGTCAGCAGGGAGTTGCGGCGATAGACTCATCACTGATGGAATGGCTTGCTTTTTTTTTTCATTGCCCCTTTAGCTCATTCAGTGGCACAGATGGACTCAATGCACCGAGAAAACAATCTGAATATCAGAAAGGTGAAAGCCATATTACATTTTTTTCTTTGCCAGGTTGATATTTCAACCACGTCTACTACTGCTACTATTTTTACCACACCATACCATAAAAAACCTTCAGTTCTGTGCAACATAAAATGAAAATTACAGCTCCAATTTAATCCCATCTGTGCTAAATATATGTGTCTAATTATCAGCCACTCTAAAACCACCTTCATCTTCTGTAACTGCAGTGCCTTCTGACGTCACTGCAGGTGTTAAACTGTTTGCCGTGTTTTATGTGGATGTCCAACCAGTGTTGAGGATAAAAGTAGTCAGTTGAAGCAAAAAAAAAAGAAGAAATCCTCAGTATTCGCTATAGGGACCGAGAAAGCTGAGATCTCTTGCTGCAAAATCTCATCATCTTCTTCCGACACCAGTGGTGTAATTGTTTTTGCATGCAGTGCATTATGGTACACGTCGGCTCTGCCAGCATGACTCCCGCAGCATAAGAAGTCAGCTTTCACAGTCAATATAGCACGCACCGAGGAACTGCTGCTACAGTTGTCAATTACAATCACTGCTGATTGGACTCCCACATAAAACGAATGGGCAAATTCTCAGTTTAAGAAGTAATAATTCTGCAGTTGAAACTACCAGTTATATGTTTTAACTTCTACCTTACATGTTCTTTATCTTTATTTCTGTCTTTAAAGTGGCAAGAGACAACTTTGTCCCCCTCACGTTTCCAAGTGGTATTATTGCTGTTGCAAAGAGAACTGAATAGTCAATCGTTCTTTAAAATATTAATGAAGAAAAGAAATTCCACTAAAATCCAGTAAAACAGGTGTGTCTCATCCGACCAGTACAGGAAGTCATTTCTGCATTGATTTTGAGTCAATGGGTCAAAGGACCTGGAGGATATTGAAACACAAATCTGATAAATTCATGAAAACTGACAATTTTTCTTTGAAATAGTCATGAAATATCGAATATAAAGAGGTGTGTCTGATTCAGCCAGTATATTAAGACATGTCTGCTTTGAATACATTAAATATAACAAAATCAAATCTACACTTTCACAGTCTATATCTTCTGAATATGTCACAGACATTAAAAAGAAAACACACAACAGGTGAAGGGCAGTGTTTTTCTCAGTGTGCTCCCTCCAAAATCTTAGCATCATCTTTATGGGTCTTTAACAAAGACAAAACGTAGAAAGACAGCGGTGGCAGTGCTGCTGCAAATCAGCAACGCAGCCGTCACGTGCTGCTAAGGGAGGCAATGTGTCTTTAACCCGAGCGTTCGAGGTTAACACCTGCCTTCAGGTTCACATACAGACAAGAGAGAGAAGCAATTTGTTGTGTATATAATGTGACAGGATATCAAATGAGTGTCTAGGTTCCCCATCTTGACTGAAATGCATTTATCGTTTTTTCTTTTTAATATCAGGCTGATGCAGCTCACTGTCTGTCAGACGTCAGTTCATGAATACTAAGTTTTACCCTGTGACTTGAAGGATGGGACTGGCCCATTTCCTGGGTTTTTGATTTGAAGTTAATCCATAATGGTTGCACGAACCATCGGAAAATTCCCCGGAGATGCTAAAAATAAGATCCAGTTTTCAAGCAGCTTTGTAAAATGCGTACAGCGTAAAGATGAATCCCCCTTGAAATGAAAAGTAATGTTTTGTGTGCCAGGTTCTTACACACCTCTGAGTTCCTGTTTGGTGCAGAGAGAACGAGAGAGAGAGTGTGTGATGAATAAAGAAACAAGCACATCATTGGCATTTTGAACAGCCTACTGCATACTTTTAAGTAGGAATAACATATGCACATGCTCACTGGCGCACGCACACATACACACACACACGTGCACGAACACAAACACACAGTGCCTTCCTAGTGCCTAGGGAAGCTTAGGTTGCCAAGCAACAAGGTGGTGTCCTAGAAAAAGTACGGGTGAATGCGGGAAACGCGGGTTCAACGGCCTCACTATTGATCACAGTTAATGGTTTTACTGTACTCCAGTCAACTGATTGTTTCTTTTCTATTTAAGTCCTCTCGTGTAGTGACCGCAGAGTCCTCTTTCACATATTGACAACTAATGATTAAGCTTTTTTTATCCAGCGGGAGTCACATGAGCTTCACGTGAGCGTAGTATCGCGTTGGAGTTTCCTTGTTCTCCTAAGTGCACACACACTGTAGCTGCTTTTACTGTAGTATACACTCAGTTGCCAGTTTAATTAAGAAGACCTGGCTAAAACGTATAAAGTCTAACAGAACAGTTAGACTATGAATCCTTCCTTGCAGCCGAATCATACAACCCATTTGCCTGATTAAATGTTCGCACTGTATGTTTCGGCAAACTTTACGTTGTCTTCATGTTGTCACTCTATGTTGCTTTAGGTTAAAAATCTTCACTTTCTTGTTGTGGCCATGCGGTGCTTACTTTCTGGTCAGGTGTAGGCAAAAAAAACACTTGGTCAGGGTCAAAAAATGATCATGTTTTATGATCATGTCAAGTTACACAAAAGTACACAGAGAGTTAAAATGTTTTTTAAAATATCAATACTCAGTGAAAACTATTTCACATTGATGCCAAGTGTTTTGAGATCATTGCCTTGAGTTATCCTACTGAATGTGTCAATGTGAGAATGTTTTGTCGATAATTCTGTAGGTTTGGCGCCCACAACCTAAAAAGCAGATTCTCCATGTTCAGAAAAGGCCCACAGGACTTGAAGCATAAGACAGCGGTTTCAAGCTAACAATAACTCATTCTCGTACTACGGTCGCCCGCTCGGCAGCCTTTTGGCTTCACTTCAACATCATCCACTCCACCTCCTGATATGAAACTCAGGACATGTAATCTGAACGTGACATGGCATCCATCCATCCATCCATTATCCGTAACCACTTACCCTTTACAGGGTCACTGCTGGCTGGAGCCGATCCCAGCTGACATTGGGACGAGCGTACTGGAGATTTGTACAAGTATACAGGACACAGGGCTGATTCACAGAGGCAAAGAACACAATCATTCTCCTTTCTATCGGCAATTTAAAATTGACACATTACAGCGTTTTGCAGAAATTCCAACAATTTATTGTGGCGACTGGACTCTTTAAACATAAACCACATTAGAACCTCTTGTGCAGGGAGGATTTATTGCAGAGCTGTTGTATTAGATTACACCGTTTCAGCAAGGTGCACAACATTACAACTGTAAATTAACCCAGCTTCCAGACTACACCTCATTATTCTGCACCTTAGCTGCCTCCATGGGTTTTGGATAAACAGCGTTTTATGGTTAAATCTATCATCAGCAGTTGGCTGTGAATGCAGGGGTCTATTAGGAGGCGGAAGAGAGTGGATTAGCGTCACCTCTGTTAGCCAAAAATTCCTCCAGAGTCCGGTTTGAGAGTAACTACTAAAATAAATCCACCCACAATGCTTGATAGAAACACTTCATGCTACGGCTTGTGATGTGTCAGATAACCATCTGGCTGGAGGTCACCTTCTATCCGCTCTGCTCTGCCGAAAACACAGTACGCTGACTAACTGAACACATCGGCCGTGCTGAACAGAATCAAAACTGCACAGTGTGGTGGATGTGTTTTATCGGCCATATTTAAACTTACACTTGTTTGTTTTCTTTGTTCACAGAAATAGATGAAGATCGTCTCCCAAACCAGTTGTACAAGGTAATCTTCTTCAAACAAAGTCAAATGTTGCTGGATTAACAGATTTACAGGAAGGAAATTATGAGATTTCTGTTTTTAAATGTATGAAGACAATCTCCCCCATGTCTCTGCGCCGGCTGATACGCCATGTTGATGTTTTGCAGGCAGCCTTGTTGAACTCCCCTCGACAAAGGCGAAAAGGGCAGAAAGGAACACCTACGATGAAAGGTAGCGCCGGAAATCTCTTCTTGTCATCAACCGCTGTGTGATGTTGGCATTTTGTGTGTCGGAGCCTACGCGGCCGTCACTATGACAACAGTAATAGTCATCAGCTCCTTTCTTTGCAAGTTTTTCTGCTTTCTGCAGTTTCTGTACGTACAATAAGTGGTCATCACCGCCTACATCTCCAATTTGCTCGCCTATTTAACCAACTGATATGTGATTATCCATTATGATTATCAGATAAATTGACATGGACACAAACTCAGCCGCACAAATATTTTATATAGAGCTTCTGTCAGCACGCCTACACATTTATGGTATCCTCGCATACAAGAACCCTCTTATGAGCCGAAATTGAGTCTCTTATTGTTTTGAGGTGTGAAGAAAGATGAAATACGAAAATTAGTTGGCGAAAGGCTCTGTTGCCACGATTCAGATCAGTCAACTTTGAAGGAGCAGTGGGGCACCCAGCGCTCATAGCTGGAGGGAGAACAAGGATATTGCGGTTGCAACAATTTGGGAGAAGTTATAGCACCAGTTTTCAGCCCAGGGAAGCTTTTTCCAACAATCCAACAAAAGCTCCAAAACAACATTGCTGCAGGATAAATAAAAAAAAAGGAAACTTGGCATTTTCAAAAATCCTGTGCGGCTCAAGACAGCGGATTTGAAAAAGGCACCTACAAGGAATAGACAGAAAATTGGAGCCTTAATCCAAAACGATGTAATTTATCAAAAGTCAAATAACAATACATCGGACAAAAATAAAGTTTAGATCTATTATAAAACCTTGCGTCATGGTTTGGGTTGTTGGTTAGTTGTTCCCTGTTTTATTTTGAACATTACATCCTTGTGTGTCATGTTTTACTTTCCACATCACGTCTGTCTGTTTCCCCCGTCCCCTCTCCGTGCACACCTGTGCTCCATCAGTTATTCCTGTGTATTTGAGCCGTCGCGTTCTCCCCTCACTATTTGGTGATGAATCTGTGTCCTCTGTGCTCCTGCTTTTTTTTCTCTGATGTTTCTGGTTTGTATTTCTCTTGAGTTTATTTTTTTTGTCGCTCACTTTTCGTTCTTTTACCTTTCCATGCCTCTTTGTATCTTGCGTTTGCATCTCTCTCTGATAAACCCTCAATAACCTTTGCTTCAGCAGGTTCTAAGAATCCCATTTGTTACTCTGGCACCTTTTTTAATCACTAAATCTCAAATCAAATTAAATTGATGGCACCTGTCATGCGGCTTCCCCTTGATTAATGCAGCACAAATGAGGGTTTAGTCAGGAATAGTCATGGACCAGAAGAGAAAAATCTTAACTCTTTGGAAGCAGAGATCACAGTGAACATCACTTACATCAAGTCTCGACTTTGATTAGAGATAAAATCATTTTCACATCAAAGTGAGGTTTCGTAGAACTCTAACTTTGGAAAATACCCACTTGATTTGCCCGACTCAGACTGCTGACTATGAATATTAACTTCAGCTCTACTTGCGTATTTGGATGCATCTTGTTCTGTCAGTTCTGTCTCGTGTCTGAGGCTGTTTCAGTGTGCGCAGGAGCATGTACTGTGCAGTGAGGATAGTTTTCGGGGGGCAAAGTTAGGAGTGTTTCCAATATAGTCGAGGAGATCAGATGTCAGGTGCAACTGCAACTTTCCTGATAAAGTATCCGAGCTAATGACAGAAGTTTGTTCCGTCTTGAGTGTCCTTTTTCAGCCTCGGAGCCAATCAGTCTGCACTTGCCTCGGAAAGGACTCATTATCCTCTGTATTCAGACCAGAATTTCCTCTGATTTCCATTTTTTTTGGGCTGAAAAAAGTGGGTCTATGTGAGATCGGGGCTCACAGGCGGGATCGTGAGCCACTTAAAGAAAGAAAAATGCCCATGCAGAGAAGCCTTCCAGCACCTGGTCTTTGTGCAGGCTGTGTTTGTCTCTGCAATGCGACTCAAATCTTTTTCTAACTGTTGGGATTCGATTAAAGGCGAACACAGAATGTAAATGCTTTTTTTTATTCAGAGAAAACAGAGAATATGTTCCAATAAAGAAACCGGAGCGAGGGAACAAAGGCGGTAAGATAAATGAAACTGCTCCGGGATGTTTTCTCTTCGTTTAGTTTCGCAGCTGAGCAGCTCTGAGTGTGTTGAGTCACTTCTTAGAAGAAGCCCTGGTGATAATCAGTGCGCTGTAGTTTCCCTCTACAAGGAGATTATGAGTAATAAAACCAGGGATGAAGGAGGTTGATGTAGGCGATTAACCGCGTAATCTCCCAACAGTGATGTCCCTGTACCTGCCCCCTCACACCACACACAGCTGGGTGTTAATTAAATCACCCTAGTTTATTAAAAATGCATAACCCACACATTTTCTTTTGAAGTGCCGGGTTTCTTGTTGTATCTCCACCTTAGCTGACTCCCTTTCCTGTGTACCTTTCTTCCCATTGGTTCCCTTCATCTCACACCACTTTCCTGCTTGGCCTCCTTCTCCCAACATTTCCCTGGTGACTCTCGGCTTTTTACTTTTCACAATTTGTTCCAATCCACTCGTTTCCCCCTCTCATCTCCCCTCTCCTTCCTCTTAACCGACATTTCCTCTAACCCCTTCCTTTTCATCTTCTCTCTCCCCTGCTTCTCGTTCACCTCCCAGAGCTGCAGTTCCTGGTGGAGCACCACCTGTACAGGCAGCAGCAGGGAGGCGGGGACGAGTGCTCCTCGGAGAGCTGCCTGTCGGACCGCCCCAGCCCCGACTCTGTTCCCACCGGGGAGGAGCTCCCACACGATGATGAGGCCACTGCGGAGGCCTTTGAGAAACTGCGCTGCCAAATGGAGGGTATGTCTGAAGGCTGTGGAAAGGAGGATTTTTATTCAGCATGCTCGCAGCATCGCAGCTGCCTGTTCAGCAACAAAAACCTGGATGTGTGTGGGCATCACACCAGTCCAGTCTCCGTAAAATGACACGTTTGTATGATGGTGCAGTACCAGCAGGGGGCGATAATGTTGGATCCAACAACTGAACACAGTTCAAAGAGCTAGAGAGTCCTCGCTGGGAGGAGGCTAGTAATGAATGGGTGGATTATTTACAGGACAACCAGGTTTGAGTTTCCTGTGTGAGGCCAGTGGCGACTGATGTGAGGAAGTATTTATTGTAAACAAAACTATGATCTTGTCCTAAACCTAACCAAGTAATCGTGGTGCTTTTATTTTGAGAATGTCACCGAACATAGCATGTTTGTTAGTGGTAACTTAAACCACAGAAGAGATCGTATTGTTTTCACGGATAGGCGAGGCCACGCGGGTCATTGACACATTGGCCGGTCTATTCAGTGGTTGGTGTTACAGACACGCAAACTCAATGCCAGATTTTACGGACCATCCACATGGAAATGCTTTTGTGTGTAAACACACGTTTTCCATCGATCGTCCAAATGGATCCTGTGAACGCACTTTTTTGAAATCTTGTCTCAGTGTGGAAAAATCCGAAAACGCTGCCCCTGCATTCTCGCGTGGACAGCGAATCCGCAGACTTCGCATATCGATGACGCCATCGCCCCGCCCCTCGACCTCTAGCCTTCGACCTCTGAACCCTGCGTCTCATAACAACAACAACAATAATGGCGGACTACATGCTTGTGTTCGTGCCGCAGAACATATTGAGCCTATTAGGTTTACTAGGGCAAAATATTATGCTGCTCTGCCACTACGCTGAGCGAAAAAAGGATTATGGACAACCGACTAGCCATTTTCATTTAGCCACTATGAAGTACAAGCACCTCAAAATTTGACCATGAAATGCACTCATTTCTGCATTTCCGTCAGCGTGAGCTTATAATAGGCGTAAGGAACGTGAACGAGTGTATGAAACAGACCAAAACATGTCAAAAAGAGGTGTTAAGAATAACAAAGTGATGAACACAAGGGGGTGTGAAGATGTCAGAGTGGAAGGAAGGACATGTGACAGATAAGGTCACTGCTGTGAGCAATAAATGTTGTGGTGCCATTGAGAGAGGGAGAAGACAGTGCGGAATGAAGCGGGGATGAAGCTAAACACAGCCCAGTAACATGAGGGAAGCATGTACAGAGGAAAGTGGGAGAAAAGTACAGCACAGGATGAGGTGGGAAGCATGGAAAATGACTGGGAGGGATGTATGCAAATGCACGATGGGGTTATGAAGACGGAGGAGGATTAAAAAAAGTGAAACAAAGGGATGGGGGGGCGAAGGGAAAATGAAGAGGAACACTTCAAGGAATAGATTTATATTTTGAGAATACTCAATTTGCTTTCATATCAAGGATAGATGGGAAAGATGAGATACCAGCTCATGTGTGTGTGTGTGCTCCGACAAATACTAACAATATCTTAGCGTGAAGACTAGAAATCCACATGCCAGCTCCCGAAAAGCTCACGATTAACACATGCCCTCATTTGCTTGAACCTAATGACGCTTCTTTATGCTAAGCTAAGCTAACCGGCTGCTGTGCTGTAGCGTCGCAGAGGTAATGGTAGAATCGACCTTCTTGTTTCGCTCTCAGAAAGACGGTGAACAATTCCTGTAATGAAAACACTCACATGGCCCAAAGCACCACCTCGGCAGAAACCGTGTCCCTCCTGTGCCAAACACTTCACATCTGATTACAGAAAACAGAGGTCAGCTTTTCAGCTCAGGCCAGATAATTCACTGTAATGGCAGGTGAGTAGATGCTCGGGCGCAGCACATACTGCACACACATTCAGTAATTGCCCAGCGCTAATGCATCGTGTGCGGACAGAGCGGCTTGCTGTGATCTGCTGAAAATATTTTATATTCCACTGGGACTCGAGTTGTTTGAGGTATGAAATCTTGAAAAACATACTTGGACGAGCAGGTTTTTTTTTTTATGGATCGCACGCATGTTGTGGAGGAGCCGTGAGTTAAGTTCTCTGTCCAGATGAAAGAAGTAATGAGGAAGCAAATCTATACAAATCAATGCCCATTAATGCCAGTCATCAAGATTGTGGCTTCACAGCCAACCGCAAACGTCACTGGACGTTGACCGATGAGACGAGGTTGTCGAGTTCTGTCCTCACTATGAATTTAGTACCACGACATTTTACACACTGCTGAAAGATGGAAAAAAATGTCATTCTCTGTCCGTCAGTGCTGGAATTTAACTCAGTTTATTTAATCAAGTGACAACAGACAGCCTTTTCCCCCTAGCATTGCCAGTTCGTTTCCAATTCTCGCAGAGTTGCAAATAAGAACAACACAGGATAAAAACATCAATCATGTAGTCCGTGATAAACATGGATCACCAGTTAACCTTCCCAGAGTGACCGTGTGTCCAGTGGCGGACAAAACTGAATAGTGATAGCGAGGCTTTCAGGGAACCAAGGTAAACGTTGGTGCTTTCAATATTCTATATCCATTACATTGTGCAATCAGCATTGACTTCATAATAAGAAGATGAAGCTGGAACTTGTCTATTGCCAGTTTAAGTACAATTTTGAGGTTCTTCTCGTACCACTTTAGACTTCACTACGGTACTTTTTACTTCACTGAAATTATGTGACCACTTTTATTTACTTTACAAATTAACATTTTTGCACACGCACATACAAATGTATAGCTGTAACAATTACTTCATTGAGAAATTGACAGAATATGAACTGTGACTACTTTACGGATCATTTACGCGCTGTACACACGTACACAGGTATTTCTTAAAACAATGGGGCGAAGGGGCCAATTGTTTGTGTTTTCGTAAGATTTTTTCAAACACAGTTCTGATGGGAAAAATTTGGCAAAAATGTGTTTTTAAAAACACCTGTGTACGTGTGGACTAGGTCTTAGTCATTATGCAAACAGAATGTAATGGTTCCAGCTTCTCACATGAGGATTTTATGATTTTACTTTTAAATTTCTTGTTTACTACCACTACTACTACTACTACAACTACAAGGAATGTGAAAGTGTCACTCTGGGCCTACAGATAACTGTGAAAGCATGTATCACTAACATCTAATTCTTAACGAAACAGTTAATGAACTGAGCAAGTGGTCAGCAGATTGATCCATAATGGAAATAATTATAATTTGCATTAATGCATGTTATGATGATCTAATTATATGAAATAACATTTAAACACTCACAGTGACCATTGATATGCATTGAGAACTTTAACTTTAAATAATTTCAGGACATTTTTCTACTGTCTTTTTACTGCTGTTAGCACTTTAACTCCAGTGAAGTGCTCACGCTCTCTCCACCACACCTGTCTGGTTCGTTACAAATCTCTCTTCACTTCTCTTCTCCACCCTCATGTCGTCCTCTACTCGTCTCTCCGCCCTCCTGCAGAGTTCTCCAGGGAAAGCCTATTAGAAGCTGCCGGTGGACTCGAGTGCCCCCTCTCCAAGGAGAAAGAGGACTGTCCCAGCCTTGCCAACGTAGCAGATCCCGCATCATCGCAACAAAACAATGCACAAGCAGGTACACGAGAGTCCCAAAGAGAGTCCTAGGTTACACAGGCATCATTTCGCCCCCAATGCGGACTCTTCATCATCTGTTCTCTGGGCCGGGTTTATTTAGTAATGTTAAATAGTTCAACGGGCTTGGCTTAGGGGCGTGTAATCATAGCTTGTCAACAAACATCTGTGAAGTGGCTTTGATCCACACTTCAGAGAGCAGAAGTACCCTGGGAGGCAGCGACATATGACGGAAAATGTGTTTGGATGGCCGATGGGGTTGAGCAGAGAGTTCTGTCTGAAGATTTTATTTTGTCATTTCTCTCAGCCATCGATCTATATGGACGTATCCATCGAGAAAATGTTATTTTGTGCACCAAATTACTGCTGACAGTAAAAAGTGTGTCTAAACATAAACACAGGAAAACTCTCCAAAACATTATGAATTAGGGTCACTTACATCGAAAGAAAGGCCTAAATTTAGTGAACTTAAAGGGATGACCATACAAATGTTTCAGTGTGATCTCTGGGAAGTGTTACTGAACATTTATTCACTGTTTAGCTGCGAGAGTCCTTTAAAATCCCAGGAGTCAGCGTCTCCTCAGTCTTTTATGTCTCTGTCTATATTTTGCAGACACAAAAGCATCAGCATCCAGCGCGAGTCAGCCCGCAGAGGAGAAGACAAAGAAAAGCAGCCTGGAGAAAGAGAAGTAGATCGGTCGCCTGTGCAACGCAAAGCTGCTCGGTCTGCTCAGCCGGCCCAACACAATGACGGAAGATTGTGTCTGCAGATTTTTAGATACATCAGGGCATCGATGTTCATCGACAGTCAGGCCTTAGTTACCAACACAAGAGCAAGAACAAAAGATTTCTATAAGAAAAAAAATCCTGTGTAAAGGGACAATTATTTAATTATAATATATTTGTTTTCTATAGCTTTCCCCCTACATTAAAACTAAAACTAGCTGTATGTATGTATGTATGAACCAGACCGGGACTTAGTGAATATGAAAGAGAGAGTCCTCTCCAGTCTCAGTCACATTATCATCGAACCACCATGACTCACATGCATTATATGTTCCCTTCAAATCTTCAAAGGCAACAAATATTACATTTGCAATCGTTTCAGGCAGTTCCGATCATTAAATATGTGCCATGATTTCTGCAAATTGTTGTTCCATCTCAAAGCAATAAACATGTATTTGTACCTCATAAGCAACTGGGGCCGAAAACCATCACTTTTAAAATCCGAATGCCGTCGTTTAGTCGCAATGAGGTCAGCGCCGCATCTTAAATCAGTCCACAGAACATCTGGGTTAATAGTCACTTTGAATGAAAAACTAAATGTGCGTATGTTTACAGTTGTTTGATTGGACATTGGCAAATATGTTCAAAGATTTCCAAGTGAAATAAAATGGCATGTTTTCCTTTCATCTACGAGGTATAACAGTCCTAACAGCGTACATATGTGCCGTGTAAATCACTTTAGTTTTCTTGTGGTGTGCTTTGAGAAAAACATTTAAAAAACAAAAGGGGGGAAATTTATGTTATGTATATTTTTTGTTTTCATGATGGCAAACCCCTAGTTTTACGTAGATGTAGACCTTCATTCATTCATTTATTCATTCAATCCACCAGCTACACAAGAGTCACAGCATTTAAACAGCCCACATTACCTCTCCTGCTACAGTCTCCTTCTTATCTAACGTACTAACACAAACACAAGTCTCGTCCTGCACCTTTGCTTGTTGAACAAGCGACCAAACAAACTGCTGACGTCAGCAGATGCCTCAGCTGCTCGGCTGCAGCACATTAAACGGCATGTAAACACTCCAGAGATGCTGCTGTGTTCCTTATTATGTGATACCACCGACAACACGCTGTGTGCCACACGACATACAGGCAGCAAACAGAGGTCCGTCTGCCGGCAGCAGTCAGTCAAACACAGACACGCCTCCAGATGCTGAAACAAAAAGGAGCATTTCCGATTTTTTCCACAAATATTTTTTTCTCCTCTTTTTTAGTCATAATCAACAACTAACTATACATTTTAACGAAGGTAAAGTACCAGTGTGAGGGATTTAGTGGCATCAAGTGGTGAGGTTGCAGTTCGCAACCAACTGAATACACCTCCCCTCACAACTAATAATGTAATAATTAACTTGTTAATCACTAATTACATATTTTTCTTCCAAATATCATCATTTTAAGCCTCTTGTGATAGTTTAAAGCTGCTGTAAGTTATATATTTCCATTAGAATAAGTGTTAAATAGTTCAATCTTCCAACAATAATCACTGTTACCGTGTGTTGGGTTGGTAACCCATTTCTCTCCTCCCCCTGCTCATGTAGTAAATGACAAAAGACATTTCTAGTATCCCTGCCCACTTTATCCAATCAGGCAGAGAGACAGCTCCTGGTGACAGCTTATACAATCAAAAAGGCCAAGCAATGAAAAACGCTTGACGTCGTGCAAATGTGGGGATTAGAGAGGAGGGAGGGGAGAGGAAGTTAGCTAAAATAACACCTACACCTACAGCAGCTTTAACATTTTCCATCTGGCAATGCTAGTTCTGGGTTACTGTAGAAACATGTTGCACTGAACATGTTTGGAAGAGGAAGCACTTCTTCTGTAGACAGACAAGGCTCATTCTGAGGTCATGAAAACACAAGGATTTTTAGTATGAGGTGATTGTACACCAATGAAAACCTAATTATAAGTATTATATTCCATGTGTGCCAATAGATCCCCCTCAATCTTAGACACTGGGCCTCTAACAACAATGATATTGTGTATTTTTACAGTAATATACATATAACAAGACTTTCACCAGCTAATTGTGTGGTTGTGAATCTGTAGTTAAGAAGCAGGGTACATGTCTGCAGATGCATTTACATATTTCCATTTAACAAGAAAAGAACCCGTCTCCAATGAGCAAACTTCACCCTCATAGCTGACACTTGAATGCTTTCTTGGGATCTAAACCCTTGTTCCTAAAACACCTCCTTGCATGGCACTGAATGTTCAGCAACTTCTTTTCCAAGCCCTGGGTCTTTTATTGCGCTTCATTATGTACGGGAACTAATTTAAACCGCCAATCAGGCATTAAATACTGGGCACAAATAGCAATCAATGGCATTTCCCTTTTAGCTCTAGTTTTGTACGAAACAAAGATATAAAAAACATCTCTACACTCTTAAATGTTTTGTCATTTCATCCATCATTCGTATCACTGAAGTGGCATTATTCTGTAGATTACGTGACAATCCTCCCATTACCTTAAATTTCACACTATACTCACATTAAAAACAGAAAACTAAAGCCGCCCTGTAGTGTCGGCATCACTTGACCAAATTAATCAGCCACGAAAAAGAGCAGTTTATTTTCCAGCTGCCGACAATGACCACTACGTCCACAATGAACAAGAAAGACGGTAAAACATTCCTGTGCAAGCTTTTGTTTTGTCCTCTGCGGTGTATTTATGGACCATGTAATGTTTCTTCTGTTTTTGAATGGTAATAGTGTACTTTTCATGAATTAAACATGGGGATTTTTTGTTCCAATCTTACTTGAATTGATTGATTGATGATTACATCTGTAATCTAAATTTGTTTGATACAATAAAATGTTTAAATTGGTGATTTTCTTCCCTTTTTCTCTCTTTCACCCTCCTCCAGGCACAGTCCATGAATTTTGCACTCGCTCAAGTTAAAAGCATGTTTGACAATCAGAGTGAGCCTGATGTCCGCTCTCAACTATTTTTAGCAAGTAAACCAGGATCTGCTTCCCCATTAAAACGTCAGAAAAGAGGCATGTGAGGGTAGCGTCTCCAAAAACTTCATTGCTCCACTGGTCATGTGTCTAGTAGATGTTGACTTTGACTACATCCTAAAAATAGGCTCACTGTCTATAAATAATTCAATGTACTCAGAGCAGCGAGCATAAAACACATACATTTTTCATACACAGGACTGGTTCTCACAAATATATTTTGTACCACAGCAGCAGTTTAAGCTACATGTGATATCAATAGGGACACTTTGCCGTATTGCCTTTTTTACTGTAAAACAGCCTGTGTGAGGTTGATCTATTGTAAATGATTAGCATGTTGCAGTGATCACAGGTCAGGAGTCCCTGAGAGTAAAAGCCCAAAGGAGCAGTTTTGATTGATCATGGCGAGAGACACTGATCATAGCTTTTAGATTAGTTTTAGGAATAAATATATGCCATAACAAACGTATTTTATAAATGTGTAAATATATGGTTGTTTTGCTTTTAATGTTGCAAATGTGTGAAATGACGAAAGTGTAATATTTTTTTTACTGATTCATCTCACTCATAGCTATTTCAGATCATGCAGATCGTGTCTAACAAAGACACCAAGTTGAGTTGAATTTGTCCTCACTGTCCTGAGATGAATTGAAGATGCTCTTGCAAACTGCTTGATAGAAAGCTTTTAAAATATGAAACTGGGGTTCGAAGCTGAATCCTCCGGGCAACCCTGGAGACAACACTTTCCCTTTGCTCTACAGCTCCCCCAGCTGGGAGAGCAGAGAACTAAAATAATCGATTTCAGTTTTCACCAGCCATGAGACAGATTTTAAACGTCTATCAAAAGTCACTTTAAAAATTGAACTGTGGGAAGTGGCAAGGGATCAAGGTATTAAAGATTTAATATGCAGGAGTTCTGCATTAAAATGTCTTAAAATAACTAGACCTTTGTTCTATATTTTGTTGAGTTGTGTCGTTACATTATTGCATTGATGTTCCCATCAATGTTCAGATGCAGAGAAATCCACAAATTTACTCTCTACTTCCAGGATAAGGAAATTGGCAAATTAAACTTAAGTAAAATGGTACTTTTTATTATATTCTGGGCCTTTTAATAGCTTTATGAGACAGGACAGCTGAAGAGTGACAGGAGGTAGGATGAGAGAGAGGGGGGTGACTTGCCGGATTAAGGATTCAAACACTGAGCCTTGCTGTGAGGATAGTCTCTGAACACGGAGCACAAACTGTACCAACTGAGCTACCATGCTCCCCTGCAATAGTAGCTTAATGATGTATTCGCCACTAGCAAAGCAAGTTTGACTAAATTTGTGTCTATTCGTGTTACTCACACCCATCTGCCCCAGACAGCCAGATTAGTTTACTGGACGCTGGCCATGAGCTAGCGATACTGAGCAACATGTCTGTGAACGTAACGTTACAGAGAGGAGAGGGAAATGAAGAAGACAGACTGGAGTCTCCCACATGTATACACACAAGGTAAAGCACATGTTCTCTCCACAATGGATTTCACCTCTGTGGATCGCAGTGAAGATAAATCCACTTTTTATCCCAAAAGTTCAAAAGTAATCTCTGAGCTCTCATCCAACTAGTAAACGGCTTCCAATCAGACACTCATCAAATGTCCTTTGTTTTGTTTTGATAGGGAGTCCCCAGCGGCAGAAGATACATGCATATACATTTAAATGTTCAATAATATTTTCAATAATTTTATGGTTTTATGGCCCAGTTATGGTTAAGATGCACACTCCACTGTCTAGCTCAGGTGTACTTTAACAGAACACTTCAACTTTTGTCAGTAAATATGTTCCAATCAATCCGACGTAATAGATCCAAACAGGTGCAATCATTTATGTGCCACAGACATAAAATCTTATGGTCAAACACAAATTACATAAAATGACTAGAAGTGGTTTTAAAAATCTAAATTACATATTAGAAAAGGGTGAAGACATCAGTGAGCTGGCCTTTTTCACTCAGCTTTGTGCAGACCATTGTTTACTTGTATTATTTTACAGTCAAAGATTTGCCATAAAAACTCACTGATAATCGACCATATAATGAATCAACACGAAACAAACAGTAACATATTCACAACGTTTATTGCGTGGTTAAATGATTTTGTATACAGTCCAAACTATTAAGGTTAAAATGTTTCTTACAAGTGCGTAGGTGGCAATTTAAATTAATAACATGCACTATACTGTATAACATGACCAGCATGTACACTCTGCATTTAAATTATCATAGAACACTACACTTAAAATAAGACATGAGGACATTTCTGTGAATATGCTTCATCTTACCTTGGGAAGATGATATTAACATTAAACCCCTCCTCCTCTTCCTCCCACCCCTCCCCCTCCTCCTCCTCCTCCTCCTCCTCCACTGACTCCCTCAGTCATTGTATAAGAAGTGACTCAACAATAACCTCAGTTAACCCTTGCAGATATTCTATGAAAGAAAGCACATAAATGAAGTCCCATCTACTGTTCTTTGGCCATGGAGGGCTCTTGCAGGGATTTCTCTGACGGATCGTCTTGTCTGGATCTCTGCTCTTTTGTCACAGCGGGGTCTGAAAATCCTGGAGGATATAGGGGGTTTGGATGAGACATTGGAAAACTTTGGTAAGCTGAAAGGGAAACAATATCTGTATCTGTTGATCTCCTCATGAGATCACTGCAAAAATGAATGTAGATAACAAATCAAATCAGGGAGGCTGAGCACATTTATGGAGCAAAGTGGCGTCGTCCCTGCCAAAAAGGTCAGTCACAAATCTGGAAAAAAGATGTTGTATTCTGAGTTTGCAGAGCCTGTCAAACTTTCCACAGGTGATGATTTAGATTCTGAATTGTTGCAGAATATTACAGTAGGTAGTACTGCAATTCTTCACGATTGTTTTGTGGTGAGCCGTGAATTTGCAGAAAATTGAGACTATAAACACAAATAAGTATCAAATTAAGATCCAACTTGTTTTTTTTATCAGTATTTCATTACAACACACTTTGAACTGTGGATAAGGTTCATTCATAACAGCAAAGACTGAGTGAATATACAACGTACCATTGGAGCCACTTTCCTTCCATTTGAGCTTGTTGTCTTCAGTGTGTCGTGTCCAAGTGGAACGAAAGCTCACCAGCTCAGCTGTGATGTGGGCGAGACTCCACTGCAGACCTCTTGAGCTCTCCTTCCACAGATTACTGTTGAGATATAACAGTCATAGGAATACTTCTGCTTCTGTTTAACTCTTAGTCACCTTTCTTTCTTTCTTTGTGCGTGTGCCACTGTGTGTCTCTTTACGGCATTCGTGTCGAAAGGTTGACACAACATTTGTGTAATGATTCATATTAGTTAGATTAGAGGATCATTGCCATCCTCACGTCTTTAAATAAAAAGACAGCAGCCAGTTAAGTTTAAGTTTAGTTGGTTGGCTGGAAGGAGGGGACCAGCTAAATGTAGTGAAGTGTTAAAATCGATCCAGTTGGTTTCCTACGAGAACGGCCCTACTCCATCTCCACCTGGTTGATTTCAATAGTTGTGTTCTCTACGCTCGACTCAAACTGTGTAGCTATAGCTATGTCTGTTTTTGTTACGGCTCAGATATGGTGGTTTATAAGCTGTAGTTTACCCCAGTAAACACACCAACCTATTCGGCCTTAATCCCGGTCTTCTGCTGCTAGGCAGTTAGGTTTATTTAGGCAGTGTATGGTGACAATGCTGATTTGCCACTGGGGCAAGCAAGGCTGAGTGGCATGTAGCATATCCAGCTCCAGCTGCTGTAACTCATGGCTTCCAGTCTTTATGCTAAAGAAAACACACCAGTTTTCTTTTCCACATTGCACAAGTCTCGTCTGTTTAATACCTGTGTCTGTTGCAGGGGTCCGGTGGACCTGGGTTCTCCTCCACCAAAGGAATAACAATCTTTTCAGCCATGTCTGTCAGCAGGGAGAATGTAGGATACACAATGAAGTCTATGAAACCTGCAAAGAGAGGGAAGGTGCTGTATCAACATTTGAAAATGGAGTATTTCTGAGCTGCAAAAATGGCCTTGATTTCTTGTTTATATGCTACACCAGTAAAGAAACTTGACTTTAATTCAGGCATAAAAGAAGAAGAGTATAGAGGAGCATGATTTGCTGTTATGAGGGAAGATTTTTAGCTGGTGTGTAGTCACATCACTCTTCATCAATGCATGTTTTCACCTTTTTATATTTGTAGTTTTACAGCAATTTCTTGACTTCCCCAACCGGAAGTGTTAGACCTCTTTCACAGAATATCAGTGAAAATAAGACTGAGAGAAAGAAACAGGTTTTTGGAAAAAGTTTTGAGAGACATACCGATCTGCGACTCGGCTACCAGGGTGCTTTTTCGATCACACAGAGGAGAGAAGGGCAGGCCGAGCTCCGCCTCTCTATCACCCTCACAAAGATAGAAAGAGAGCGAGAAGATATCTTAAAGGGCATCCCACACATCGCCTGAAAATAACTTTTTAAAGGTTATTTGACTCCAACACTCGCCACCTGAGGCTTTGAGATTGCTCAAAGAAAGACCAAACGAAAGCCCTTGTGTTTTTGAAGGAGCACAACAAATGGTAAAGAACCATTGCGGGGAGATTTCTCACATTTTATTCTCAAAGAGAACACAGCTGCCCAACACCTCTGTTCTGTTTCCTCCACAAGTCCAGGCAGTGAAAACAGAGGAAAGAGGATGACAGAGAGCACATAAATCCACTCACAGTACCAACCCCGCAATATCAGCCAATTCCGTCGTTGGCATCTGGCAAAGCTCAGGAAGCACTTGCTTAAAAATAAGCGCTAGGTTGTGAGAGTGTGATTGACAGTTTTCTTCTCAGAAACTCAAGCATAAACATCAACATTTCCTACACCTGAAGCAATGATTGGATCTTATGCTGAACTTTCATTAGCCTTAATAACGGTCTTAATAAGCTGTCAAACAACGTCTCCTAAAGGTCAGTTTAGTAGTCGTTCAGTAGCTTTTAGATTTTAATTATATCTCAGGATCTTTAGATATGTTGCCTTAACAAAAACATCCACTCCATCTGCTAATGATGACTATATTTGACTATGAAAGAATGAAAACAGCCCAACATAACCCCTCGAAGCTCTTGTTTGTGAAATCCTCAAAAACACAGATATTATTCCCTGAAAATTCCAAGATATCAATAATATGAGTGATACTATCCGATCATGAGAGCCACAGATGTCATGTTCAGAGAATATCCAACTCCCAGTTTAAGACCATTTTTAGCTAGTGACGTGAATCTGGAGTTCATGTCATCCCAGATTCTGTAGAAATAACAAACATGACAAAAATGAGATGTATCTGGCATGTCAGTATACGTCGTCAGAGAGAGTCAAGGAGATCTTCGGTCTGAGTATTTCTAGATTTGATGGTCTTATAATGTCAAATGGTCAAAAAGCTGCTTTGTTCAAAGGTAAATGACTGACTAAAGTTGGTAAGATAGCCTGCAGTTTCACTATTGTAGTGCTGCAGGTTACTTACTTTAAATGCTCAGGAACAAGAAGTCAGGATACCAGACTCTCAGAACATGAGCACACTATCCAAACACCACATGAATACTTTCCACTAACAACAAATAGTTATCATAGTAATTGAATTACTTGTCCTTGTTCACGAGATGCACAGAACAAATTCATCTCTATTACTCATAATCATTTTTTGGCTTGTAAGAGTGAGGAGGTTAAACCAAATAAAAGTTTAGCTTTCACAATCTTCTTTTAGCTTTAATTATGTTATTACAAATATTGGATCAAAAGGTCAAGAATGAACTTCTAGCCTCATGTTTTTCATCAGGTTTGGGAGTTTTGAGAGGCAACATCACCATTTCAGCAAGATTAAATGCTTCGCTTCAATTGATTCTTGAGGAATTTTGTTCCCACGATTGAATCTTGTCTCAAATATTTGAGCTTGTAAGCTCCAGTGTGGCAACAAAGAGCATGTTCAAAGAAATGTTTCAAAGAGGTTTTCCTCTCTTTTCCTCTCTCTGTCTGTCTCTGCTTCATACCCCAGGTGCTATTTATGTTGTTTGCCTTAGCTTTGACGTAGAAAACCTCTTTGAAGGTTTCCCACTCGCACTATCAGACTGATGATGAGTCATTTACAAAAAACTGTTGAGATGTTATTAGGAGTCCAACCTTTTGACTCATCAATCAAGCAAAGATAACAGATCAAACCGGTCAGATGTGAGTAGAGGGGGCGAGACATGAAAGAGCAGCAGAGACAGAGAAGAAACGATCTGACAACGTGCGAAGGTAATTCTTCTCGTTCTAATACGTCAGTGGAAATGTTACACACAGGATTTGTACTCACAGCGAGACTTCGCAAAACAAACTATAACCGCAGATAAACAAAACAAAACTATAACTAAGAATGAGTGAAGCAAGAATAAATCAAGGAATACAAACATAAATATCAATATAAATGAATAAATTCAGTTTTATGTCTCTACTTGATGGTCGACCTAAATAAAAAAAAATCTCCCGTAGAACTGAAAAAGTCAAAAGTGCGCTGTTAAAGATAACATTTTGATAGTCTGTTAACTATTTAAGTCTTTTGTTTTAAAGCGCAAACTGTTAAATCATTACCTTGTTCTCGATCCTTGACTGTGAGTGTTTCACTATAAAAAATGTGGGCACTGTACATTTCTGCAAACTACAAATATTTTGCAACATTGCGTTTCTTTGAGTTTGGTTTTAAATTCATCACACCCATGTTTTCTCTTTTAATCTATCAGTACAACATTATGTTAGATACATTATGTAACAGGGGGTTATTATCCAAACTATTTCTTGGCTTTCAATGGGTTTTGTCACCCTCGGCGAGTAGGCCAGCTGGTTCTCCAGTCTCAGAGCTGAACTGAAGCTGCTGTTTCCATACACACAAACCTTTCAAACACCTCGAAAAGAAAGCAAATAAATATTTTCACCGAAATGTAGAACAATTCCGTCAACCAAGACAGACAATTGCGCATTTTAGCCTTCTATGTTATTTTATGCTTGTATCGCTGTTATGGGAATGGCGGCTCATGAAGATGCTGTGGCGGTATCTCCTTCAAATTTTGCTACACTCTTCGGCTTTGTTGCCGAGATGAATTGATCAGCTTCGAAGAAGAAAGTGCTGATTTTGGATTAAAACAGGGGACTCTGAGAAGATCACTGCCAATGGCATCTTTGGACTATCCAACCTGACCAGTTGGACCGCCCCAGGTAGGAGAGGATGAGAGTCGGGATAAGACTCATACTAATCCAGTTTGGATTTAAGGCTATATCCGGCTAATGCAGGGAATTGGAACGGATGAAATTGGACTCTGCTGGCCAAACGACGGGGAAATCAGCGACTGTTGTTCCCACATCTTTACAGAGACTTGACTCTGGAGGTAGGAACTTTAATGTCATTATGCAGCCCTGTGTTGTATAATGACAAATAAATTACCTTGTTACTGCACAATAATCAACGTATGACAAGACTGACGCCAGCGCTAAGAAGAGAAGCAGAGACACAGTCGCACTGTCAGTTCAGATCTATTAGAGTTCCTACCTGCCTGAAAAACTCCTCCATCAGCGCTTTGGTCCAGCGAGAGTGCAGCGCCCAGGGCTTAGATGGATGGCTTATGTCAGCAGTGTGTAGTAACAGAGACAGAGCTTTGGGCTTGTCAATCCTGTAAGAGAAAGCACGATGCACTTTGTTGTTCTGTTACTCTATTGTGCATCTCAGACATGCCTAAAAAGCAGACTCGACAGCGGCCGGCGTGACACTAATTTGCCTGCCTGCCTGTCTGCCTCAGTGTGCAGGAGTTTTTATTCAAGCGCTCCTACGAACACTCGTCTGATGACCTCTCGATTATGCGGCACGGCGCAAGCGGCAGTCTATTAGCGTTACCGTTCTTGTTGTTGTAGACAGGCCTTCATCGCTTTGACTTGGAGTAGGTGGGAGGACATATCCGTGGACAACACCATCTCTATAACAAGCGACCGCAGCTCCCTGTAAACAAACACACACAGACACACAGTTGACCTCGGATTAGGGGAAGGAGCTGTATGAAGTGAAAATGGCAAACAGGACTCAATGGGGTTGTGGGTTTCCTGATGGATTTTCTTGTTCCCATGGTAACTGACTGCTATAAAAGCCTATTACGTCATGCCGCTGGTGTTTATCTCTGGTGATATCTGCAGAGCCCCCCTATGAATAACAGTTACATACTGTATCTGTAATAAGTGAAGCCTGCATAAGAATAAAAACTGATTTCCTCTCTTTACAAACTGCAGAAACCAACTAAATACAGGGAGAAAATGAATTTGAGAACTTTTACATCTCGGTTAGTATTCGTTAACCATAGCTCACTGATTTTGTTTGTTACCTTCATATGAACGTTAAATATGACATTGATAAAGAAAATGCAAAAAAATACAATGATTCTAGCTCCCTGAGAACACCTCTGAATCACAGGAAGCACATAGTGACTCATTAATATCTCACTGCTGTTCATAAATGAGTCACCAAACATTAATAGTAATGTGATCCTTTATTGATTCCTGAAGGAGAATTCGTTCTTACGAGATCAGAGGTCAGCAGAGGAGCAGCTGTGGAGCTGGTGAGGACTCAAAGCCTCATTTATAGACAATGCAAGCTGAGCAGATGATTATCATCAGGGGTCTTTGTCCCCCACTGTCAATGTGTCACCCTGTTGCACCAAGCCCTTTCAAGTCCAACACAACTATACCCCTTTATTTAGATTTTTAATGATAAAGCTGCATTATTCAATATTTTGTGTGTTTTATGTTTATTTTAACTTTTTGTCCCTCAAACCCATTTTTTTCTTCATTAGTTGTCAATCTTTAAAAACAGGCAGCACAGTTTTTTTTTTTTTAGTATTTAACTAAAACAGTCAGGCACTGTAGTTTTAAGAAACATTTACTAAATCATGACTAAATAGTTGATTTGTTGGGAACTATTTTCACCTGCCGATTAATACACATTTGGTGCTCTTGCAGCACTGCATTCACCCCCTGTTTAAGGTCCTGTCTCTTTAAGGCCCCCTCCTACCCAGTCTCCCCTGATTGGTCAGCTCACACACACCTGAGCCAGCACTGCTAACAACAACTACAGAGCAGCTGTGCTGAATTAATTCTTAGTGCCAAAGTAGCTGCTGGGCATACATTATGCAAATGTGAGACATGGTGACATTGTGTGATGTCACAAAGTCACAGGCAGGACTACTGATGAGGTGTTTCAGGAGCAGTGTTTTCTGCAGGAGAGAGGAGCTTCTGTCGGCGAAGAGTTTGACAGTTTTGATTTCAAGGTCTTTTACATGCAGAAGATCTTTTATTAAACATTGAAGGAAAATAAACAAAAACAAAAAACCGCAACGGTCCTCTAACAGTGCAGCAGCAGGATGGTGTATCTGGGACTGACTCAAAATAAACAACAGTGCCCGTGTTCATTGTAATTACAGAGCTCAGTGTAACACTGAGGCTCATTAATGTGCTCTGTTTTTGGATAATAGAGTACAATGGCACAAAGAAGTAAGCTATATTTGGCTTTGGCTACACACATGCCAATACTTGTTAAGAGGATCAGTTCATTGTTGTATTTGTCTTTTCATTGGCTCTGTTGACAACAAGAAAAACACAGAATATTGCTTTATCCTTTGGAAATGCTGTGTGGTCTTGGATTTTTTTTCTCCAAATATAGCTAGCTCAGTACAGAATGTGTTTTCTCTAAACCTTGACAGTTTGTTGCCCAACATTTCTAATTTCTATTTCAGTGAATTTTCACAAAGCCCTCTGTGGCATTCAGCTGTGTAGTTACGTAGGTGGACAGCAATTCTGCAGTACCGCAGAAAAAGAGCACTTCATGTATTTTGTTCAGAGTGGGCTGGGTCTATATTGGTTTGCTGAGTTAACTTTAGTAACTCCGCCTCGTCTATGATAGATTTTTCTGTCTGTAACCCTTTGACAGCTCTTTGACGTTAAAAAATGTGGTCGTCTTACATCCATTCCTCTCTTGTCAAATTAGTGAAGATGTTCATTTGGTCGTCCTGCAGCAGGCGAAACGCTGCACTCAGGTGATGACTTTCTTGTACTGACCGGTCATTGTAGATCAAAGCAAACTCTGACCTGGCAGACAGAACAAAAAACAGAGAAAAGAGTGTGAGAAAAGAGTAGCTGTACAATTCTGGAATGGTTCAGAGAAGAGGAAGTGATAATAAGATAAAGTCCTCAGGGAGCAATTCAAGCGCGAGGACTGAAGGTCTGTAATGATGAATTTAAGAGTGGTGAGGAGGGAATGGGATGTGATAAAAACTGGCACCATGTGGGTATTAATGACTCAGAACAGCAAGTTGATTAACTCATTTCTAAATCAGGCATCTTGTGTCCATGCATTTGCATAATGTACATAACTTTTTTAGAGCGTTATAAAAGGGAAGTACAGAAAAAAAAAGTTCTCATCAGTGCGCCAACCGATCCCAGTTACACCACACATCAAATAAAACACCATCAATGTCTCAGACAGCAATCATTTGTTTGTTAAAATGGTCTTTTGCAGACTATAAAAAGTGAGAAGTTTAATCATTTACAGAGAAAGCCTGGCCCAGACGTGAATGATGGTCGCAACGATTTTCAACAATGAATTTTTGGGATCCCTAAATTCCAAATACAATGATTTCCTTTGGACAGTTGCGTCCTGTTTAAATTTAATTATGCAGTAATAATAGTGAAATGGCATTTTTCTGCCATAGATATTTGAGTTATGGATTAATTGAAACTAAATTCGTCTGGGTTCAAACCTCTGTTACCTTCACATTTGCACATGTCACAGGCTAAATATCATATTGATGTTCTACAACACGTGTCATATCATGTAACACACACGTATGACCTTTTAGGGTCATATCTGGAGGTCATATCTGCCAAGCCAATAACCACAGTCCAAGACTGTGTTTCGACATCTCTAAATGAGAAGCCACTGGATAATTCCAAGGAGACCCTGGGACAGCTTGTTTAAGCGGAAACATGATCCATTCCTGACGCCAACCAAGTGGTTCTGGGGCTTAACCTAACCAGACCATGAGCACAGTGCTGCCACGAGACTGAACTGAACCCAAAGAAATGCAATACTGCAAAATATCTGTGGTTTGCGGAAATGTCCTTAGCCCACAGTTATTCTTGTGATTGGGTTGCTTGTCCTTGATATTTCTATGAGGTTTTCTCAAAGGTACAATGTGTTTTTCAAATTATATATCTTGTGGTAATATGATTCAGTGTAAGTGACCCCCGGAATCTGCTCTTCTTTGACAGCTATAAGCCAGGCTGTAGGCAGTTTAAACACCTACACTTCCACTGCCGCTTCCTGCTCTGATAAAGACGAAACCATTATTCGCTATAAAAACCTCTTAGTACAACAGTGGGGTCCAGATCTCATCCTAACTGATCAATTCTTTTGTGTGGATTTCATTGGAAGTCATTGATGTCCAGAGGAATTTATTTGAAAGAGCGACCCAATTTAAAGTAAAGCAAATATATAGTCATTTGTTTCTGGAAACTTTCCTCTTTCTTTTAGAGAATACTTGCCTGGTGCTCTTTGGAAATTGAACACTGTTTCATTTTAACCTATAATTGCAAGGAAATTAGATATTCATGAGGAACGTTCATATGAATCTAGAATCACTTCATCCGTCTCTTTTTTAGAAATATTTAGAAAACTCTAATTACCTCGCTCCGGTCATTTCTGTTTTTTCTTTTACTTGCAATGCTTTCCCTCCGCACCTGTTCTGCATCACCTTTCATTAGCCCGGCCCTGCTCCCAGCTCAGGTCGGCTTCGTCAGCTCCTTCCCTGCTCTCTTGTGCTCCCTACTCATTCCCCTCATCCATGTTTCTCCACCTCTCTCTCTCACCCACACCTCATCCCCTCATTAGTTTAGTTTGTATTTAAGTCCTGTCTTTAGTTCAGTTTCTGTCGAGTCATCTGTTGTGTTCGCCTGTTGCTGCCGTTGATGTTCACAATCACATTTTCACATATTCCTGCCTTCAGAATTATGTAAAGCTTCCGTCAGAGCTGCAAAGCTTTGAGAAGCCCCCGCGCTGCACAACATGAAGCTATTTATCGAGTCAAATTTTGGCTAAATGGTGAGGGTTCGGGTAATAGGCGGACAGTGGAGATGTGCCTTCTGCTGCAGGAGAAAACTTGGATCAGATACTACTAAGATGTACTGAAGCTGATCCATAGCCAGTGTTCTTTATTAAGTAAAAAAACCCATAAAAGTCTGGGCCAGGGTGGGTGAGGTTACCCACTGGGGTACAACTTTAAGGTAAATGCAATGTTTAGATTCTGTAACTAAGACATGTTCTCTATTGTGGACAGTAATAATTCCCAGAATAAATCATGATGATGATGATGATGGGTGCCAAGAGACTGCGTTCTTCAGCCCTCCTATGTGGAAAATCAGCATCTAAAAATACTGTGTTCCCTCCATGAAGATGTGTTTGCTTTAGAGCGCTCTCTCTCCCTCTCCATTTCTAAAATGGCACAAAGGCCTGAAGAAACACCGTCCTACTATTTCTACGTTCTCTGACATCTATTTTACACTCTCACAACAGGATGTATCCAGTACAGGGTTAATAAAACATGAATCAGAAAAAGACCTCACTTTGTGTGGATGTGAAAGTTGTTTGTGGTTCCTGTGTGTTCGTAGTCATGGATGGCTGCAGCGAACAGTGACGCCATCACCTCCAGCTCTGTCAGCCAGTGCTTGATAGACAGATAAGACAAAACAAATGGTTATGAAAACACAACGCATGTGTAGCAGGGCGCACACACTGTACCGTGAGAAGAACAGCTCGTAACGTCAAAAAAATGTCACTATTGCTACTTGAGAATCGACAGTTTTGCAAAACCACAGATTAGTTTAGCAGGTTTGCAGCTCTGATGATTAAAAGTCAGGAGATTAAAAGTTGGGAGATGGTTCATCCTGAGGGGAACATTAATGTGTCTACCTCATTTCGTGGAAATCCATCCAATAGCTGTTAAAACATTTCACTCAAAATCCACAAATGTCCACATCATGGCGGCACTAAAGGGGTTCACCAAAGTCATAGGCTGAATCCTCTGGGGACCATGAATGTATGCACAAAGTTTTTACGGCAATACATTAAATACTTCAAGATTTTTAAAAATACTGGCACGATTAAAAAACATTAAATGAGCCACATCTTTGTACTGGGTATGTTCTTTAGTGGTTTTAATGCCATCGTGGCAATGGAGAGCCGATGACATCACTGATGCATGGTCCTCAAACGTAGTCAATTGATGCACAGACTTCAAACCTGATATTAAACTTTAAATGGTGAGATACCAACAATGTTATCATTGCTTCATCCTTCTGAAGAAGCGTACTGGCAGCTTAACACATTGTTGTTTTCCATCTTTTATAGGGTTTGTTGTCAATCAGGACAATAAAAAAAAACAAAAAAACACCAGCCTAATCCTTTAAAAAACAAAAAACAATGGCATGATTCATTTCACCACAAATACAATTAATGAAGTGAGCCCAGTTTACCACGAGTCCAGATCGCAGCAGCAGGCAGTGCAGAGTCTGAGTCACATCGGCAGCATGGACGTGGCTGTGGTAGGGGTTGCTGTGTTTGCAGTATCCTCTCTCCAGTGCAGACAGGAACTCAGTCAGGCACGAGATGGGGATCTGCAAAGTGTATTACATAATCATCATAGAGCCACGGTCCACAACGTTTGAGTCAACAATAAAAGCTACAACATCTTGTCATAGCCAAGAGTACGATGCGTGTGACTTCTGCACACATAATTAGGCGTCCCGTTGTTCTTCCAATCGCCACAGATGGATAATAAAACCCATATGCCTGATTACATCTGCACATTACAACACACATTTCCCACAGAAGTAAAGTCAAGGGTAGTAATAATCGCATTAAAGTCCAAATTTCTAACTGACATTCTTGTATTTCTATGATGACACATTATACAGAAGGTGCACTCTGTGTAATGTGCAATGAAATCTAAGAGATCAAAGACCTTAAAGCGGCTGTTGAGCCCATATCTGGTGATCAGCTCAAAGAACAGCGTTCGCAGTGCGTGGTCGGAGCTGGCTGCGTTCAGGGCGAACACGTCAAAGTTCCAGCGGTCGACATCCTGAGGAGGAGGAGAGGAAAGTGACTGCGTTATTGATGCATACTTGCGGTGTGTGTGTACGATCCCTCGTTTTGTGATGTCCGATTTATTGCACAAACACACGGCGCACGGTGAGATTTACGATCGGTGGAGGCTTACCCTGAGGCAGTTTACGACCGCCGCAGGTTGGTCTGGCATGGCTGCCGTGTAGGCCCTCTTGAACATCCTGGAATAATGAAATGTTTATGTTGAGTTCAGTTAAAGTTCAGATGTTGACACTGTGCAGCGAACTCGTCTCAGGAGCTGTTTATATAAATCCTCCGAAGTCCCCGTCCCCTTTGGAAGGATGTTTTAAAGACAAAAGGAGGGTAATGTTTCACGGCCCAGTGCAGCTGTCTGTGTTTTCTGTGGCTGTGGTTCTAACAACAATCTGTGAGCCTTTAATAGAGTTATAGGTTGGACGGTGGAATCGGTCATTTACGTGACAATTTTATAGCATTAGATGATTGTTTCCTAATTTTATTGTCTTTAGGTCTCATATAAAAAAAAAAAAAAAAAAACATATAGCTGTGTGACTGGTGCTGTTTCTCTTCCGCTGTATCAAACATTCTCACCCTGAGCTCCACTGAATGTTTGAACTAATGCTGACATAGAGATGAAATTCAACTTATGTGCTGGTTCACCTCTCCACAAATATCCCAGCCTGCACGGCGTGCACAATGCTGCGGAACTTGGGCTTCTCGTCCGAGCGTCGCACAGGCCGCCGGACCCTCTGGGTAAAGGTGGACGCCAGCCAATCGGTGACCTCCGCAGGCACGCCGTCTGACTGCAGCTGCTGGAGGTCGTCCTCGGACTCCAGACACTGCCTGAGAAGAGACAAAGTGTGGTATGAGTAGCGTGCCATTTTTACGCTCGAATGTCATAGACTCTATGACACAGCAAAAAAAAA
>CAEMYA010000009.1:75416-98528 GCA_903131615.1 Diplodus sargus
AAAAAAGAAAAAGAAAAAAAAGTGAGGTGACGCAGTATTAAGAGCAAGACAGTCCCAGTGGGCAGGAGGTCAGGGTGGATGGATGGGTCAGACGCAGGACTTTAACGGAGGAGACCAATTTTTTTGTCTCGTGTGAAACCAAGAGTCAAAACAAACTTCTTTTAAATTCGTGCTCTCGGGTTATTAAAACAGAAACTGACAACTTTTCCACTTCTGCAATCTGAGTGCCATAAAAAGGTAGAGTTGATCACATAGTCTTGAGTCCCGGTGGTTAGAGGAAACACATGTCAAACGCACTTCGACCCGACAGCAGCTCCCCATCGGGTCGGTGCCCATCTGTTCACTCTTGTTTTACATCAGTTTCTATCGCCTTCCCCGCCTTCTTTGCATCCTCCTTGAGACCGAGGTAAAGGATGCCTCTTCCTGCTTAGGCTGCGTAATGGCTTTCTTTGTGCCGTATTGTGGCTTTTGTTTTTTGTGTTTAAAGTCAAGCCCGCTGGCAGGCTGAGTGAAAGCAAGGCTTCAGGGAACTGCTCCGTTTGTGGATGGGGTTATTTTTCTATGGCCATCACACCGTGAAGTCAGTATTTACTTTAGAATGATAGATAAAAAACAAAAAGTTGTCTATTGTCATTTAAGCAGCCGAGTAATGAAAGCTCATACGGGCTTTAAATTCTTAAAAGGAACATATTCCTGGTGACTGTGTCGTCTGTAGGTCTATACTTTGATTTGTCTCAGATTTGCTAACTTTTCATTGGCATCTTGGCACCTCATAATCAGCCTGGCTGGCATTGTTAGTGGTTTGCGATGAAGAAAAGCCTGTTTAGATTAAATAAAAAGAAAGATCAGTTTGGTCTGGTGCCTCGCCTTCCTCTGAGTGCACCGCTGACCTCCCTCTGTCCACCAACAGGTTAACTAGTGACTCTGGGTGGACATGGGTGAGAATATGAGTGTGAATGGTCGACAAGTGTTAATCCTGTGACCTGTGAGTGAACTGGGATACGCTTCAGTCCTCTGACAGTCCTCTGTCCTCTGAAAAGGCAACAAAATAGCTTTATAGAATCACATATTTCTGCTGTGTTCTACCTCGTTCCATCGAGGTAAACCGCCTCCAGTAAGGACGCCGTGAAATCCAGGCTCTTTTTGATTTCTTCAAAGTCGACATCTTTCTCCTCCAGCTGCTTCAGCATGCTCCTGAGCCTGGCAGGGAACACAAATGTAATTTTATGTGACCAGAACAAAATCAATAAAAATCCAGCTTTTTGGAAGCACTGAAAATGTACTCGGAGAGGTAAAAAGTGGAGTGAAACTGTTTGGAGGTTACAGCAGTTTGGCATTGAAGTCTTGACATGAAATCACACGAAAAAAAAGTTACAGCTCCAGACTGAAAGGTCATTTTCAACGTAATGGGGACTTTCTGAAACAACCTTTGTAAGAGCAGATTGTCGGCGCTTGTCATTGTCTTGACTGAGTGAAACAAGGTGCCTTGACAACAGGTTGAGAATGAGGCAAGAGTTTGGAAGTGATTTAAGTGCCGGGCTGCCAAAAAGCGAGCCAGTGGCAGGAGGGCATCGTTGGTGCCAAATTTTCCATGAGAGGAAAACTTCCCATGGTCGAGGTCTTATGTAACCCACATTTTGACAAAGTGTCCATGAAAAAAGTGTGAGCCTCATTCTGATCCTGTCTGAGAAACATGTTGCTCATTCCTGGTTTTGAAACTTCTAATCGAATTATGATCGGGGACTGCAGAAAAATGCGTTTTATCTCCTGCAGCGTAATAACAAGCAAATGCTTTGAGCGTGTGTCACGTACAGTGCAAAACCACCTGCAGCGTGTTAATGTAATCTCATCTCAATAATAAATCCAAGAGCTTTCATCGCATGCTAAAGCTCTGATATAACTTTCGACTGTCGATTGTGTTTAATATTTTTCTCTGTGGCCGTGTGAAAGAGGGATTCATCTGATACCGTGACACATTTGGGCTACGGGGAATTTCACCGAAACGTCTTGGTGGGCCGGCCCGTATGGCGCAGTGACCAGAACGATTGTGTTCAGACCCGGGCCAACTCCCGGGGATGAGACGCTCACAGCTTTTCAAGTGTTTATCACGCTGGCGAGGGGCTTTCAAAAGCTGTCGAGTCACAAAAATAGCACGCATCTGAATGCCACCGCTCACATTCGATCTCAAGTAATCTTTCCGCGATAGCGCTGTCTTTTTTTTGCTTCGACTGCTCGCAAGCAGAGGAGCTCCTGTCGGGACGTTTACAGGAAATTACTCGTCAAGTGCACTCGTGAAACTTTGTTTATAGAGAGAAATGAGAAAGCCTCCTTTGGCAGGGCGCAAGTTTGAATGGTATCGGCTCTGTCAGCAAAAAAAAATTAAAAATCTGTAAAAACATTTATGTTTCCACATTTTATTGAGTAAAAAAGAAGAAAACATAAACATCAGATCAAATGTTACATTGCAGGAGAAGTGCAAAGACTTGTCACTTATAGGAATTGGCTCAAATTTGCACATTTCCGACAAAAAAAAATCACCCAAGACACCTCACGTCTGCAGCACTGACCCCTGCAGACACTGGTGCAGCAATGTGTTAACCAAAACAAAACCACATGACCCATCACCTCTGCAGCACTTTTTCCTACCACATCTTGTGTGCAAGAGTAAGATGTGTATTCGCACCGAGCGCTTTGGAGTGACAAGTGTTTGCTCTCACATGCCGCTAAGTTTAGTCCGGAGGGATAATCTTGATGAGCGCATGAGATATTTAAAATGCAAAATCGAACAATAAAGAGGAACTCTCAGAGAGGGCGCGCTTCAAGGTAAGGATTCACTTCTCGTTCATCTGCTGTGCAGAGATCAAGACTGCAGATATAAAATGTGTGAAACAATCCACTGAGGGCTGCGGTGTTATCTCTCATCACTGTGCAGGGTGTAGTTTTGACTCACATATTTCCACTGCTGCAGAACAAGTCAACTCCTACAGCAGAATATGATCCAGACACCCTCACTGAACCAAAAGGTGATTAATCAAGTTCCTTTAAAAGTACCTTTAATAAAGCCCCTGAGCCTAATTTCAAGGCTAAACAGGCAGGTAACCAACTGTGATATAAACTGTTCTAATCTTACCTAGAGATGGGGATCTGCAGCCGTTTCTTACGGATTCGCACCAGTTCAGCCATTCCACACTCAAGCTGTGCGCTAATGGACCCCAGAGTTCAATAAAAAAAAAAAAAACAATAACAGGATTTAAAAAAAAATAATAAGGAAAATTATTGCAGAGAGGTAGTTATCAGAAAAGTTCTCCAGACGACCAACGTAAAAACTTTGTGTGTCCTGAGACAGACTTCTGCTTCAACAGCTCTCCCACCCACTTCTGGGGGGACCTACTACACTTCACTCTGATTGGCTGGGCAGGACTAAACTGTGTCAGTGTGTGTGTGTGTGTGTGTGTGTGTGTGTGTGTTTGAGTGAGTGAGTGGGTGTTTGTGTATATGTGTACACCCGTTGTGTGAAGTGTGACAGAGTTGACCTCACTCGCTGATGAAGTGTTGACTGCGAGGCTTTCAAGCCGCGTGTACTCAAATCCCAAATGAGAATTTTCCACCGCAGCCACAAATTAGGGGGGACAACAGAGAGAGCCTTTCACCGAAACCCACCAGAGTCACCCGGAGCAAAAAAAAACAAAAAAAAACACATAAACAAAGCTTGTCCTCGAAAACCACCCACAACAGCCCCGTAGGTTAACTGCTGTTCTTGATACTGCAGTGTACAGGAAAGAGTCTGAGAGGCAGAGACACACAGGGGCACTCTGAGATAAATTAATATTTCTTGGACTGCTGTGACAGGTCGCCTGTTTTTTTCTTTTTTTTTTTTTCCACTGCTGAAGATGATACGCCACAAAATCCAAACCGCACTAAAGGAAAAATATTGCATTCACAAACACAAATACCGCTGCGGCACTTGTGGCAGCTTCCAATCATATTAAAGGGTCAAAATGTTTTCACTGAAAATGCCACATCAATAGATGTGAGCTGAGTGTTTCCTGAGCACTTCTGGCCCCTAATAAAAGAAAGGTTTTGTGTACAACCAGACACCCAAAAGGCAAAACAAAAGCACACCTACAAGATCAGACGAGACAATGAGAGTCATCCCTGAACATTTTTTCCTGCCTGCAGTCCGCCTCCCTCCTCGCTCGTCCTGCCGGGTCAGACTGACTCTCATGCTCCCATGCTCTTTGACATGCAACGGCATATCGCAAAAAAGAAGTAACATAGCAACACGCGATTCTCCTTCTCCTGTGTCACTTTGAGCCGCTCGCTCCCCACCAGAAGAAGACCTCTGGTGCCGCGGAGGAACCAGCGACGCTTCGTATTCACACTGCGATGAATCTAGTATCGCTTACAGTCCTTAAAAACCTCTGACCTAATTTCCTTTTGTCTGCTCGCCAGTCTCTTGCTTTTACGCTCCTTTTTTATTTTCCGCCACTCATCCGTCATCCTCTCGGTCTCCCTCTGATGATGACGAACGAACACCCTCTGATCTCCATCCGTCCGCTCGCAGAACCTGAGCCCGTTATTACTCACGAGCTCTTCGCTTCAGAGGGAGAAAACTTTGACTTTGTGGCACCATAAATCACGTCTAAATGCCGCGCGCGTCTGCATGGGAACTGGATGTTCGAGGCTCTCGGGGTGCTGAGGGGCGCAGAGAGCATCATATTTTTGTTTTTACAACAGTTTCTGTTTTACAAGTCAAAGGATTTCTGACTGAATAAAACGGTCAGAAGGTTCCAACGTTTATTATCTCAAGTCGCTCCTGTCTCTGGGATGAACCTCACACCCAACCATCTGGGTTTGATTCGAGGGGTCGGTTCATCCTAGTTCTGAAAAGCACGGACAGCAGAAACACTTGCTCGTGCCCAGGACAAGACGATCTCCTCTCATGACCCCGGGCCTGGACAGCTGACCCCATGTCCCTACCCGCTGACAGCAGCACTGCTCCTAAAGTATTTGGCTGGGCAAATATTTTTGGTTTATTTTGTTTATTTGATTTTTTTTTACTACCAGCCGAACACAAAGTATGTGGATGGAATCTTGTTTTTGGTGCTCATAGCAACGGAAAATGACATTAAAACTATCGGGGCGACTTCTCTTTCTAGGTTTTGTGACTGCATCTGCTATCAAGCTGACAAAATACATCCACGGACGGACGGGCTTGTAAACACCAGGTAAAGTGCTCACTACTGGGGCCAGGGGCGTGAAGTGGAGGTGCTATTTCCCTTCTTCTGGCCCATCTTCCAACTGGGCCTTCATTTCAATCTCAACTAGACATCTATACAGTTTTGTGAGTGTATCTTGTACATGTGTGACACCATCGAGCTAACAAAGATCCGATAACTCAACCACTGTTGGATTTATTGCCATGAACTTCTGTATAAATGGACCCCGGGGGATGGGCTACATTCAGGCTGCAGCGCAAGTCTCACAATCCAAACATCTTTTGCCAATACGTGACAGTGTGACCAACACAAATCACCTGGACTGTGATTTAGACCTCTTTCATGTGTGGACCTAAATCAGAAACAGACAACGTTCTTGCAATACGAACTCAGTCACATCAGAATACAATTCGCATCCACGAACACCTGCATACAGAAGAAGCAACCATTGCTCCATAAAAAGCCATAGTTAAAAAAATTGGTTCTCTCTCTTTCTCTCATCCTCATCCTTGATATCATGTACTCGCTTCTACTGCACATTGACTCATAACTTAAGTGGCCTCCGTCCTTACGTCTGCACAACAGCGTGATGTCACGTCGCCCTCAGTATGAATAATCTCTTAACCTTTAAACTCACAGCAGCATCGAGTCAGAATGTCACTTCTGTCCAACACTTGAGTTAATGACAAAACCCCTGCAAATTAGCTTGGGTCGTGCTTGTGTTTTGGTTTTCATGCTAATTAGCAAGTGTATGCCACCATGTTACAGTAAGATAGTGGCCACACAAAACATTTTACCCACTAGGTGCCAGTCAGTGTCACTGCTGTCATTCTAAACACGATAGCATCCTGACATCAGCATGTGCAGCCTCACAGAGTCGACTCTGTTAATCAACATTTCTTGCAAACTATCAGCAAGTTAGCATTGCAATGCTAACATTACAGTCCAAGCATTCATGCTCATTCACATCCTAAGTTAATGGTGACGCCTCACCGCACAGCACACCATCCACTCCAACAGACACATGTAAACTTTCTGCATCTTTACAAAAACCTCATCCTGTCATCACACGCACAGAAATGCTGAATGATTAATGTATCCGGGTGATTAAATGCAAGAAGCGTAGATTAAGAAAAACAAACTATAAGAGGCCTTCTTACCGTTCCAGTGTGGTGCTCCATGTCACCAGACTGAGATGTCTGTCAGCTGCTCTGTGCTTCTTGCAGGTTGGTGTCATGACCTCTGACAAGGAGTGTGTGTATATATGTGTTACTTTAAATCCAGCATGCGTGAGTGTCTCCCGTTTGAACATGAGTGTATATAGAGCTGTAGTTTATGTTAATCCGCGCCGCTCTGTGTTTACACTCGGATACATCTAGTGTTGTGCGTACAAGCGTGTGTGAGCTCGTGTGTAATCCTCAGTGTCAGCAGGAGAGGAGCGCTGTGTGCCCGACACAATCAGCAGAGAGTCTTTATATCAGGAACAAGAGTTTCCACCATTAAGAGTCCTCGGTGTCTCGGGACAGGATGCACTGCGGAGGGAATAGTTTGTGTTGCGTGCAAACAAGCTGAATTAAAACACAGAGTAGACACATATAAATTTCTTCTACTTACAATAACATTTCATGGCTAATGGTACTTTTGGTTTTATGACATGTTGTAATGTAGTCTGATGTATATGCTGTTTAAGGACCCTTTAAGTGTTTATAATAGCACAGTATTTGTCAATAGCAGTAAAGACACAGTATGACTATCGCATCATTTATTATCTGTTTATACACCAGCCTCCACTTAGAGATTGTCACAAGAGAAGTTTAAACACTTAAAGGTGTGATTCATAACATTCAGCCACTAAATGAGAGTCACTCCATCTCCCCCCTTCCATTACATTCGCGCCACACTGCTGTTGTTCGAATAATCGCCACCCACGAGTGTTAACAGTTTGTTGCACCAGCTAATATTGCTAACGTCATCTAGCTAACGTTAACTTTCCTAACATTATCTAATATTAATATTTTTAACACTAGCTAATGTAAACTTTTCTAACGCTAGCCAACATTACTATCGCTAATGCTCGCTAATGTTAACCTTTGTAAACTTAGCTGACATTAATATTGCTACGCTAACGCTAACGAATGTTCACTTTCTAACGCCAGCAATTCCATAATGTCGCTAACGCTAGCTAATGTTGACGTTTCTAAAGCTAGGTATGTAAATTTTTCCAGTACTAGCTAAGATTTTAAATGTTAGCTATTACTAAGGAAACAGAGACAACACGTGATACATTTTGGACCCACCAAAATTTTGGGAATTCTAAATTCTCGATCATGTTTTTTTTTTATCTATATGAATTTTAATCTGTTTACAACTGCATTATATTGTGTGATAAACACTTATTCATTGTTTATATAGTGCTTATAAATTTTAAATAGTGAGCAGGCAAAGGAAAAACGCCCATAAAATCTTTAACAGCAGAAAGCATTAAGTATCTGACACACAGGGCCAGAATACAAGTCTGGTTGGTGCCTAATGGGACGCATGATGAAATAACAATGAGCAAACCTCTCACCTGATATCCTTCTGTTCCCTCTGCACATAACCAGAACTATAAATAAAATGAACATGTAAGTGTTTTGTTTTTGTTGTTTAGTTTATTTTTTACAAAATGAATCTAATTTTAGCTGTTTTCAACATTATTGCCTGATAATATTTTTTTTCTTCCCTGAATGGCCAATTATGTTTTTAACTATCTGAGGTTGAAGTTCTTTTGGTTTGTTTGACTTTTTTGATAAACAAACACTCAAGAATGAAGTTTAATTTTGTTGTTTGCATTTAATGATGTGCTGTTTTTAGGATCCGTCATTTGTTTATGTATAAAAGCTCATCTGAGTATTCACGTAAGTGTTGCCCGTTGGGGGAATTGAACTGCTTGTGCTCTCATGTGAGAAGGCTGGGTCCCATCACGCACACACATACTGTGCGCAAACGGATGTGATCATCCATATCTCCAGTGTGGCAACCACACATTTTAGCTGCAGAATAGAACAAGGTGAGAATGGAGGAGGCCGAGGAAAATGGATAAAAGGAAAAGCAGAAGGACAGTGGTGGTTGCAAAGTAAAAATCACTAAAGGGCGTCTTCTAAAATTAGCTAAGGAGCACTTTCAGTTCTGCAAAACTGGAGTGCATCATTTAAATTGTACATGAAAAATGAAGAGGACTCTCATCCAGGGAGGAAGAATGGGAGGGCACCGAGGGTGGAGGATGGACTGCAAATAGACGAGGGGGCACTCATTGGATATAGACCAAAAAGAAAACAAGCAGCATGTTATTATCATCTTTATTCATGGAACATGTTAAACACCAACTATTAATACAAAAATCTATTAAAAGCCTTCATACATGTGGTTTGATTCTAAACATGTCACAGAAGTCATGGTGTCTCACACAGCACAGTAAAAATATAAAAGGGGATGTTAGAGAATATGCCTGACATGCATTTGAACAACTTTTAGTAATAACACTGAAGTCAAATCTACACAGTGATACCGGCAGATTAAAGCAAGTCTACTTTTCATAAAAATGTAATGTGGAGACAATGAGGGCTGACTCACAGGAAGCGCTATCAACGCTAAGTAGGACAGAAAGTCTCTTAAGGCTGCGGTTAACCAGGTGTGATTGACCTGTATGAATAAGACACTGAGTGGTTATGAAAGCAAAAAACATGCTTGCACATTAAAATAAAGTCCCTTGGATAAATAAAGGTTACATTTGAAGTGATTGACTGAGCCTTCAGCCTAGAGTAATGACGAAGGACTTGTACACCTCTCTGTAGGCATTTCGGAGCAGAACATACGGGAAGCAGCTCTCCAGCATGTCTTGACTCAAGAACGGCGATTCCTCCACAATCTGAGAGAATTGAGGTTGAAAGGGTTAAAACATAGAAACTGAGTGAATCAACGTTTGTTTTATTGTTAAATCTACACAATGTAAGAGGAAATTAATACAAATTATGAAAAGAATGTGAGGAAATAACAGTGTTGACATCTATGTACTGTTTTGCAGGTATATCTAATGAAGTTAGCATGCTAACCAGCTAGCCCCGGGCCGGAAGCCTCTTTCTCCCGGCGGTCCAAAGCTCCTGTGCTAGCAGTGTAAACAACAAGACTCATGGCTATGCTTATTTGTTAGGAGTATAAATTAAGGTGATCACTTCTTTCATATTGCACCTTTAACAAATCCCACTAAGAGACAAAAAACAGGCTAAAAATTACTTTCTTCATAAGAAACTGAGCATCGTGGATTTTAGCAAACGTAACTCAAACAGGAAAGAAATGTAGCATTTTGGGGGACTATTTTCAGCTGTGGATTGTGCTACTGTGTATTTAGGGCAGTGGGATGGTGTATGTGGTATTCCGACCTAAACTGCAGTAAACATGCAAGTTAGGAATGTGTCATCAACGGCAATAGCAAAAGTCATTAATGCCTTTAAAATAGTTTTTGGACAAAAAATTGAGGAATACGTAATGTCAGTCTTGTTCTAGGATCAAGTCATTCCTAGTTTTAGTATTTTAATGAGACTTATTAGTGAGCGTTTTTCTTTTTTAATATGTTTACATTTATAATTGCATGAAAAAGATTTCCCGCAACACACATGACTATATTATATGCTGAGGATGAGATCTGGTTGTTGATTCAAACCTTTAATTCTGCACTGACTTTACTTTAATGTGGGCTCTCATGGTAAAGACCTCTTCATTCGTTTGAAAATTTCAGTTCCACTTCAAAGTATGCACACTTATAATAAAGGATTTATAAGATGCCCTTAATGACTTTACTGTTAATGATTTATTCAGCGGTGCTTTAAGATAAGGAATAAGCCGTTACAGAAGACACCGCAGGCTTATTGTAAAGAGAAAAACCTCAATTAATGAAGAGTCACAGTTATTTTTTTCCCCCCTTTGTCAGGTTATAAACTCACGTATGTCTTAAAACACATGATTAATAGCAGCGCTCACCATGTGTAGGAGCAGGTAGACGGACTCTCGGTTTTTAAAGTCCATTTTCTCCGTGTTTTGTCCCAGCTGAAGCAGAGCATTGGAGGCCATCTGTGGAGTAACACAACGTTAAGAAGATCAAACAACTGGAGTGTTTTTTTGTTTTTTTTGTTTTTTTTATAAAGAGGAGGACTCGACCTCGACTGAGGCAAAGGTTGGCAGAGTCTTGAGAAAAAGCTCTTTAGCTGAAATACTGTCAGACTCGTGGGCCTGAGAAAACCATTTACCCCTTGTGTATTACATGTATGGCTTTTCTCTGATTCTTTTGCTCAATGCCAGGATCAACTGTGTTTTTCTGTGAAACTATTTCTTAAATCAGTCCTCCTCAACTTTTCTGCTGGCCCACGATAAGAAGCACTGTCGACTTCTGATCAGTCATCACAGGCACAGTTCAACAGAAGAGGAAATGTCTGAATACTACTCAGTATCACACAGAGAGAAGAGACAAGAGTCTGAAATATAGAACACAATATAAAAAAATTATTTTGAGTCTATAGAGTTTCTTGATCCCCAGTATTGATTAACCTTGACTAGAGGTAACTCACCAGGAGAAACTCTTTGAGGTGCTGCTCGATGTTCTTTCCCTGAACGGTGAACATGGCAGCAGCCACCTGGTTGATGGCCACAGCTAAACAGTGGACGTTATTGTTGTGGCCTGAGAAAATAAAACACAAAAAATTCAACACTCAGAAAAAAAACAGGAAAGAAATTAATAGCATGTCCTGTAATTTTAGCCACAGAGAGGATGTTTCCATGGTCCAGGCGATTAGAAAAAAATTACTTAATGATCCGTAAACGCTCACGGGTCAAACCTATTTCAAAACATGCCAATGGAAAATAGAGAAAAGAAAATAATCAGAGACAAACGCCACCCCGTGCTTTGATAGAAATCTCGGGCAATTTGCTCGCTGCTCTTAATGCTTCGGTCCAGGCCCGGAGCCAAGCGGTTAGGGTCAACAGGGCCACATGCCAAGAGTAACTGTATCAATGCACGTCAGCCGAAGTTATCTGTAAACAAAAGTCTCTCTACAGAAACGTGTTTCTCATTAACCAGCATACTTTGCTTCAGACCACGTCAGTCAGACTGGAAAGTACGATACACGGGGATGCTAATGCGCCTCGTGTTTCAGGGCGGGGTGCCGTTTTTTAGACACTATCAGCAGCTGGGAAGTAATGACTGGAAGAAGTACTGATTAGTGTTTGGTCCAGGGGTTGTCTGGAGACTAATTACTGTCAAGCAGTCTGCAGCAGCTGGAAATGAATGAATGAATATGCACCGCCATGCTCTCGGCTGTAGAAGGAGTTGGGGTCCAAGGCCAGGGTGGGCAGGGACACGGCGACGAAGACGAGCAGCAGACAGGACAGCTTGTACTCCTCGTCGACTGACGTGTTATCTGAAAAGGAAAAACGTTAAAAGATGAAAGAACTCTCCTGAGATGATAACTTACAGGTGGCACTGGCAGTGTCGGTGTTACCTGTCTGCATGTTTCTGATAGCTGCGACGAGGGCCGGATCAATATCGCATGCCAACCCTGCAGCAGACGCCAGCTCAAAGACGCCTAGAGTCACCTGTAAAGTCATAAAGCATTAAAGGAGAACAGTTGCATAATGTGGACATGAAGTGCAATTCAAATTTAATGCACCATTTAATGTTTCATCATTTTGTTGCAGTGTTTTGCCCCTTGCAGAGAAACACCACAAAACACAGCCAGTAGGATGCTGATCTGTGTTTTCAGTTTTATGCAGCGGCCGTTAAAAAAAAAAGTGACATAGTCTCTGAGGAGTGACACTAAATCAGTGGTGGCGGTTGTCTTTGTCTCGACACACAGGTTTTGATCTGGCTCTATTTCTGGTTTCATGCATGGTCGGCCTGTCTGGGCAGAATGTTTCCACTGATGTGGTTTAGAGTGCAGAGCTGCAGCAGCGATCAGACTCTCTCTCACGGAGGCATGAGTGGGCTGCTGACGTCTTTGGGGTTATCCTGGCCCCGGCTGTGGCACGGCTGTCATGCCTCACTCAGAGGCCAGACGTAAGTAAGGGAGGGGGGCAGTTCATGAGTCACACGGATTGCTCCGGAGGGAGATAAGGAATTTAATTTGGTTAGTACTGGAGAATATAAGAAACTGCGTTCCTCTGCAAGCCTCCCGCTCAGATCTGCTGCACACTCTCTGTTTGCTAAATAAATGAAATTCTGCCACACATTGTACTCCGGCACATTCTGCTTTCCCAACCTCGTATCAGTCAATTCCCCAAAGCCTCAGACGTTAAAACAAATGGACGAATGTAAATACGATCGTATGCCTTCGACCCACATTCTCCCACAATATTGGCGCTGGGAAAATAAACTGTTAATATGCTGTTGATAAACTGTGATGGGATGATTCATCAACACTGAAAGCCTGATTTTTGCGCATCAGTTCCTCTGTGGGACCTCGACATACGGATGCCTTCTTTTTACAGTGCAGCTGCCATAAAGTGGTATAAAAGCAGTGGTTGTGTACCTTGATGTCATCTTCAGGGGCGATGTAGTCTCTCAGGCACTCGAGGGGCCCCATCAGGTACGGGCAGTGCTTCAGCAGGATCTAGATTGCAGGATCATATAACACAATGTTACAGAGGGAAGACCTTTATATGTCAAGCAGTCAGTTTCCTTCCAGATTGGTTCTGCTGATACTGTATCAATACTGTGGGTGCTACAGGACAATGCGTCGGATCAGCAGTAGAGTTGAACGGATGACAACCTGTCGAGTCTTTATTTCTTGGTCAAAATGTTGCAGGTTAGCGCTTCTGCAAACCACTGATACGTTCACGTCTGCACATATCACGTTCACATCACATGTGTATGACCTGACTTTCATATCGGCATGCGGAGCCACGAAGGCGGCCAAGCTAGCGACTGTAGTTCAATGCTGCATTTCAACAACTGTAACCGTGAAACCACTGGATATTTCGAAGGAGAGTTCGGAACAATCCCAGCTGTGTTTGAATATGTTTGACTTTCGCATCACGTCCAGCCGCGTTTTTGGCGACCAAAAGTGTTTAAAGCCAAAGTATCTTAACCGACTGGTTTATGTGCCTAAACCTAACAGCATTGTCAAAACATCACATTCAAAACTGAACCCAACGGAACATAAAGTTGGTACATTCCCAGCATTTATTCTGACAACTGGATTAAAGTAAAACTAGTTTTAAAATCAGCTTAAAAGACAACAAAGAAAAGGAAAAAGAAGGAACCTGTAAGTCGAGGTCCACTCACTAGCTTTCTTCCAGAATGTTCAACTGCATCTAATGGAGTTCTTTAATTTGTCATCATATGACATCATATGGTATTGAACTTCAGTTACCTGACAACAGGAGGTGATACAGATCGAATATATGTCATATAACTAGCACAGGACAACCCCAACTGCTGACGAAGACTGTGAGATGCAGTTTAAAGCTTCAGAAATGCCAGTAAGACAACCTTGTTTTCATTAATCCCCCAAAATGAATTTCACTCTTCATTATTACTCTCCAAATTCAAAACAGTTTCATCATCATTATCATCACATTTTGCCAGGGCATTACGTTTTTCAGACAGTCCTGCGCCATCGCTCTGAAGGACAGGATCACCCCGATGATGGTCATCCTCTTCAGCACGTTCTCTCCACCTGCAGGTGTGTACGAAACAGATCAGAGGCTCACTGCTGTGCTCTGGTACAAATCAAGTCTGTGAATGTGTGACAAGTTAGGAATCACTTGGCAAGTAGGATCCTCATTCTGAAGTATCTCGCCTGGTTATTTGCACTTAGATTACTTTCTGATACTGTCTGATTCTAAGAAAATGAGATTGCTAATCTAGAAACGGTGGAAACACAAGAGGCTTTGCACTTTATTTATGTTGATTTACTGAAGATATGTATTCATGTGTTCGTCAGTCAGTACAGAAATGATCTATATTAGGCCTACTCCTTGTTCTCCCTGCCGTAGCTCTTCCCTCTCTACAGCTTTTATCCTTTCCCCTTTCTTTTCAACCCTCCTCTCCCACGTTCCCCTCTCCACTTCTCACCTGCCAGCCTCTTTTTCAGATTGGCCATTTCCTCTGGCTTATCAAAGTTGTTTTTCATCTGTACCAGGATGTCCATATTCTCAATCACCAGTTTCTGATGGAAGAGACAGGAGAGAAATAAGTGATAAAAACCACCTTCAGGTGGGAGTTGCAGTATATGGAGACGGGTCACAGCCATGACAGAGCTGTCTGTCAGCAAGTTCAGAGCCCTCGGCGCTGCAACACCTCGCTTCAATCATAGGTGTCAAAGTGGGGAGTCTGACGAGACAGCAGCAGGAACAAGTTTCTTGAGTATCAACTGTTTCAAAGGAGTCTGACAAGATAAAAGGTAACTCTGAAGCACAAAAATTATAATTATTTTTTTGCCGGCAAAATAAGAAATGGTGTCATTTCTCTATCATTTATTTTCTGCACTAGATTGAATTTGAAGTTGTGTTCACGACTCTCCTCTGGGATTTAACTATAGGCTGCATTTGTAAACGCAGTAACCTCTGAATCTGACTTTCTGGCACAGATTGTTTTTTAAGTTAGTAAAGAAATATAGCCTAAAATGGATAACTTTAGGTGCACTTAAGTAATTCAGACTCTTAACTCTGTATGCTGGAGAAGCCACTGCTACTCCGACTGCATCCTCCTGCAGAAAAAAAAGCTAATTGGACAGCTAATGCTAAAGAGCTCGCTGGTTGGAAATCCAGGGTTAGCCTTGGCTAGAACTAAACAGATTTTGGATTCATCTTGAGCTGTTCTCTGTAAAAGAACAATATAATTCTGACATTAATAATAAATCTTTACAAATCTGTTTGTTTTTCCACATAAATAAATTAATATCTGAATCCAATCATAATTGAGAAAAAAGCTAAACTCCTGCCAAAGCTAAGTAGCTTGGTGGCTACCATCTCCACTGGAATTCAGTTGAATTTAGTGCTGCTAAACTACCTTTAAATCAAATATTGGAATGTATTGAAATGTAATTTCATTTTGTATTACATTCATTTTAGTGTAAAAATCAATAGCAGAGCTTTGTTTAATTCCTGTTAGCTATAGAAATTATTCTTAAAAACGTATTTTTCTTAAATCATTTTTCTTCACTAACTAGTAGTGAAGATGAACTTGGAAGCTGAAATAATTTGGCAGATAATTAACTTTCCCCGTGCCTCTTTGGATGTTTTAGGTTTTATGTGGGTTGGTTTATATGGCAATGATTTAAGGGTGCGTAAGATAATTAGGGCAAAAAATGAAGGGGTTACAACTTACTGTGCCTTTGTGGGGCTAAAATTAAAACTCATCAAAGTGACCTGGGAAATTCATTTCATCCGTTGCATCATACGGTACCTTCAGCTCGCTGACTTGAGAGGTGATGTGCCACATCAGGTTCTCGCTCAGAAACTTCAGGCCATATGGACCAATTAGCTCCGCCAAGGCCTGTAACTCTGTTCAAGAAGGTGACATGAATAATTTAAGGATGACGATTGGAGGGGAGATGAGGGATCAACAGAAGCTTAAATTGATGTTGACGCTGAGCAGCCAGACATGTTTACAAGAAATACACAACAGGAAGCAGGCTCGAGTGGAGGTGTGTTTGCTTGTTTCCACGGCGGTGGTTTTTTACGTGAATCAAAGCACGACTCTATGCGGGCAACGCAAATAAAAAGGACACGGAGTAAATTGACTTGTGTGTGTGTAGCCGAATCAATGAAAGAGATAGGCCACTCCAGCCGTAAGACCTTTCACTCATTTCAACATCTCTTCCTGAGTATGGATGGATAAGGATGTGTGTGGTTAAAACTGGAGGTGGTTAATGGATGGGCGAGTGAGTCACTGTCAGGCAGGCAGATACCTCAGTACCGAGTAAATATAGACAATAATGATGACGTTGTGAGGGGGCATCTGTTGAAGTGCGCTAGTCTCCAGGGTGCTGCCTCATCAATGCATCTTCTAGGCGTAGGTGTCTATACTGTTCATGTGTGCTTGCGTGTGCATCAGCTTAGATCTATAGTGGACTGGATACGGCATTAATACAGTCACAAGGAGGTGCTCCCACAAGGAAGCGTGGAGTCGTGAAAGGAAGGCCGTGTGGAGGAGAGACAAGTGATGCTGGAACAGCTACGAGGCAGGGACAGACGAGCGGGGGAGACGATAAGCAATACCGAGCTTTACATTAGCCAGGCAGCGTCAGAATAAACTGCGAGACAGGCAGAGTGAAAGAAAAACACCACACACCACCACAGTAACAAGCTCCACATCCTCTTGAGCAATAGCTCTCCCTCCGCATGTGGTGTCAGAGGAGCGAGAGAGATCTGCAAGTTGTGCTTTTTTTTTTTTTTGAACAGAGCAAGTCATCTTTTGGATCTGTGGGACTGTGATCATTAAAACTTTAGAGCGCAGGGGAACTTTATGATTCTGTCAGGAGGAAGACCACGTGTCCGTAAGAAGTATAAAGAGCATTTCTTCTCGGTGACGCCCCCTTGAAGTTGTCATGGGAATGTTCTAGTCGAAAAAAATTATGTCAGTAAACTTTTTTTCAAATCACATCCACACCTCTTTACAGGAGCGCAAATACATGTCTTGAGTGACCAAATCACCGGAATAAAAGTTGGCAATGTATGTTTTTTGCAAACTATTCTATTCTGTTTTTGGTTAATGGTTGCTTTCAATAGCCCAACACCCATTTACTTAATCATTAAGAAAAAAGGTTGTGGTCTGGTTGGATTTAGGCAAAAGAATAAAATAAAAACAAAAAGAAGAACGCTTGGTTAGGGTGAAAAAAAGCTTTCACATGTTTTCACTTAAAATGCAGTCATCACAAACACGGCCGGAAAAATGTCTCAACGTCTCGTCAAAAAAATTTCCCGCGGTTTTAACACTTACAAAAACAAAAAAACACATCTCACACAGTGGTCTCTGGCTTCGCAGCCATCTCGCCCAGCTGTTAAAGGCATCAGTTTCCACTCCATCTCCAGGCAAGATAGTCAGCTCATAGTCACCTCTATATTCATGTGAGCATGAAATGTCGCGATCATGTTTAAACATACGTGTGGTTTCCAGTAACATAAAATGCCAACATTTTATTCTGGCAACCGGGTTGAATTTAGTGTAAAAACTTTGTACAAGTTGAGGGTGAATCTCTCCCAAAAGTTAGAGATGTTGCTATGGATACTAAGATTTGCAGTCTTTCTCCCCTTTTTTAGGTGAAATGTGAAAAAAGCAGCACCCCCGACTTTATTGTGAGAGATGTTCCTTGAGGTTCTTATCGACATATTGACTCACGCTACAGGTAAAATGGCTCAAATTGAGCTCTGGGGCCGACCTGACACATCTGAAAACTCCTCTGCTCTGAAATTTGGGTCGTTTTCTGTCGCCTGGTTGACAAAGCAGTGCATCGCGGGACAGTGAAGGATGAGGGCGTTGCTGGCCTGACGCAAGAGACTCTCCAGGAACCTGAGGTGAATAAAAAAACGGGAAAATGTAACCAGCTTGTACACAACTGATCGTGTGAGAGAATGAAACTGAGAGGCAAAGGCAGGAAATGACAGAGACACAGAAACCAAGAGGATGTTCTTGTGTGTGCAACTTGGTCTGCTGTCTGCATGCACGACGCATGACGGTTGCTTCTTGCTGTATGCCAGTGGTGCAGTATATATTTGGATGTATGAGTTTTAACGGATATGATTCACACATACGCACCAGTTAGTATAGAGTGTCGTTATGGTCTGCACTCCACGGGAGTCCAGCGGCTGCGTCTGCTGCAGCAGGACGCTCTTCACCAGCCGCGTGACGTCCACGTTGATGTAGCTGGAGAGGGTGTGCACACTGGCCGTGTAGGCTCTTAATCCTGCCAGGAGGTCCGAGGGACGGGCTATCTCCTGGGTGGTCTGGTTGTAATTGGCCATTCTCACGATGATCCTGGAGAAACATGTTTAACCAACGGCAGTTATCACCAGGCCAGACTGGACCGAGGGTGGACAGATGGGACCTTAAAACTGGTTAAACGAGCCATGGCTGAATGGTACTATACTCTCATTAGGTCAGCACATTCACCGCTTCAGGGCTTCCCTCCAAATCTATTTATTTCTTGTCAGGGCCCGGCACCATCTCTCTTCCTGTCCCTGACTAGTCTGTATTTACAACGTTGGCCACGGAAGGACCAATCGCTGTGAGTGTGCCGCTACCCAAAGGGTGCTAATTCTGGGGTGACAGGGGAGATAATCATCAGCTGAGACACGGAGACTAAGCAGGGAATATACACAGAAAACATCAGGTTGCCCTGGTACCAATCGCTAATCTAAATAACAGTTAGCTCTGAAATGACACAGAGCGAGGGAGTAACATGATGGAGCTCTTCTTTGGTTTTAAGTGGGTGCAACGCAGCCTGACACGGAGGAATCAGATAGTAAAAGCAATGTTCATCATAGTGATGGAGGAGACATTCGGGGAGAGACAAGTGCCAAATGATTCCGTAATCGCCAGGAGGACTGTGTGCAGAAGTGGGAGTGAGTGACAACTTGGAGAAGATGCAGCTTGTTTGTGCGCTATCATTCAATTGGGGATAAAGTCGGCAGTGTAAAAACGGTGAAATGGTGGCATTATGTCAGCACACTAACACACGCGGTTAGAGGAAACAATACAACATGAACAAAATGTCCCTTTCATAATGAATGTCAGTAATTAGCATATTTCTGACAGTAATTGTGGAGCTGCTGAAATGACGCGCAAAAAAAACAAAAAAAACCTCTGGTGCACAAGATTTCTAGTTTCCGATGAGAGCAGAAATCTTCACACATATCACCTCAGGGACTGTTTTCTGCACCTTCAGGACTCATGACACAATTTATTAAGACAAAGATATCCCAGTGAAGCATACTCAGAGAGGCGCGTCTCCAGCTGAGAGATGAGGAACTCCGCGGGGACGACGATGTGGTCGAAGACGATGAAGTCAGTGCAGAGGCTGTAGCAGGAGCAGAGCTCTGTCAGCATCAGATGCATCTTGTCCACACTAGGAGATAAAAAGGAGTAAAGAGAGACAGAGAAGGGAGGATGCTCCTCTTTAGGATCTTAGGGCAAATATTTTGACAGTGAGTATGGATGTGCTTTTCTCCGACAAATAAGGTAATAAACATGCTGGAGGATTGTTAAACATCTCCAGAGTGAGGCTGCAGGGAGGAAAGCTGAGAGGAGGGAGAGGGGGAGACTTCTTCAGATTTAATTACCAAGCTTTCTGGCTGGGGCTTTAAACAAGCATACGATCAAAACGGCGACATATATTGTGCCTTCCACTAAAACTGATTTGTTCAATACGCTGAGGTGTTTTCTTTCCTCATTTTTAATAGCTTGATTTAATACCTGTCAGCTCTGGCTGCTTCAACTTGAAGGGTAATAACGTTCAGAATACATAACGCCTTTGTTGGGGAGAACAGTGGAATCCTGTCGGACTGATCATTTAAGGCATGTGTCGTGGGGTGACGGAAATCATTTAAAAAATGTCAGCTGATATTAAAATATTTCCACCAACATGAACTGCATTAACTAATTCTCACCTCTGTAAATCAGAATTCGCCGCTGAATGTTTATTTAACTGCCCTTTTGACCTGCACGAGAGCTCTTCATAATGCTGAATGTCTCCAGAAATCAGGGATGCATTGACTGAGCTCGCTTTTTCACAACCTTTGCCAGGCCTGCGTAATTACTGATGGATGAGGTGGAGGTAAGGAGAGAAAGTGGTGGTAATTATCAGGAGAAAACAAAAAGAAAAAGGCTGACTTGGTGACGACGCTCCGGTCTTTCCTCAGGCTTTCAGCGCCCGGCTTCTCTTTCTGGACCTCTCCCTTCTTTGGCACTTGCTTCTTTTGCTTCCTGTGGCGAGCTGCGCTGATGGCCTCGGCACAGTGCTTGGGCTGCAGCTGCGGGGTTATCAAGTGAAAAGAGGTGGACGCGGAGACAGACAGGAACAAAGAGGGAAGAAGAATTCAGCCCCAGCAGATATCGGGTGACGTGCTCAAAGACAGACATGGGAGACTGCATTTGCATTAGAGGCACTCAAAAAGTAAACACGTTTGTCATATTCCCCTTAAGGGGTTGGAGAAACCGCACTGCATTAATCAACCTCAGAGTTTTAGACCTGCCTTATCGTTTTACCCAAATTCCTGTCTCTCTCCGCCTCCGGATAAATCCAGTGACGGCAAGCCGTGACTGGTGTGATTATATTTGGAGATGGAGTTTGGCGGAATCCATCTGCAGTAGATAATTTGTTTTTTTGAAACCCTGAAATAGACTCGGACATCACCTGGTCATTGAGGTTGCACTGCTCAGCACATATCTCCAACACAACAGTGCTGGTGTGCTTGGCTATCTGCTCCAGGAAGGTCACACACAGGCGCAGGCTTCTCTTCTCCATTGCCTCTATCTACACACACAGAACAAAGTGCAGTCGGTGTGAGTGCACGGAACAAATGCATCTCATGTCATCAACACACATGCACATTTTTTCTCCTGTAGTTCCCTTACTTTTACATTTAATTTACTATATAACTGGTAGTTTCAATCAGCAGGTATAACTTGGATATTATTTAAAATCACAGAATACCTTAGTGTATCCGAGTGTAACATCAAAAAGGTTGTCGTAAATTAAGAAAATGTTATGTTGCCAGTGACATCAAACTGCCAGAGAACAAACTTCATCTAGACTGTGACCCACTGGTTGTGGCGATTAATACTGTGGTCAGCAAATGACTGAACACTGACCTCTTCTGGGCAGAGAGGGTGCCCACACAGGCTGAACTGAGAGCACACAGAGGGGAAGGCCATGAGGTAACGCTTCATGGTCATCTCCTCACTGCTCTGGCTGAACATCTTCTCGAAGACACGCGGGTAGAAGCTGGGAATGAAAAGGAAAGAGTCAGAGAATTCGAACTTAGAGGAGAGGAGAGGAGAGGAGAGGAGAGGAGAGGAGGGACTGACCAGAGTATGGACAACTCAGACGTCTCATACAGGAGTTCGTCCAAACTGTCCACCATCCTGGTGTGAAACTGAATCATGTTCATCACTTTCGGTAAATCCACGTAGTCCTTTATTGGCAGAGGGGCTTTGTTCACACTGGTGTAGGCCTGAAACAGAAGACAACCACAACCTCAGGGTGGCATTCACAGAATCTGACAATGATAACTTGGGCAATATCGACGGCCCAGCTGCCAGAGTAAAATGTTGGCATTGCACACTGCTGCAAACCACAGATACGCAACGTTTGTATGTTGATACGACAAGTATCATATCAACATTTCTATAATATGTGTCATATCTCGTTCAAATTCAGCTGTCATGTTGGGATGGAGATGGGAGGCTACCAGGTAAGATGGCTGCTGAGCCAGAGACCACTGTTAGAGACAGTATATTCACGGTTAGAAGGTGTGAAACCGTATTTTAAGAAAAAATATCCATCAGTGTACAAAGCATGATCTTTTCCTAACCCTAACCAAGTGGTATTTATGCCTATTCCTAACCAAATCATGAACTAAGCGTTGTCAATGTAAGATTTAAAACTGAACATAAATAGACAAAGTCGCAAAAAAATGTAAAGTTTCATCATATCTGTGGTTTGCAGGAAGGCACACTGGCTACATTTATTCATTTCATTACACTTATTCCTGATATTTGATACAATGAGACAATTTCACCCACCTGCAACCTCATCCAGTCCAGTCTCAGCGCTCTCAAGTCAAACTCCTCTTTATTTTCCACTGAAAGAGTAACATTTAATTCATCATTGCTCACACCAAACGTCTTTTGTTGCGTCTTAAATGGAGACAAATTACGTCAAAACAAGCTCTACCGCAGCCTTGACTTGTGATTACCTTGTTTGATTGACAGAGCAGACAGGGAGGAGACGAACGAGCTCATCAGGACCGACTCCTCTTCTGGACACACATACATGTTCTGCAGAGGACAGGAAGGAGGATAAGAGATGTGTTCAGTAATAAAAACACTGCTGGCTTTCTGACGCCTGCAGCATGTCATTTAATGAAAGCAGAACGAAACAGGATTTTATGTTGCATGTGTGCCTATGCTCATGCCATCTACAGGTACCTGTATGGTGTCGTTAAGGACCAAGGCGTCAAACTGCGCCAGGTACTGGACATGGTAGCGCTGAACCACATAGCTGCACTTTCTCATCAGACCTCGTAACTTCTCCATGTAGAACAGCAGCTCTGCCATCTGACTGGAAAAAAAAAACGAAAGAAACTTGCTAGCTGCCAGATTATTACACATCATCATGACACAGTGGTTTATATTCTCTGCACTTATGACCTACTTGTCAATGTAGTCCTCGGGCGTTTTTATCTTCGGCATGTTCTCTGAGTGCCGGACGAGCCACAGGACCTCGTCACGGGAAAACGACAGAGCCATGAAGACAAACAGGGCCTTTGGGGGTTTGGTTGGCACGCAGAACAGAGAAGAAGAACCGGGAATGTTAGGAGAGACTCTCAGCTATCATTGGCAAAAGTCCTGATCACTATGAAATGAAGGGTCATTCAAAGGAATGCCCTCCTGCTGCGAAAAGTCCAGTGATCAGAATTTCATTTTGAACTAATAACTTGCATAAATTAAATGATTTGACTTCTTCAGACGCAGCTGTGTCGTGCTCGTTACTCCACTTCTACCTTTGGTCCCAGCAGTCCGGGTTCATCCTCCAGGACATTGAATAATTCCTTCAGCGCTCCTCTCAGAAACTGCCTCCGCTCTCTGTGCATCGCTCCACTGGTAACAACACAGGAAATGTTTATCTAGTTTAGTTCTCGC
>CAEMYA010000009.1:109439-163896 GCA_903131615.1 Diplodus sargus
AAAAAAAAAAAAAAAAAAAGATTCCTGTGAACAAAGATAACAGAAGGGTACTAATCATATTTATATTTATAAAGCAGCAGTGTTCTAAAAGTACAGTTATACATTGATTTGCATGTTTTTATACTGAAAACTATGGGCCTGTCCGATTATCGAATCCAACAATCAGCATGTTTCTGATTATCGTTTAAAAAAGAAGGTTTAGCTTCGAAATGTGGTGCGTTTGCTCCGATGTAGCATGCAAAGTAAGTAGTAATGACTTAAAATCATCACATATAATCGATAAATGATAAAAGGATATAATTGAATTTTCAGATTCTTTCAAAATGGTCTCTATGTCACCACAAGATGGCACTGTTTACTAACTGAAAGTATTTCTTGGTGAATGACTGGAGGATCAATTATGCAACAGATTGTGTGTGTGTGTGTGTGTGTGTGTGTGTGTGTGTGTGTGTGTGTGTGTGTGTGTGTGTGTGTGTGTGTGTGTGTGTAAATGAATGATAGGATACACTAGGCTAGGATAGGTATGAATGTGCACATAGAGGTTGGTTTTGTAACAGTTTGAAGGTGGCGTGATTGAAATGTGATTATTATATTATACTTAGTAATAATCTTGTGAAAATATAATAATGGTAGATTATAGGTATGCAGAATTCTACAAGAGATAATTTTCATCGATTCAGTGAAAGTTTGGCGCATAAATGTGCAACAACTCATCCCGACCGCTCACTTCCAACACATAACTTGATGTACACTTGGCTGAGATAAATTTAACTATGGAATATAATAACCACACACAGTGTTGTAGATACAAGGTTCACATTCACAAAAGCTTTAGCACCCGTTTTTGTTACTTCAGGGGATCATAAGACTTGTTTTCAGTGTGTAATCTGCTCTGTGCTCTTGGCTTCCTGTGTACACAGATGGATTTAAAAGGCTTGTAAATCTCAGAGTCCAGACTTTGTCTCAAAGTGCAATTTGGCTCCGGAGAAATAACATAATAAGAATGTGAGAAAGAAAATCTGAAATCAGGTATTGTGGTTTTTTTGAGTGTAAACAGTCACAGAAGCCTCTATTACCTCTGAAGCAGCCGGGTAGTCACATTACTTAAAGCTGTTCTCACATTCAGCATAATTACTGAGACTGAAGACTTTGTCATGTAAACTAGAAAGGCCACGAGTTATTCAGCAACCAAGTGTTGTTTTCTGTTTTTCCTGCAAGACTTTAATAACTCCTCTTGGAATTCAGGGTTCAGTAAAGTGTGAGCAGAGCTTTCAGAGAGTAATTTTCTTAATGAGAGTCACGAAAGTCAACCACAGCGAGAGCCGCGCTAAGGACAGCGGTGATTGATGCTAAGTGGACTCGAAGAAATAATCTGTTTATTATTTCCCAACTGGCAGAAGCTCAGAGAGCGGCAGACATGTTAACAAGGCTGTCTGGGAAAGCAGACAGGAGGATGTGGATGTGGGAGGAGAAGGGTGTGTGTGTGGGAGGGGGGGGACTGGAGTAGCAGGGGATGGGGCTTGGTAGTCAGGTGGTACACATTTTTATAAACCTCTTACCCTCTGTGAACCAAGTAAAACATCTGGATTCGTACCTGGCTCATTATAAAAGAGAGAGGGGCATCAAGTTTGTTTGGTTTCCAAAACTCATAATTTTTGAATCCAGGAACTTGTTCCAGATGCACAACCAGCATCTGAGGCAGTATCCCAAACAGGTTTATGGACACAAATACAGCTTTAAGAGTAAGAATGGGGCTACTACTGTACGTACTATAAAACTGCTGAATGGACCGTTCGGTTGATCCAGGTTGCTTTAGGTTGGATGACTTGAGTCTGAAGTATAAGGCGCAGGGTGTGGGTGTTCGCCTCACTAGCACAGTACATCTATCTGGTGTATTACCAAGTCAATTTACATTGAGGCAAACATACATGATTAAATGAGTGAGTGTGGGCTGATAAAACTGCCGCTGACAGTGGAGGAAACAGGGTTTTCCTTGCAGTCGGTGAGCAGGGCTGCAGGAGGAGGTAATGAGAGAGGAAGGATTTGAGGAAGCGCTCGCAGCTCCGGCTGCAGCCCAGATGTTTGGAAAAGGGATGGTAAAACACATGTGCCTATCTAATAAATATAATATAGGCAAGTATAATATAAGGTGCTAGGGTGGTATGAGTGTTACCCTTATGTAGGCAGACCAGGGGAACAATTTGAATATCTGTTTGGATGTATTTTCAAATATTTGACACACTTTAATTGCCTTGATTTACTCTGTTACTAGTTTAAAAGTAATCAGTATTATATAGCTTTATTCTGCAACTTAAGCTCAGTATGTTGTAGTATCTTTGAACTCATTTATATGGTTTTGGTTCACTTTAATCACACTCATTTGCATCATTTTTGGGCAGGAAGCTTTAAACCTACCAGTCTGGCCCCATGCAGTAGACAGAGTTATGACTAGTTGGTGAACATAGTGTGGCGTTTAGCAGCTAAACAGCCAGATATTTCACTCAGGACTCGGTGGAAACCAAAACAGAGCTAAAGGGAAAATAAATATTGGGCTTACCTACGTTTGTCAAGTTGCCACGCAGAAACATGACTCCAAATAATGCTGCCCTGTATGCCCCGAATGTTTAAATACCGGTAAGCAACAGTTTGCTAACAAGCCTAGCATAATGTGGTTGTGTTGTGTTCACAGCTCCCTTCTGCTGCCAAAGTGGCTCCAAACCTGCAGGTGTAACACAAGGCGACTACTGTTACGTCTTTGATCACCTAAACGACCCTTCATAAGTACCGCCAATTTTCCCTCTTTGCTCCAATAACAGCCTAACAAGCGTGGTGCTGGATGAACCTCCGTCAACTTTCCCCTTTCCTGTTAAACTTATATGTGCAGTGTGTTGGGTTCATCTGCATGGTACAGAAAAACACCAGAGACACCTTTTGCTAAAAGATAACAGTACAGCACAAAGTCACGATGTACCGATGCCACAATCTTCGCAAAACACAGTAGTCACATTTTAAATGAGATAATATTAGCTAAACGCCAGCTATCTAGCTAGCTAATGTATAATGGTAAGCAATGGCTACATCAAGTCGAGTTGTGCTGGGCCTAATGTTCATACAACTTAACATCATGAATATATCCCTCCACCACATACTGTAGTCCTTGTTGTCAGCCTCTTGAAGTTGTATTAGGCTCCCTGACGCCCGCCAGAATCTCATAAACACTGTAAACAGGACCAGTGTCGCCATGTTTCTTACTGCTGACCTAGCAACAGTAACTAAAAGGGGGGGCAGGATTTAGGACTGGTCAGTGGGCCATCTAGTCACATCTACACCTCACACAATGATAATAAAGTCCTAAAACCAAGAAAAAAAAAAGATTAATTAAGGTCTGAGATTTACACTTAATAACAAGAGAAATTCCCGTTTTTTTTGGTTTGTTTTTTGTCGATAAATACGCCACATTTTATTTATAAAGTGTTTATGTGTCTTAAAAGAGGTGGTTGCTAATAAGCGGCTCAATGAGACTACAGAGGTTGTCGGGAACATTAAATGTCATCACAGGGTCTAGTTTGTCTTTACAGGCCGACTTTAGATGCAAACTATTATAACTAACTTTACAACCTATAGATCAATTTGTAGAGATTCTTAGCGTTGGTGACATGTAGTCTCTTTATAGCCAATCATTAGCTTTTTACCTCCAGCGATTTAATTTACGCTTCAAAAATCACAAATGTAGTGTTCATTTGTGAGGATTAGCTCGCTGGACAAAATGTGTAAATATCATAAACGTGGGAGTTTATTTTCTGCAATATTCCAAACTCTAATTCTCTAATGTCGTTAGAGTAAAATATCATATAGTTTTCTGACAAACTGGTCAGTGAGCTACGCCGCCTCACTCAACACACCAGAGACGGACACAAGTGCTCCAACAAGGGTCACTGGCAGTAACAAAAAAAAAGTCATAGGTTCTCATTGATTTGACAAAATGGTGCATGTAATTAGCAATGTCAGTTAAGTTGCTAAGGAACTGTGGGGGTTGCTACCAGCAGCAGAATGTGAAACCGACTTCTGGTGGCAGAAAACATAACTGCTGTCACGAATGTTATCAAATACACCGTATGTGACAGTTTACATGGCCGCAGTCCCCAACTGTTTGATACAAGAACAAATATTTTAGCGGGCCTCTAACTACGACTTTCTCAGCCTGTGGTCTTTCTGCCTTATCAAAGGATGTGGCATTGCTCTTTCAAGAAAATTGGAGTAAATTCAGCCCCCAGCTATGACATCCTGCTCAGCATGTAATTACACATCTAAAATGGTATAGGGGAGTTAAAAGACACGGCATTCTTCCCTCGGCACGTCGGGGCACGGTGCGGAGACAGAAAGGAAAACAAGACTCTGAGGATAATGCACAGCCCTGATGAGAAGCCTTAAATGTTATTGGCAGACAGAAACAACATGTTAAATCACTTTTACTGCTCGAAGGTGGGATGGATGTATGTGATGAGTGAGGCCTACATGCACACACGTTCAAATAATCATGACGGATGATAATCTGTCCAGAATCAGACTCACTTTATTTGCTTGGTATGTAAAACACACGCTTTTTTCTGCATGTTGGCTGGATTTCTGCTGTACTTATGCTCCTATTCCCGAGAGGACTGGAGTGTGTGGTCTTTTCAGCTGGAAGGAGTTAAAATGGTTTAGTCTGGTACTTAATGTGGATAAAAAACACAATAGCGGTTCGTATTAGTACTAATTCAACACACAGTGACAAACTTTAAGAAACATATGCGTCAATTGAGAGCAATAGAAGCTGCACTTAGATCCCTTACTCGTGTACTATAACACTGTTTTCACAACATGTCTGTCACGTTTAATGTTAAAGAGTTTGTAGTGGAGTACAACAATTGTGCAGCACGAGTAAATGCACTTTCCATAACTGTCAAAGACTGTGAAGAACTGATATGTTCCAATTCATGCAATTTATTAAAGCCAAGTATTTATTTATATAGTATGTTGCGACGACCCCTGAGCTCTCTCACCTGGAGCTTGGTAGGCGGAGTTGGATCATCAGCGGGATTCAGCTCACCTGTTCTGGCTGCCGCAGTATATAAGTCAGCCCTTCATGCTCTCTCTTTTCACAGCTGGCGTCCTCCCTGTGGCTTTGTCTTTTGGTTGCCTCATCATCTGTGTCCACCTTGTTTAATAAATGACTCCTGTTTTATGTAAAATATCTCTTGCGCGTGCTCCCTCCTTGTCACAACCCTGTCCATCACTGTCCATCAAGAGCTATTTCCGGGTTTGAGTCAGTAGTTGTCACCCTTCAGGATTTTCATGTCAGGCTGACAGCGGTATGCGCTAGCTTACCGATGCCTGAGAAGGTGGGATGACAGCAGAGTGAGAAACATAGATACGGAGAGACAAGGTGAGAGAGGGAGAGCAACGACCCTACAGCTGGAAGAGAGAAGCAGAGAGGGGAAAAAGTGACCAAATGACCTCAAACTCAGGAGGAGTGTAACTGCAGGACACCTGACCTGCCCTCCTCCGTCTGATAATTACATGGTGATCTGAAGGAAGGTGGAGGGGCCAATGAATTATGACGAGGACTAATGTTTGTGTGCGGTTATACACACACTGATGGACACCACAGGGTGTGCCAGTGGGCAGCTCCAGTAAATGCATGGCAGAGTGACATTCACAGACTTGTAAATCCAATAACCTGGCAAGAGTTCACACAGACAGCTGAGGGGAGAGAGACAGAGAGAAAGAGGGGGAACAGAAAGACATCAGAGCTGGAAATGCAGGTCAGGGCACTGAGATGAAGGGAGGGGGAGGTGGCGGCGCCCTTTTGAAGGATGGAGTTAGACAGTAATCCTCTCGCCGGGCCGGAGGCTCAGCTACCAACTGTTTGTTTCAGATTCTGTCTGGGAAAGTGACCTGTAAAGTCTGGTGAAAACTCGGCAAGAAAGGATGATATTAGAGACGGTCATTTATACAGCAAGAGACTCACGAATCAGGATTTTAAGAAGGATCGTTTATAGCAGAAGCTGTGAAATGTGCTCAGCTGTGAAATTTTAAGCAAGATTTTCCAGAATGCAGCACAGCAGTGGTGCGATAGCTACATTTGTTGGTTGCCTGAAGAACATCTGGTGACGGAGCATGATGAAGCACAGCAAAACAATGCAATGATCACGGTTTATATAACATTTAAAGGAAAGGTTTACTTACACCCTTTTTAAAGCTGAAATCTTCACTGTTATTGTTAATCTAAAACGTTAGCGCACAACTCATCTGAAGCTCAAAAGTGCGACGACTGGGCTTTTAAAAGTCTTTTCAGATCAGTTTGGGATTGACTTGGATTACACTGGACGACGCTGTTTTGCTGTGAAGCTCCAGAAATGTTTTGTGGACAACACAACTTTCCCCCACTTTCCGACATCGGCATAAGGGCGAGTAGATAATGATAACGATGAGAGTTATCCTTTTTGGGTGAACTTTTTCCTTTAAACAAACATTTTGCGTGCCCCATTACCAGTGCAAGTACTCAACTCATATCAACATTTGACTTACAAAAGCATCACGGTTGATATAACATTTAAAGGAAAAGTTTACCCAAAAGTGATAATTCACACACTATTTCTTCGCATTTTCTCCGGTTTCAGCGTTCTCCTGACAAACTGAAGCAGACGGGGACTTGTTTTAAAACTTAATCAAACAACTGGAATAAAACATAAAATGGCTCCATACAGCTCAACCGGCAAAATCAAAGTCCGAGTAGAATCTCTGAGATCCAAAACTGACTGGAAAATACATTACTTACACCCTTTTTAAAGCTGAAATCTTCACTGTAGTTGCTAATCTAAAAAGTCATCTGAAGTGGGTGCACAAGCTCAAAAGTGTGTCGACTGTGTTTTTTAAAGTCTTTTCAGATCAGTTTGGGATTGACACTAGACGACGCTGTTCTGCTGTGAAGCTCCAGAAATGTTTTGTGGACTACACAACTTTCCCCCACTTTCCCTCATCGGCATAAGGGCGAGTAGATAATGATAACGATGAAAGTTATACTTTTTGGTGAACTTTTTCCTTCAAACAAACATTTTGCGCGCCCCATTACCAGTGCAAGTACACAACTCATATTAACACTTGACTTACAAAAGCACACAAATGTGCCTAAAATCTGTATAAATCTCTGCGCTGCTCTGGGTTAAAAAAAAAAAAAGAATCTCAAGATTAGTTTTCCGTTTCCCCTCATGACTGTGTTTTTGTCCTGTAGCAGTGCTTTGCTCTGGCATCTCTGAGAGCCTGTCAGGGCTCATTTAGCCGGGGTGTGTCCCTTCACTGCACATTGCACTTTTCAAAGGCAAATTGGGGCTGTATTAATGGACCGGTTTTCTCCCACTCAGAACAATCCCCACCTCTTTTTATTTTCCACCTACTTTGTCTCAGTTTAGTGACCAAGATAATGTCTCAGGCAAGTGTACAATAGCTCAAGCTTACTCTCAGAGGAAAAAGCAACAGTCCCATGCTTAAAAAAGGACAAGTATTTCATTGACTGTAAATAAAAAAAAAAAAGCTTCACTTTTGTAACTGCCAGTCAACTCGCAAATCCTCTGGCCCCACTGTTATTGTCGAGGGGCTTCGAGGCTGATGTATTTTCTGGTATTATACTAACAAGGTGGCCAAAAATTGTCAAACTGTCAGTGAGAAGAATGCAAATTGCTCACAGACGGCCTGGCCCCGCACCGGAAACAGGTCAGCTGTCTGCCAGCCGCTCAGCTGGTAACCCGGATTAAATAACAGGTGGTTTCATTTGTGCAATTTTTCTCTTTTACTTTAACCACTGCAGTGACCAGCGCTCTGACTCATGACGGCTGGAGGATGAAAAAAGGAAGGCTTTTTGTGGCTAGATACTTGGAGCAGAAAGTGCTGGGGTCATGATTTACGATTTGTGTGTGTCTATAAAAGAAAGCACGACGGAGTTGCGTAATGTTTGTGGTTCCTCTGGCAAAGTCTTCTGCGGGAGTGTTATTATCAGTAAAATATCGTCTCCTCTGACTCCGCTGACCACAAACTTGACCTTGGAGAGCACACGCGTGTTTTTACAACGCATTCTTTTTGCTAAAGAAGCGTCTTACAGTGCATATGGGCCGTATTTGTAGGCTTTTGATTTATGTAGAAGAAAGTAAAGCTGCCGCAAACTTTCTTCCCCCCTGTGCGACTGCGTGCTCAATCAGCTGATATCTGGCTTCTGGTGTGAAAGGAAATGATGAGAGTGGGAGGAGTTGACAAGATAAAAATAAAGAGAGTGAGGAACGACTGGGCCGGGGGTGGGCGAGAAAGAAAAAAGTTGGAATGTGAAGGCTGAGAGGGTGGGAAGAAGGGGAAAAGACTAGGTGACAGGGAGGAGGCAATGGTGAAATAGAGGAGGGTAAGAAATGTATTCACCGTTGTGGGGGTATTTTTACTTTCCTGAAATCCCTCAATCTAGAAAGTGTGTTACAACGCACTGTAGATGCTTGTACCTGCCTGCATGTTTTACGACACCTCGCATTCGTACATCTCGCTAAAAGCCAAATGTTCCGTTCTGCCCTCGTCTTTATTCTCATCTTCCATCTCCCCCCTCCGCCTGCCAGAGTGTCTCGTCATGAAAAGAGAGGGAGCTGAGGTATGCCAAGAGGAAATAGCTCTAGCAGTCATGCATCCAAACCTACTAAGAGCTGCTGCTGCAGCGAGGCTCCTTTCTTTCAAAAAGAAAAGAAATAAATCAGAGGTTGACTGTGCAGGAGACGGTGTTGTGCTAAAACGGCAGTCAAGCCATTTCGAAAAGAATGATGTGAGTGTTTGTAATGGAATGACTTTTGCTGACTTTCTCTCTCTGTCAGATTTCTTTTTTCTGATCGTGTTATCTGCGTATTCAGTCTTCTTTCCCATCTTTCGTGAAACACATTCTACCCACGGCTCACAACATGTTAGACTTACGACCCCTTCAAAGGTTAAGTCCCAAAAACACCAAACCAAGCAATGAATTGATCCTACAAACACATTCTCTGTTAATCCAACATCCAATACAGCCTATAGTCCTCTGTGACGCTGACCTCCATTATTGAGCACAAAGAAAAAAAAAACATAAAATTGTTCTTTACACAAAACTTGAAAGTTTATTTTTTGACAGTCCCACATACAGTATACAGTCCTACTGCCGTATGCTCCACAGAGAACCAAATGTGTATTAATTAACAGCTGTAAATAGTCGCAAACAAATGCATTATTTGTAACATTTGCTATAAAACTACAGTGCCCTGCTGTTTTACTGAGCCATTTTTAAAGAAACTATATATTTGTGACTCATGTTGACCACTTCATGTCTTCACTAAGAACAGCGAGCTTTGGTTTGAGAGTCACAGACAAGGAGGGGGCTCATAAAGTATTTAGACAGACACATTTTAGAAATTAATAATGAAGTAGAAAACATGGAATGACAGCAGCCTGTTCTTTTAAAACAAAGTCATGTCTTTGCCGGATCACTTGTAATGACATGTAGTGATTTTCTTCCTTCTTCCTTTCAGAATCAGAATCAGAATCAGAAATGTCCCACAAATGTCCCAGCAGCCAAACAACAGAATATTACAAAAGACAAAACCAATAGCATAAATAGACAATATACTTAAAAAAGGAAGAAATATAATAGATGTATATACATATAAACATGATATAGCACAAAATTAACAGCAGTGAATTTTATCCACAAATACATTTCATCAATTTTTCATTTCATCAATCATTTTAAGAGCAATCCATTGATTCACAATATAAATATCAGTAGCCCAAGGTATGGAATCACTGAATCAACCTCCATCTGTTCGTACAGACTGGTTCCACGCAACTTGTCTTAGCCTCCACCGTCTCATTCCCCGTCAGCACCTGTAGGTGGCGCACTCTTCCTGGCAGTGCAGCTGAGCGGTGAGGCTCAGTGTGGAGACCTGTCCCTCTGGCCCACTGTCTGCTGTCTATGAGGCCATTGTATCAATGAGGTAAAGATAGCATCTCTCAGCAGACATCACCTCCATGGACACAGAGTGGCCAGTGTTCCCGTCCAACCGCCCATGAATGAGAGCCAAGCGGCTGGCTGAAAACTCCGCTCTCTCCCCCTGACGAGTCTCTTTCTTCTATTTCTGTTTTTTCTTCTCCCTCTCCCTCTTCTACCCCTTCCCCCTCTGCTGTTTTACAGTCTCCATCCTAATTACACCAAACACTGACCACAGCAGACTTATATCCCCATCACCTCTCATATCCCCCACTGATTTACTGCCCGTAATGTACAAACATATACAAACTGTGACACTTTCAATAATGCAAAACAATCTTGCAAAAAAATAAATATATATATATATATATATATATATATATATATCAACTCACAGGAATGATCAAGGTGATACGTTCACAGCTGAGTTGAAGGACTGTCCTGATGAAAAATACCTGCTTTATTCTCAGACAGTCATTACACCAAGTATTTTGTCTTCTCCCCACGTATTATGAACAGCTGACGAGGGTGTCCATCTGTTTCCATGGCGACTCCCTCCCCTGACATTCAACGGGGCAGCCAGCGAGCTAAAGGTCAGGCCAGGTGTGTATTAACCTGTCATCACACGGGGACAGCGGCTGATGAGGCCGCTGCAGGAGGGAGGTGACGACCGACGAGGTAATTGTGTCTGTCAGACGGGGGGGGAGGGGATCGACTCCTCTGCTGTGACGCCCAGAGAGGCACATTACGCTGGCTGTTATCCACATGAGCACTGCCCCAAAACAATGTCTGTTTTACCTGAGGATTAAAGCGGTCACTCTCAAACATCTTTGTAAGATCAGCGTATAATTTCTACAGAGGTTGAGTTCAGTTTTAAGTCTAAAGCATAAAAAAAACCATCATGTTCCTCTCAAAGGAACGTGAGGCTGCTGATATGATTGTGTGTACCTACCCAAGGGTACTTGTCACTCAGTTATTCAGGGTAATAGTGCATTTTATTTGGTCACCTGTTGATAAAACTTCCCGGAAAACATCAAATGATGATGATGATGAAGTTTACTTTAATTTAAAGCATGAGTCAGGAAAAGTTTTTCAACATTTGAACAAAATCATAATTTGTATTCCCTATACAGTAAATCCCTATATTCCTGTACTGTACCACCTTCACCAGGACTCAGGTGTCACAGTCTTGCCTCACAAACTGCCTCACTTTGACTTCTGTTTGACTTTTACTCAGCTGAAAAAATGTTATGAGAGACTGTATTTGCAGGGAGTAATTAGATTTCCTTAATGTGAATACAAGGAAGAAGTAGTATTTAAATGTAGTTCCTGACAACATCTTTCTTTGTCTCTAGTATATTTGCTTATCTTGTACTTCTCTACCTTTTCCCATCCTACAAACTCAGTCAGTATTTTCCCCGACCTGGACCGCTGCTGCTTTGACAGTCTGTAGAACAACCTCTGTCAGCGCAGGACTGCACAACTATGTTCTGTCATTCCTCAGGTAATTCCCTCAGACCCAGCCCAGCTGCACTTTCCCCCTCCATCCTCACCACCACCAACTCAAATTACCACATTCCTTTCCACCCTAACCTGCTCTTTAGAGTCTAAAAAGTGAAGGAAAAGGATGCCTGAGGAGTCACTGTGCACAGAAAATACCTGCGCAGGGGAGAGACACACAGCGCTGACTGTTTCAGAGGAGGTTCAGTGCAGTTCAAAGCTGCAGCATATGTAAGTCTGGTGCTAATGAGGTTCAGGAGGTCACATCATTGTGCTGAAAAAAAAACAGCTTTATACGCGTTCTCAGATTTTATTACTGCCCTATTTTATCCTCTTTTCTGTCACAGTAATACAATCTGGTTGACTCTTGCATGCATGCATGTAGTGTATATATGTCCTGTGTACACTGTCATCTGGGATATTAATACATAATATATTTATACACATAATGGGCTCTTGATGTTTTGATGTAAAACGGTTTGCTTTGGCCAGTGTTCTCATCAGTACTAATATTATTGTACTCACAGTGTAAAACCTGCATTCATTTTCTGGCAACTTGGGGGCAGCGCAACAATCTGTAAACACAACAATAACTTTCTTTTAAATCTGCTGTCAGCACTATTTAAATTTAAAGTTCTATATCCTCGCAGTAATCACTGTTATGTGTGTGTGTGTGTGTGATCACATCGGGAGAAAGGAAAGATGGTTCTGTCTGCTCCCGAACATGCAGAGAGCAGGAACTTCCTGTTCTGATACCTGCACCGGTAATGGCAGGACAGGGAAAGCTACGGATTCCCACACTCCCAGTGATGGATGATACAATCAAATAGGCTCAACGGTGAGGATCGTTTAAAGAAAAGAAAGAGGCTGCTTTGGAAGAAAGTATTGATTTGTTCAAGTGTGGTGAGGTAGAGAGGAGGGAGTTGACAACAACACTTACGGCAGCTTCAGTTATTATAAATGTTTTGTTTTGAGTTGTAGGAAGAGGCTATAACAGTCAAGCAGAGATGCGAAAGAAAGCATTAATAACCCCAATACTTTGCATACAGTCCCTTACAAGCAGCATTAACCATTTCTGATCAATTCTGAATGATGTGCCTACTACGATTATGCAGGATTACTTCAGATTCATGGCTTTAGTGCAGATTATTGTTGACAGAAGTGCAGATCAAACCAAACTTTGATATACATTCTGTGCCAAACAGGGAGGATAAAGATCCCACTTCTCTGTCTTACGAGTACATAGAAGAGATGGACACCAGCAGAAATGAGGCACTCTCGATGTCCGATTACCAGACTGATTGCAGGACGTTTAAAATGCACATATTATTTCTTATCAAAGCACAGTCTCTCTCTTCATCTTGTGAATGACTTTGCAGAAAAGCCTGTTTAACTTGGAAGCAGGTTGAAAAAAGGTTGAAACAGCTTTGGGTGGCCACCAAAGCTTCCGATTGCCCCATATTGTGTTTTGGGAAAACGTTATTTTGTTTAGGGATCTGATTCTGCTCAGGGCACGAGTGAGTCGGGACATCCTGTTTCCTGAGGGGAAGATGTTTCTCTCATTCCTTGTCTGTCCTGGGGTGCTGCCTACAGCGCTGGAGAAACTTGAAGGCCACGACTGTTGATGTTTTCGTTGAAAAAAAAAAGAAGCCTGTGTGCTTTAATTGGATGAGAGTTCAAAGTGCCCAACGCGGAGGAACTAATTAGGTCAATATAACTCAGAGTCGCTGTCAGTGTGTGTGAAATCCTGGGATTATAAAGATGATGAGATATTTCCCTTGAACCTTTTCACCCCTTTATGATACTACTGCACAATAACACGTGTATTTGAGGCCATATTCTACACAGACAAGAACATTGCTTTGCTGATTCATGGCTGTTTTGCTTCAAATTTCCATTCTGGACAATAGGGCATACAGATATTTACCTCAGGAGTTAGTAGAGACCAAACAGAACTGCTAGAAGAGTGAATATTTGACTTATTTTCAACAACATGACACAATTGCGAACATAGCTTTTATTACAGAGTAAGTAATACTAAATATTAGTAACTTGAGACTCAAGCTGCTGAATTTAACCTTGTATTCACCCAATAAAAATGCCAACATTAAAGGTGAAACAGGTTAGAAATATCATTGTTGACATTTTGTCAAAGATGTATATGTATTGTGTTGCAGAGATGTTTACAGAAGTTAGCATGCTAACCAGCTATTACCTTATCACTTTGTACCTGATGAGGTACCTTCAGAGTCAGTTGATACGACTTCTAACTGCACAGCTAGCTGAGCTTACTAGCTAACAGCAGCTATAACTGAGAGCCGTTATGAGTTACTCAGGTGATATGTTGCTCCCCAGTTGTTTGGAGTATGAATTCAACAGGTAGCCAATTCTTATGTATTGGATCTTGTAATATCAATGTTAATTATTTTAGGTAAATTGAATTCCTTAAAACTAAATCAAGCTACACTTGTTGAGCAAAAACAAATATCCCTTCCTCTTGTCTGCCTCCCCTATGTGTAGTTGTTAATAAACACTTAACACTTACATCTGCTGACCACCTTATTATCATGTGCTATAAACTAATTATGAAATGTTAAAAATGCTGCCAACAGCTCTTTATTCAGTTTCCTACCTTGTTCATGGGTTGCTACTGAAGAATATCACCTTATTCTTGGATGTTACCTCAAGTAAAGGATTTAAGACCATACATAAACCAGATTTAAAGGTGGATGAAGTAAAGCAGTTATTCAGAGGGCAGGCTGAGCAGACCCAGGATCCAGAGCAGGTCCCCCTGGCCTCCAAGGCCATATGATCCCTCTACCCACGGAGGAATAAGATCGGGCCTTTCATTTCCTCCTCGCTCTGCACTCTGCGCTGCAGATGCCTGGTTCCTTTCGCCCGTGTGGAGATCTGAACGTGGCTCTTGCAGCAAGCAGATCCTAATCCACAGCGGCAGAGACCTCTCCCTGTCTGTTGTCTTTACAGATTTGCCCCTTGCTCTGTTTTCAGCGTCAGGGGGGAAACGTTTTCCATTACTGAGTGAAGGACATGAATGGTAGCTTTGTTGGTGGGTCTTCATGTTGGGTCGGTCAGGTCTGTGAGTCCCCACACCCAAAACCCAAGACTGCCACTATCCATCGCTCTCTTACCATGTTGTTTTTGTGTGTTCTCTCAATACAAGAGATGTGTAAAAATTAATATCTATTTCTGTTTCTTTTCTACCAACCCCTGTCTGTCTGTCTCTCGTGTTTTGATCACAGGAAGGAAGAAGTTCAGGGCAGTTCTGGTGGAGCTTTGATCCAGATGGGGCCGTCTGAGAGCATGAGTAAGACCCAGGAGCAGGGGCTCAACAAAGGATGCTCAGTGCTGCAGGCGTGACCAACTTTATATGATGAAGGAAAGGAGAGATCTCTGTTTCATCTTTCATATTTCAACTTCAGCACATTCTTTTCCAACAAGCTCCCATCTGATTACACGCAGCTCAAGCTGATATCTAATCAGAGTCTTAAGGGGATTCAAATTAAATGCAGAGTTTACAAAAAAATCACTCAAATGATCCCAAACCTCTCAGTGGTCAAATCTTTTCGCTTAGCTCGGTATTATTAGTGGCATTTTAGCCACTTTGGTTGAGACTGAAATTTCTCAAGAACTATTGGAAGTGTTGCCTTTCAATTTTGTGCAGGAATTGATAGCACCTTCGACATCGGTGATCCCTGGACGTTTCCACCAGCACCACCACTGGCATGTGGTTTGAGTTAAATGTCTCAACAACAGTTGAATAGATTGCGATGAACTTTGCCACACACTCCTGGCAGGATGAAATGCAAACTCGATGGTGATCATCGATTCAACCACCATCATCAGGTCAAATTCCAGTTTTTTCCTCTTTGGTTTATGACCAAATACCAGAAAAAAAAACAAATGCTGATGCCATGATAATGACATAAAGGTGTGTGGAAAGACATTTGGTAACTTGGCAACAAATTGGAATATTCACATTAACTCTAAACAGGTTTCACAGAGCGGATATGCTTTTGTGAGAGCAAGAATATCAAACGTGTTGTATTATATACTGCTTTGGTTTTATCTGAGGGAACAAGTTCGAAAGAGACTTAAAATGACATAAAACAGTTGGAAATAGTGTAAAAACATTTCACCGTTGTAAAGGTGTTATTTGTAGAATATGGCCAGTATTCAAAGGTAGCTCCAAACACATAGGCAGAAGCATTTCACAAGAGTCACGGGGATATATAACCTGAATAAAATTGACTTGACTGCTGCTGTTCTTTACAAGCTATCCTTGTCTGTAGCTAGCTTACGTTAGCTAATTAGCCAAGCCCTGGGGAACAGCATCAGGCACTGAAGCTTATTTTCGTAGTGGCCACATGATGTACTGGGGGCCCATATAGACTTTTGCCCATGAGCTTACATTGTGAATGAAGCAGCTGTAAAATGGTGTTTACATTTTTTTTCAGCATCACAAACACCATCAAATCAACTATTCCTTCAGTTCCGATGATTCATTTACTCTTAAAAAGCATATTTGAGGACATAGCTTGGAATTGTTGAAAGAAAGAAAGAAAGAAAGAAAGAAAGAAAGAAAACATCACAGACAGACAAAGTTCTGATGCAATAGGACAAAAAAAGAAACAGATGTCTCGCAAGTCATTCAGCACCAGCTACACCTAAGCGGCTTTGTAACGACATCAGCGGTCAGAGAGGTCAGCGAGGCCGACCCCTGTTTGTGGGAGGGCCGCTGGTATCCGGGGATTTTGCTTGGAGAAACACGACGGATGCGGAGAGAAGTTAGAGGGAGACAAACAGAGCTGATGGTCAGTTTGTTTGGGATTCTTGAGAGGAGATAGCAGTTCACAAAGCCTTTCTAATGGGAACCAGCTGACCGCTAATAAAGCTATAGCCAGGCTGGGGCTATTTGCTTTTGTTGTGGACCTTTCGAGGGGGGCTTCTGTTTATTGTGCCTTATTCTCCCAAGCCCCTCAAAAGGAGGCAAGAGAAAATTATACAGGGTTGAGTTTACTTTGAGTGCGCCGGACTTTATCGAGCGACTCTATGAGTTTTCCCAGAGTGTGAGATTTGCTGATACACCATGAAGTTAAAGCGGACAAATCCTCTTGATTTGCTGACCTCGCTCTACACTTTGAGTTTCTGATTTTCTTTGGATGATGTCTGTCAAGACATACTTTTACGGCATATTGAATTTATTAGTGCCGCAACTTCTGCATTGCGTTTTGCCAGTTAGTTTTGAAGCCTTGAAGCTTGGTGGCCAGGTGTACAGCAAGGGGAATGAATTTATAAAATAAACATGCTTCAAGTTGTTTATTAGGTACAGCTAGCTCAAAGGTATTGAAAACTAATACAACAGTCGTGCAGAAATCCCACCTTCATGAATGTTATGTTCAGTTGAAACAAAAAGGTTGAACCATTGCTCTTAGAGAGACTAAAAACTTACCTTTATAACGTCGAAGGTAGGATTTCTTACAGGACTTTTATATAGAGTGCAACAGCAATGAGTCCAAAAACCCAGAAATAAGTCAGCATTCTTGCACTTCCTGTTTCCTTGTCTCAAAGTGAATGGGATTTTTGAATCAGTAAGTCAGAACCCGGAAATGAGGTTTGTGTTTAACCCAAGCTTAAGAGATATTCTCGTTTTGCTCTACATCAGTAAATACCTTGTGAATTTAAAGCACTAACACATCTTTAAAAAGGAGGTTGCTAACAAGTGGCTAAATCAGACTACAGAGGTTATCAGGGACATTAGACATCATTATGCTTGACACAGAGACTCATCTAGCCAACTAACTAGTCCTTCTTATCAGCAGACTTAAGTCTCAAATAAGTCTAACCATCCAACTTGTAGATCTAAAGTAAAGTGTGTCAGCTTTAGTGGTCATGTGTCTAGTTTCTTTCTCAGCCTAATGTTTGCTTTTAACTTGAGGCAATTGCATTTATTGTTCAAGAATTATAAAAGTGGTGTTCAACTCTGGAGATTATCTTGCGGAACTAAACACGCAAGTGTCATAGATTTATGTTCTATACATCATACCTCATCCTTGCAGCACTCTATTACCCTACAACAGCTGTAACTAGGTGAACCCAACGAACCTGCAGCCAGCTAATATTTTGTCCACATCATTGGTAAGATCTGTGAACACAGTGTAAGGATTAAACCTGCCGTGTCACGTTTAAGTTGTGGTTCGGTTATTTGCTGTTATTTTGGAGTTATATCCTCCTGTGTAATGCCTCACCTGCTACTTCCCCCCCTTTGTACATCTGCCTGCCCTTTTTGCTCCTCACCTGTGTATTATCAGTTAATCACCCCATGTGTACAATCCTTGTCTTCCCCTCTTTCTTTGTCAGTGTCTGTCATTGGTTCCCTGCCTTCTCCACATGTTGGAGAGGCTAGCTGTACAATAAGAAGTGTGACTCTGTCCGGAGTGGGAGCTCAGAGAACCAAAGGTTTTGGTGTTGTTTACTATCGGACTATCACCTCAGGTACAGAAGTGATTAGGGGACAGCTGATTAGCATGCTAACCTCTGTTTTTCTGGTTTGATCTTAGCCTTTTTTGCGTGTAGTTAACTTTTGCCTTAGTTCTTGGATTTCTAGAGTTTTGCTAGCTGCCTTTTGTTTCTTCTGCTTTTGGATTGTATATGATCATGCAGTTAGCGTATATCCAACCAAGCGAACGGTGTGCACTACATGCTAGCATACACCAGCGTGGGAACATGGTCGATGCTAACATGCTGATGCTAGGCAGTATAATGTTGACTATGTTTGTCATTTTAGTTAGCATGCTCATAACAGTTGCTGATAAGCTCTAAACACATAGGATAGTACAGTTGAGGTGGGTTAGTCAAACCCTTGTGATGGCACTACATGAAAAGTCAGGGGATTAATGAAGACATGCGGACCCGGCTGAAATTTCATGACAATCCATCCAGTAGTTGTTGAGAGATTTCTCTCTGTACTGACCGAAAAACCGAATGGCGTTGCCGTCCATAGAGCCGTGGTGGTATGGCTAATAAAAATAAATGCAACACTGTGAAAGTACTTACTGTCGTCTAGAATTCTGCTGTTGGCATCATGAGAAATATGAACCAGGGATTTGTGGGGATCTGATATTGTAATAGCGGGTCCAAGAGAATATGATTATATTTGCTCCCTATTGCCCGTGCCCCCCTTTCTGCATTATGGGACATGTCTGGTTTCCCGCGTAAGAACTTTTCTACTGCTCATCCAAAACCAACACAGAGAGTGTGCTCAGTTTAGGCGGAGAGGCGACGGATGAAGGGGAATTTGTTTCCTCTCTCAAGCTCAGTGTCTTTGAATTTCTCCTTCAAAGAGAAATGTTTTGTTTTGGCCGAGCTTCTGTTGTGCTATAGAGCATATACGTATTCCTTTCAGAGGACGCTTGATTAGATGTTGGAAACCTTCCAATGCCGTGGGTGTCAGACTAGAAAGGCTTAATGTCTTCTCCAAACAAAACATGTTAGATGGAAGACTTTGTTAAGGCTTCTAATCACTGTGCAGACCAGGCAGCACCACACAGACATGATAAACATACTTAATTCTTCAGTAACTCAGAAGAACAATAGTGCTCAACCAAAAAAATCGCCGATCTCCAACATGGAGAGGATCTAGTCTCAGTCTTGTGATGAATTGTGTGTCCGTGTGTGTTTATGGATTTGGAGTGCACATGTGAACACCATAAATGACTCACAAATCATCATACGCATCTGCAACACCATCCTTCCCAACAGACAACAGTTGGATGTAAGTAAAAAGGCTTTGCACTTCAATCATCTTGCTCTTCAGAGATTGTTTTTTCCTCTCTGTTGCAATGTTTGCGTACGCAGTATATTTCCGTCTGCTGATTACAACTGCAGCCAGTAATGTGAAGGTTCATTTCCACTGAAGCTCTCAAGAAATGTCTCCATACAATAAGCTTCCTCATCAAGGCTGGACGTCATTAGATTCAACCACTTCCGTCTTAATCAAATGAGAGACAGAAAAAATGAAAGATGTGGAAGGTTGTCTGGATCAGTGTTTGTACATATTACTGTGCGTCTTCTATATCGTATCAACATATATGTTCAGTATTAACAACCATATGTATTATATATCAGCAAAGTATTTATTTTAACCTTGTGTTTAACCCATCATGGCTAATCTAGTGTCTAGTGTTTTCATTTTCAGATTTATACAACGCACAAGGTACAAGGATCATTTTACCATAATCAAAACAGAGTTTGAGTCCCGTGATACACACAGAAACAACAAAACAAACAACTTGAAAAATGTGGGAGATGAATTGAGGAAATCAAAGTCTGAGGAGTGAAGCTGCTCTGTAGTCTGGTGTTACGCCAGTGAATACTTCTGATTTTCTTTCTACATCAGTCCCAATATTAGGATTTTCTGTCTTTCTGCTGCAATGGTACTTGCAATGAAATGTCAGAAGACCTACATGTATTTATTGTAACTGTAATATCTGCTATAGCTGGACCGACGGCTACTGTTCTGGATGTGGACCGGGAGTGTTCGCACATGGGAAGAATACTCGCCGACTGCCAGGAAACTAGATCTTAGCCATGCCACTCTCAAACAATCTACAGATGGGCTCCAAAACACTGGCCTCCAATCAGACAATAGTTTGGAGGGAAGCGCTGCAGGGTGAACCGAACGATTTCTGGCTCTTCCTTATAAGTGAATGTCTCATAAATCTTTCTGCGCTTCAAACTGCAGCCAATCTGGGGTTATTCTCTGGCAGGCTGATAATTATAACGACGCGCCAAGAACTGAGGGATACCAAAAAAAAAAAAGAAAAAGAAAACATTTGGCAATAAACGGGAAAATTCATTAAATCGTTTCAGCAAACGTGTGGAGAGATTTGTGGATGAATGTTGTATTGTTATGCTGTGGTGGCAGCACAAAGACTCACTCTCTACAGTAAACTGCACGAGCTCTGCTTCTCCATTTCCTTTGGGAGCCTTTTTCAAAGCCACTCTCTCTCAGAGCTGGAAAATAAAAACAGAGAGTCATTGCTTCACATACTTTGGTGCTGATTGATGTTGCAGTTATCATAGAGAACACCCCATGAGAAACATACACCCTTACTATTTATTATACCTGCGCTCGGAGCTGTAGCCCCATCACATATAACACCTCGGGAAATTTTGTGCCGTAGCTGGCTTCTCTTTCGTTTCACTGTAAGTCATTCTTGGAAAAGTAGCCATTTCTAAGACTAGTTCTAGTGCGTCAGCCCCTTGGATAAATCAGGACCTTGTCTTGCCCAGTATTGACACAGGCCTGTTCTTTGCTGCTTGAAAAGCTTTCACTGTCTGTATGTGGCGAACACTTCACAAGCCAGACTTTTTACCTGCCTGGGCACTGCGTAGTTCAACCTCCACGACCAAAGGATTCCACAGGCGGGACGTATAGAGGGCTCTCTGTAGAGAGCGGCAGAAATATGTGCACAAGGCTGAAAAGTTGTTTTTAAAGCAAAGGATTGATATTAAACATTGGTAAAGCTGTACCCATTTACATATTAGATGGTATATAAGCTGAGTATGAAAATGAAACATGTTAAAATTTGTCTGTGTCCTCCACAATCTAAAAAAATGTAAGAAATGTGATTGCTGAACTTCACACTTGACCAAAGCTTCTTCATCAGTGCTGCTTTTGTCAAACTTTTTTAGGCTGAGCTCCCTTTCAATTCATCATTATGAAACTCCACCATCTAGACAGCAGAAAATAATTGTCCAGACATGAAGAGTACAGCGGGGCATACAGAGCCAAAGTCTAATTGGTACAACAACCCTCTGCCAGTCTGAGCAATAATGCTGTTTTCATTCTGAGCAGACCACAAAACTAATGATGCATTTTTGTGATTGCCTGGCAGTCACATTACTGGTATAATTAAGACATTGCTCCAAGTGCTGCATATTGCACACCTTGTTGAAGTGCCACACAACAGTCAGGCACAACTGTATCTGTAATCTGTATAAAATTCCTGTGCAGGCCATTTCACCGCACCTCAAATAATTCAATCTGGTGGAAGTCGCTCACTCTGAAGTCAGAGAGAGTCTTTTAGTAAATCTATAAGATAAAGTGGGGCAGAAATTGAAACGACAGTGCGAGACAGAGTCAAATGAGGGAAATGTGGAGAGAGAGAAACCTTTATTGAAATGTCTGTCCACTAAACTAGTGTCCCCATCAGTGATCCTCCAGTCATAGCTTAACAATCATAACCAGGCACGACAGGATTGTCAAGGTTTGGATTTCACCTCATGTAAAAGTATGGGCTGTAATCAGAGCAATGAATTAATCATTTTTATAACCTTTTTTCAACCACACCAACTTGCAAAAAGTGTAAGGAATTGACAAAGACGGTGAGTTTATGGCAGGAAGTGTTAGCGTGGACCTTGGACAGAGCTTGCAGGTCTGAAAAGTGAAGCCAATGCAGAAGTGCTTTAAACCTGCTTTATTTCTAATTGCCAGCATGGGGCAACTCCACTGGTTGCAGAAGGTTATTGGATTTATATAAGCTTATGAGAAAATGACTATTACCTCAGTAAACAGTTTCCTAGTAAGTTCCTAATCCCTCTTAAACTAGGGCTAATAATGCTGTTTCTTTATGCTTTCAGCCGGGTGAGTTACCAAAGCTGTACCTTTAGCCTCAGCCCGCTAACACAAGAGATATTTTTGGTCTATTTAGCAATTTTCAGACACAAGATGGAACATATCCATCGTATATAGTTTAAATCAACATATAGTAAATTCTTTCTATGACACTGATTTTGGCAGCTGTTCATATTTCTGCTCAGCACATGTAGTAGTTCTGTTTTTGCAGACCTTTGCTTTGACAGGATTATCTTATTTTTGCAGCATGTTAATTCAAATGTCAAGTAAAATAAACAAGGTATGGTCTTACTAATTGAGCAAATCTCATATAACCGGTGTACATTTATGCGAGAGAAAGCAGTAATATGACTGCAGCCAACGATGGTTTATTTCCCTGGCTGGAACTGAGGCTCTCGTCAAACATTTGCTGTACTGAACTCATCTGTTTGGTGGAGCAAACAGAGCATCTGGGGCAAGCCCACATTTCATCCCAGCCATCAGAGTTTGTGCAGTGTCAGAAAATACCTCTGCTCTAGAGCTGAGTTTACCTGTGGAAACATCATAAACAGAAGGACTTTTTAAATCCTAAAAATCCTGGCACGCTCAAAGAAAACAGAGTTGCCAGAGAGGGAATTTGATGTCTTATACTCCCACAATAAACCTGCAGTTGGATTGAGTTTCCTGACTTGGGGGTAGAATCATCACGACTGGCACCAGTAACAAACATCATCAGCTTCTTTACTTTCCCTCACTGTTTGGATCCAAAACACAAGGAGGATATGTATGTCATCCCTCCACTCACATATTCCCACCCCCACCTCCCCCTTCTTCCTCTGAGGACTCATGAAAGTGGACCAATTGAAACCAAATATGGGTGCAGCAGCGCTGACTTCCTGAGACGACAATTGCACATTTCTATTAGAAAAGCTGGAAAGTGTCTGGAAATACTTAAATGTCCACATTGGAAATGGGCATAACCAGGTGTCCATCAACACTGAATAATATAATCAATCACTCACAGGAAAATTCTAATTGGTCTGCTGATCAGCCATTCACATGGCCACACAATACATTAGTGAGGCTGCCACAGAAATGGTAAGCCAGTTAATTTTTCCCAGTCCCTGAAATAGTCAAGAGCTCTACCCAGTTTGGCTGCCGATGAAGCAAGTGTAAAGACCAACAAATCCAGGAAGTTGTGCACGTTTTGGCATAGTCTCCATCATTGTCTCCATCGATCCCATAAAAAAGAATCTGTTTACTCTCAATATAGCTTCAGTGATTCATCAACGATAGATCTCAGTTACTAGCACAGTGGGAAACAGCTGCACATATTCGCTAAATATTCAACAATTTTAACATATAGGCCTCACCAAAAATCTAAATATCAAGACAGATTACGTCATTGATGGTTCCACCCCATCAGTATTTATCTAAACCATGAGCTAATGCAACTGGAAAAGAAAATCAGCAGTTTTGCCAACAGTCAGCCAATACTGGATTATTGGTTATTTCTGTCTAATCTTATTCATACTAAATGTGCAGCTATTCCCCACTGCAAGTGAAAAAGCAACTCCAGTCTTCAGCCATTCCTCATTTTGTTTAATTTTCTAGCTTTAGTCTTTTATTGTGAATAACTTGAATTATTTTGATCAAGAAATATATAAATAAATGTTCTTTCTTGTTTACTCAGACTGACTTGTAGAGCACTGTCTCTCGAGCAGTTAGTCATTATGTCAAGTAATACAGTATCACGCCAAACCTTGTAATAGACCTTTCGGTCTACCATGTCTATGTCACGTTTACCCTCGCCTACCCATGAAAAGAACACAAACTCATTCCATGTTGTAGTTGGCGATTATAAATACGCAATATCTGGCTACACTTTGAGACAATAGGGGCACCAATGCTATCCTATTATTGTTATCCATCTAACCCTAACCCTAACTCGTTTCGGAAAAGATCACGGTTTGGTTTGAAATAACTTTCCATTCAACTCCAGCTCGCAGTCATCATTACACCTGACATAATTGTTCACCTCCATGGATCACTGCTGCAGTCTGGGTGATAAACATGAGTGAAGATAATCCCAAAAGTAATCTCTGTTCTGTCCTCCTGTCAGTAAATGGCTCCAAATCAGAACAGGATCATCAATCATGTGACTCCCAGGTGTTAGAAGCTCTAGCTCTAAACCAGACTCTTATATCCAGACTCTCTAACCGGCTCTAAGCAGCTGAGCACAGCAGTTTTCGTCCCACACTCTGCTCTACTGCCTCCACACAAACGTCTTTTGTTTTGTTTTGATAGAGAATCCCCTAATGGCAGAGATTACATATTGTTCATTTGAAAAAATACGTTGACTGTTGGTTGCATACGGGATTCAAACCATAGTCTCCGAGGTGAGAGTCCTGTGATTGACCCATCCCTTCACTTCAACCTCCTTTCTAGCTATATTCATCCTTTGCTATTTTTCATTATCGCCCCCTGCTGGTACTGCCCCATTTGTACACATGTACTTTTCACATCTTGGTGGGGCAAACCATAACACTTAAACGCTATTACATGCATTGATGTGAGACTGGGCTAAAGTGAAACAGCAACTTTATCCTGTGTGGTCCATGTTTTCCCTCCTTTTTGGATGGATTATTCTTTATGGCCTCTGATTCTTAACTCTAGTGTTGTGTCAAAATTCAGGCCTCGTCCTCTAATCACTGGATGGTCTTCTCTTTGATCTCTTTGGCCTGTTTTCATGTGAGTTACTAGGGGGGGAAAAAGGCCCCATCTGACTGACCACAGGTGAACAGAGCAGCCATTCAACTAATTTCTGAAGCTATTTACTGGACGTCTGCCACTGGCTGATTAGAGCTCGCTGGTCTATCGAGCTAATCCACTGAGGGGGGTCCAATGCTGGAAACACACACAGTAAGGTGCTAAACAGATGTGGTTGAATGGCTGAGGTGTAACGATGGGAATGGTTTACATTGATAATTACGTAAAGTTTTCTTTTTCTGTATAAGAGACTGACATACAGTGGTTAATGAATATGTCTAACAGCATTATTCCCTTTCAAGACACTTCCTAGCATATATTTTGACTCCAGATACTTTCATGTGATATTGCTGTCCATCAGACACATTACCTCAGCTCACTAAAGGAAAAGGCAGTAACAAAAAACAGCAGACCTCTCCATCAAGGCTTAAATCCCCTTTTGTGTGACTAAGTCCATTATTCTGGAATAAGCCCATTAAAAACAGATAATAATGCCAGCACTGCCATTCTAGATACCTCGGAGTTGTTTGGCAAGAATGTTTAATTCCTGATTCATTCTGTTTAATGGTGCACTATAATCAGCTTAGAGGATTGCTGCTCTTTTTGCTGAAACGGTTGACATGCATTTCTTCCACAAGGAGGCAGTTAAATCTGAGGCTCTGCAGAGCCACACTGTACAGTGCGCTGAATATCAGTCCTGTTCAGGAGAGCATATTCCCCTCGGTGAACACCGTGGTGCACATAAGTCTCCCTTTAGGTGGCTATGAATTGCTCTCTCTCACATATACACACAGCATAATCATTCCCTGCAGAACACCAAAAATATAACACTTTTTCCAGCTCACACACATAAAACCTCTCTGTGTGTGAAAAGATTCATATTCACCGACACACATCGAGAATAACCCCAACCACAAGACAAATATGCCAGGATTTGTTTGCCTTTCTTTTTATCTATTTAGTGGTTATGACCACCACATGTACAGCATATTAACTCTGGCCCGTCCAGAACACTGTCCTTTTGTCCGCCCATGCAGGTCGTCCCTCTCCGTTGGCCCAGTGACCTGCTTCCTGCCTTCCCGAGCAGCCCTGATCACGGCCCAAAGTGTTTCTCCCCCCAGCTGGAGGTAATCTGGATTACAGAAACCTGCCGAGCTGAAGTGGCTCTCAAACCCTTTCTGGTGGCAGGAGCAACAAAGAATCTGTGAGCTATACAGACAGAACCAGTATGTGGAGAGAGAAGGAGAAACATCACAGGATGGGAGGAAGTGAATGAGAAAGTGATATATTCCGTGTGAATATTAAAGGTAACCTCAGGTGTCTTCAATCAGGGAGAAATGTTTTTACAAGGGGCGTATGTTTTGTATGGTGGGGGAGTAACGTGACACACAGTTTTGCCACCAGGGTGTTAGTAAATATAGTAATGCTTCAATAAAGACTGCTGTTACAAAATTTGCATTATAAGTTATATGCAGGGTTAAAAGAAACTTATTTCACTTTTTCATTTTTTTCTTTCCTTCGTTGTTTTACTCCGGTTCTTAAGCTTGTGAAAGGTTTGGAAAGTTAAGAAGGTCAAAGACCACACCAACAGAAGCTCTTCTCTCCCAGAGAAAACACTGCTCCTGAAACGCCTCGTCAGTAGTCCCCCCTTTAATTCTGCGACTTTGTGACATCACACCACATCACCATGTCACACATTTACATAATTTTTGCATAGTGGCTAGTTTGGCACGTAAGAGCTGACATAGCACAGCTGCTCTATTGTTGTTAACGATGCTGGTTCAGACATGTGTAAGCTGACCAATCAGAGCAGACTCTGTATTAGGACAGGGCCCTTATGGCTAAAACATTAGTTTAGTTTAGTTTAGTTTAGTTTAGTGTTTTCTTTTCATTTATTTCATATAAATATCCTTTAGTTCAGTCTGTCTTATCAATCGCAGTGCCAACTGAATGATGTTCAGACACTCTTTGAACGCATATGGATATAATAGTATTTGTGCACTAATGTACTTAATTCTGAGTATGTCTTAAGAGGAAAAGTTGTGAAAATCAATGTTTCCATCACTGCCAATCGGAGCTGCTGGTTCTGATAGCCATGACTAATCTAGTCATTAGACATGAATATGGACATGAATTGTATCCAAAAGCCAGATGTTTTTTGTCCAGTGTCGAGTTAAGGAAGAAGCAGAACACTTGCGAGCAAAAATGGAAAAATGTGTTTCTGTTAAAAACAGTGATATAAACATAACTTTGTTACAAGAAAACTGCACATAAAAAGATTTTATACCACTAGAAGCAGAAAGACTTCAGTAAAACTCACCTATAACTTATGCCTTAGCAAGGAAACTGGCTAGTTAGCAGCACAAATAGACCAACACGCGCATCACACCAATCTAGTAATCACTCGCCTTCTTGCTCTGTTACTGGTCCATAAATTTGAAGAACTATGTGGTGCTTTCTAATGAGCCACTCTATTCTACACTATTTTAAGATGCACTGGACTCGATACAGCAAGCAAACTTTTCAAAATTGACTCAATGTTTATATCAAAGTTACAGTTTAATGGAGCTCAAGTGGTTACTGATTTTCACTCATTTCTATCGATTTGTTTTTTTTTATCTGTAGTTCCTTTGTCTCCTCAAATTCAATCAAGACAGATTTAATGAAAGCAAAACATTGTTTTCCTGCATGAGAAATTAATGTCATGAGAATAACTGGTTTCAATGAAATTATTTAGGTTTTCCGTGCAGGAGTGATGTCAAGCTTTTTTGATCTATTTAATGAGAGCAAGACACATCATTTTAATTACACATTAGGAAACTTAATGTGATTGAAAACATGCTATTTGGTGCGCTCCCGCTGGTCTCTCTTATGAAAAATGAAGAGAAGAAATGAACATCACAAAATCCAAATGTGGCAGCATAGCCTTTAATCAGATCCACTCGCGCTTTGGTTTCGGTGTTCAGTCCGCCCTCTTTCAACTAGTTTACATTTGATCAATGAATGAAACCATCAGTATACTCACACATGTGTCACATGTAAAAAGAAGTGATGTGCAGCTCTTACAGTACTGCAGCGGTGTCTGGTAAACATGTGGTGAAAATGAAGTCTCAATGTCAACTGATGTCAAATGTCATATACATGACTATAAACTGAGACATTTTTAAATCGCCTAAGTTTCTTTTATGACATGTTTGTATGACAGTGATATGAGGCCAAAAAATGCTGAAATAATGCCCCTGACTTGAGATGTAAGAAGTCACATTTGAGGGTGGTGGTTCTTTTTCAAAGATCCAAGATTACCTAACAATCAGAGTGGGCTGCTCGGTCATTATGCCAGCTTATCTGAAACATCAAAAAGCACCTTTAAACTGCCCTCAGAAGGCCAGCCAACGACAGATTCCCAGTCTCCCTTTAGACCCCTGGAGCCTGCTCAGTGTGGGGGAGTCTGTAAACAAATCTGCCATCACCTCTCTCTCTCTCTCTCTCTCTCTCTCTCTCTCTCTCTCTCTCTCTCTCTCAGTCTGTGTGTGTGTGTGTCTCTCTCTCCACCATCTCTTACCTGACCTCCTTTCTGCTTATTTTTCCTCATCCTTTCTTCACAGATTTCTTGCCCCAATTCCATATTTGCTCTCTTGCTTGTCACCTTTTACTTGCTCCTGTTATAATCCAGCTCCTCCCTCCCTGATGTCACCCCAGACATCACATGCTCCTGTCACCCTCTACATCTAGAACCATCTGTACCTCAAACACCTTTTACTCCTCGCTCTGATCTCTACCTTTAACTTTAAAATCCATCTATTTCTTCATCTGTCTCTTCCTCCTTTGCCCCTTTATATCACGCATCTCCTCATACTAAATATATCTACATGTCTTATATGAGGTATTCAGATAGTGACTATTGCAATATCACAATAGAAAAATATGTAATTAAAGGTCAAAGCTCTCAGCAAAATCTTTCAAAGTAACAACTGTGGACACACTCATTAGTCAGCAGAATGGCTTGTCATTCATTACTTCAATCAAAATGTGGCCCAAATATTAACCAAATTTCAAAATAAAGGCACAAATAAATCGCAAATTACTGTGTTTACTAACATTAAGAAAGTATAAGAAGTTGGTTCATCAAGATAAATCCCTGGTGGCACCTATTCTCTAGTGCAGTGCCGAAGAAGAGGGGGCAGCAAGATGACATAATTAAATGAGCCATCCAGACTTCAAATGTCCAGATATAATGTAGAAAACATGATGAAGAGGTTTCAGTCTCCCCACTTCAGATCCAAAGTTTTTCAGAGTCTCTTCCGTGAAGCGAAGGATTCATTAGGTCATATGTAGGTCATGATTTATTCGTCTGTTTCCATTGCACATTATTGCACTTTGTCACTTCTCTCCTCACTCCCCTCAACTTCTCCAGTCCTCCTCCTCTTTTCCTCTAAAGATCTCACACCATCGTCTCCACCACTCTCTGCCTCTCATTCTGTCCTGTTTCTCTTTACTTTAGACCTCAGGGCTCATTTCTGCTGAATATGCTTCCTGTCTCAACCTAAACCAACCTCCATCTGCCCCTGATATTTATTGTAATGTATGTTATAATAACACAACTCTATTTTAAAGGCTGCATTTGTCAAATACTGAGTTGGTTTTCCCAGCCAGAACCTAGAATCCCAAAGTAACAGAATGGAACTAAAAAAAAACTACTTTTTCTTACAAATTGAACATTTAGGCAGTTTAAACAATGGCATTTATTGTACAAATAATCTTTAACAGTAAGACAACAAAAAAATACATCAGATAAGCAAAACAGTACGACTGTTTGCGTTTTCGTGTCAGTGAACAACAGAGTATGGAGGACTGTCAACAATGAGGCCAGGACACAGATGGCCCCATGAACGAGCTCAGGGAAGTGTATGATCTAAAACAATTTGGATAAAGGCATAAATCTCACCTTTGTGTCCAGTCTTAAGAGACCTTTTCAAAATCATCCCGGAGCTCAAAAATGGCAATTTCTTAAAAAGGTTCCATTTTCAAAAAAGTTCAGTATGATGATGATATGCGCAGCTTTAATTTAATTAGTAATCAGACAACCAAATAACAGATGTTTTAATCAAGCACAGTGCCTGCATTTGAAAATACATGCTCAGAGATGAATTCCTGACAAATGTTTATGTTACTTACAGTGTTTGGGTTTTTTTGCATTTGATTACCAGAAAGTGTCAGCATTCTAGGAGGTTCACTTTTTCATATTTCACCATCCTCATCTGCCTCCCTCTGTCTCTTCTCTTATTCAATTTATAATAAAGTGCTCATCACTCAAGTGGCATTTCGAAGTATGTCTACTTGCAAATACTCAAATAGTTTACACATTTACACACATACAGTATAAACTTCCTGAAAATACTGAAGACTTTTACAAATGATAAAAACACACAGTGGTTAATGACAATGGCACATTATGTTCTACTTCATTGTCATGTCTCCATATTCCCTATCCATTACCCATACCCTCCCTCCCTTCCTCCCTCTTTCCCCAAAACCCCCCCCTTCCCCTCTCTTCCCCAAAGCCCTGCCATCTCTCAGCATTCCTCAGGTCCGTCACACAGAGTCCCATTGTGTCAGTGGGTTAGGGAGGGAGCACACAGTCCGATCTCTCGCCATGTGCTGCCGCTGGACTCACCTTAGGAGACCAACCAACTACTGTACAGCCTTTTCACACACACACCTCGCCTCTCTCTGTCCCCATTTCCTCCCCCGTTCCATCACCCTCCTCCGATCTCCGATTCCACCGTTCGTTCCCTTTTTTCTTCCGCTCGCACTTCCACTGCCTTTCTGGAAACCAGCCACCATCAACAGGCTTCACCCTGCTGCTTTTTTAACCAGTGTTTATAACCAAACAGCCCGGCTCAAAAAGGCTATTGATGAAACTCTGAGGTTTCAAAGTAAGGGAGCAAGCAGACCCTGAGGAGGAAGAGGAGGAGGAGGAGGAGAAAGAGGTGGAAAGATGGAAGGAAGGACGGATGAAGGGGAGGTATAATTTGAGGGGCCATGTTCTGCTGTATAAAATACCTGAGGTCCCAGAGTGAAGACCTCCACCCCGCCCTGCCACTCAGTCTGGGTCGGTGGTTCTTTGATCGGCGCAGAAGTGAAAATATCCGCGCGAAGGAGGTCAGTCCAGTTAAAGGCGTTATTGTAGAGAGTGACCCGGCCTGCCACCAATAGACAAGGCTTGCTTTTTTTGTATGTCTTAGAAAAATAAAACATCAAGTCCTCACTTGTGACACGGTTTAACTTGTGGGTCTCTAAAAGTCTCTTTGTGAAGACTACCACCTCCATTCAGGCCTGTCAGCAATGATGGCAAAGAGCACTTTTATTGGGAATTTCTTAATTACTGCTTCTGGTATAGGAAACTTTTGGACCTGCTTTAACTGCAGAGAAAAGCAGAAAGAAACTGTAAACACAACGCTGACACATTATCACCCCATAAAGTTGATAATGCCGACTTGTTAGCAAATGACTGCTTTTTCACACACCCAGCGCAAACAGAGCAACGCTGGCTCCCAGTAGGAGTCATGTTTCCGTCCACATGATGAATGGAAGTCAGATCTGTAATTGAAAGTATCTGACTTTTTAGTTGCTAAATAATCCAATATGTTCAATAGCTAGTAGCTTACTAGCCAAACAATGCCCGTATAAATGCCACCCCAGTGTGTGATTTTGATACAGAATTGGTGTCAAGTATCAGCATCCTGCCATCTCACTCTTTTTTAATCAGATGTCGATTGTTTCTACCACCGCTGCCAGCTTAAACGCAACAAGACTGAGGTCCCTTTCTATGTTTATACAGCAAGGTGGAATTATGTAATAAGGTCTCCTCTCGAACAGGCTTTGTAAAGTGGCTTTTTTCTGTTAGCTGCATTGATGTGATATGTTTTTTTTAAAAGCTTTTTTTCTCTGTCTGAAAACAGCTTCCTGAAATATATAACTCTGTCAGACTTGTGAAAGTCAGTCAAACAGTGAAGTTGCAGTTAAAAAAGCTGAAAGAAAGACAAGCTCCATAAAGAGGAGGGAAACTGTAGTGTCGGGTGATATTTCACTGGGGTTGATCCTCATTCCCAGCGTGTCCTATGCAGCAGCCTTGTGGCACCATGAGTCTTAGTTTGATGCTGTGGTTTCCCCTCTAGTGTCTCTTGTTGAAGCGTCCCTCTAGCGCAGTGGTTCAAAGAGTGAGAAAAGCTGAGGGTTAGGCGGGGTGGTTGGATGGGTCATACACTAGGATTTTGTTACTGGAGTAAGTTAGAGGAAATAAATGCTGTTACTAATTTACCTAACTTACCTAGCATTTTAACCCAAAGTATTATCTATTCCTAAACCTAACCACTTAGTATTGGTGCCTAAACCTAACTAAAATGCAACATTTCACTGCAGTAATAAGCATAAAATGTCATAATATGTGACCCAAAAATTACAATGATAAGCAGCTGTACTATATGTCCTGATTATCTTTGGCTTATCTCTTGTGTTGAATCTACATATATAAATATAAAGATAAAGGTTGTGGTGGTGTTAGTTGTAAGAGGATAAGGATATTCATAAAGACGACATGACTCGAGCTATGCACTGTAAATTTGAGTTGCAGTTGAATGAATACAAAGACACAAATGAATGTTTTCAAAGAGAGGCACAATGGAGATGAAGCCAACATAGGAAATGAAAGGTGCAATATAATATCATTTAATCTGCAGTTAATATTATCATATTACATACTGTATTACAATATCGGGCTCATTCACACCCCTTCAGGGAGACTAGAAGGGAAAGTCTGTGCAAACTTTTTGTAGTGCAAGAACTGACCCATTTCACCAGCCTGAAGGTTAATGAGTTCAACTGGACCATTTGAGAGATTATCACGTGTGACTCAGAAACATAATTCTGTAAGACTCTGAGGGTCCAGAAGGGCCAATAGGCTGAACAACAATGTTGTTTTCTTGCTTTTAAAAAGCCAGATATGTTACATACTCACAGCCACCTGTTTCTGGATAAGAAAGAAGAGTACAGAGTCAGGCCTGTATCACTGTGCTATCTTCAGTCTAATGCAATGATAATGAGCTATAATCCACATACATACTGTATGAAATCATAATGAGCGGCGCATGGACGTCACATACACACTGACAAAATGCCACCGGTACACACACACACACACACACACACAAGCTGAGGCACAATGTCTAACTGGACACACATGCACACTTTGCACACTCAGTCCGAGTCTGAGGGTTCAGCATTCCTGAGAGGCTTAGATGCCGGCTGAAAAGAATGAGCAGCCACACAGAGGGATCTCCTCACGAGATAGAGAGCCATGTGGCCTGCTCTCAGCCAGATTATAGCGTCGGCCGGAGCACTTACTGTGACCCAAGGAATTGAAGGATACAGCGGAGAGGGACATATACCCCTATCACTTTTCAAAACAGGCAGATTAGTGATTGCTGTTTCAGAAAGTGGTTATTAGCGTTTACATCTGCCATACAATGCTTACTGTGTATTGATATACAGTGGAAGATAAATTTCAAAGCAATTTTTATTTATTCATCTTTGCAGCATTGCTAAATATCCAAACTAAACCAATGAAAGAGCATTATAATAAATGTTACAGTCACACTAGAAAATATGGTGTTTGTCCCCACCGAATATTTTCTTGTTGAAAACAATCATCATCTTCTTTTAAATCATTAAATGTATATTTCTAAATGTCTTTCACTGGTCCGAAAGTTTAAACCAGCTCTATCAAGACTCTCTAAAACTGAACCTCTGGTTGTTTTCTGAGCATTTATATACATGTAAAGAGATTAGTACCAGCTGAGATGGGATTTGAATAAACTGTTATTACTCATTACGTTATACAATTTCAAAGTGCCTTTGGTAAATGGACTGTATTTATATAGCGCTTTTCTAATCTTAGGGACCAATCAAAGCGCTTTACAGGACAAGTCAGCATTCAGCCATTCACACACATTCGTACACTGATGGCAAAGGCTAACATGCATGGTGGCACCTGCACATCAGGAGCAATTCATTCATACACTCGGGAGCAATTTGGGATGTAGTATCTTGCACAAGGGCAATTCAACATTTGGACTGCAGAGACTGGGAATTGAACCACTAACCCTCTGGCTGTTGGCCAACTGCTCTCTATCAGTAATAGCTGATATCCAACTTGGCCACGTGTTTACAGACTTGTGAACTTATGCCATATTCATTGAATGTGTGTTGCATACAACTGTTTCGTGGTGCACGCCCTATATTTCACATACCAACCCCGTTTACACCTGGCATTCACATGTGAGCCGCTGCATCTGGACACAATATCTGAATACGAGAAAAGGCATTAAATATTTGTTATGGCCACGGTCTCTTACATCATTTCGCAGCCTCAATTTTTGCACTCTAACAGGAAACGGCAGGAAGAAAAATATACTATTTCTTTAAATTTGGAATGATTTCACTGTAAAGACAACAACCCTGCTGGTGATCAAAGACTTAGCTACGTTTGTTCTGCTTGTCACACAATAAAATGTACAAACACTCTCACAGCACGAAGGACATATGATAAGATATGTGCAAATATGTTGGACAGTGACCTTTTTCTATGTTTCTACGTACAAAACTGTAGTTGCTTCCATACTTAAATTTTTGTGTGATGTGATACACTGAGTTCTACATCCTCAATCGACTGATGCACCAGTGGGGGATCTTTGTGATACATTGTCTGGGAACCAAGCATATATTTTGAATACCACTTTCAAATGACTGAATAATCTTAGTTTCTCTTGTTTACTTTTCAGTTTATAAAAGTGTGTGGGAGGAGGGACAATTGAAAAAGGATAGAGCAGATTAGAGCAGATAGAACTGATACTGACACCACAGCTGAGCAGACTCATAGAGTTTCCAACTCTGGTTTGATGTAATGTCTTCCAAGATAAATGTTTCAGACGTGTATAGAATCTCATATACATATTTAACTCCTAATTATCCCTTTGAGATGAAGAATTAAAAAACAAAGAGACAAACTAAACTTTTAGTCGTCTGTACCAGCAAGACTTGGAAGGTCCTGGAGTCAAACATCCATCAGTAGGGCTGACACCATGATGTCAGCACTTCCTTGCTGAAACATAGAGTGTATAAGAAAACTGCACGGCTGGACTCACGAAACAAGAGTCCTTGTCCGAGAGGGCACGAAGCCGAGGAAAGGGCTGAGGATCTCATTCGAGTGTGAGGAATGTACATATTTGGGAACGGTCTGGTGTCTTGTACGTGTGAGTGTGTGTCTTTGTCTGTGTGCCACTGCCTTCCTCTATGACTAAGCGTATGTTTGTGTGTGTTTGTGTGTGTGTGAACGTGCACGTGGAGGCGTGTGAGTGGTCGGGGGTCAGTAGTGCACCATTGTGACAGTGCAGGCTTTTATTGATTCAGCTGGGGCGAAAGAGTTGCACATGTCAGAACGGCAAAAGGCAAGAGCATCCAAAAGGACTTCCACCACAAAATTTACTGCAAGACTCCGTCCTGAGCAAACACACTCTGAGGCAAAACTGGCCTTTGGTGTGACATATTTGGAAATTGGGACAAAATCATGCACAAGTGTGAACCACGGCGATATATTGTGAAGCAAAATTTCAGTTTCCTCCAGCATCTAGAGTCCATTAATTACATTAATACATTAATCCCAATGACAGACTGCAGTGTCACAGCAGCTATACCCCTGATGTAACGGAAAATTATTTTCCACATGTAGATCTTATATATTTACATTTTAGGTTGGGGTTTACTTTCATTATTTGTGTCAATTTAAAAGTGTTAAGACAATATTTTTAGCCCCATAATCACACATTACACTGATATGATAGGTTGAGATATGTATGTTTGAACTACTTTCTTGAATGTACTTGCAATCTATAATGGAATATATCAATTGATATTCTCTCTATATATTGACAAATATACTAATTATTGCTACACTTCATATGTAAAAGAATACATAACTAAATCTAGTAATATGTGCAAAGTGTATTTCAAGTATCAGATTTAAAAAAAAATATTAGTATGTAACACCAATGTATGAACAAAATGGTTGTCCGGTTGGCTGGTTGGTCGGTGGGCTGGTCTGTTAGTTCTGGCGTATTTAGTTGGTTGCTTTCTATGAGTGAGTAGAGTTTGATGCAGCTCTAAATATCCATACCTCCAACTCTTAAGTTGAATGCAAACTGAAAGTAAAACGTAGGACCTACAAAGCTACAAATAGGTCTAGTATACTGTACATTTTGTTTTACCATGAGCTGCTTGCTTAAAATTGCATAGTAATAGTATTGAGAATGACTACACAGTGAATGTACCCACAAGCATGTACACGTATTTATTATCAGGTAAGCATACAACAGAGGTTAACGGAAAATAATTGAAAAATAATAAACTTTGACCATTGAACTGGATTTTCTTGGTGGATTGTTTGACGTCAAGCCTGACTAGATCTGCAATTTTGTGTTGTACACTTCCTGCTCTTCTTTTCTAATCTGTCTTTGTCATTTCTATTCAGACCTGTAGGGGCACAACAGCTGTGCTGACAGCGGTGCACTCGAGCCCAAGTTTTTGTCAAAGAGTGATTCCAGATGGAAGCCAGAATAGGCTGACTTGGGGAGCTCCTTCACAGCTTTTCAAGTGGCATGACAGCTCAGGCTCAGCTGCAAAGCCCTGCTGCCCAGTCAGATTAGGTGGGTGTGTAGAAAGTGTGCAAGGAGGTAAGAAAGAAGGAGGAAACAAACAGAAAGACAAGCTGAGTCAAACACTGAAACAAAAAAAGGGCCGGGGAATAAACTTTTGTTGACTGATCGCAAACCCTTTTAGCCAATCCAGCGCTGCGACACTGAAGATGTCCCACAAAGGACAGAGAGAACCCGCAAACTCTTCTGTTTTTCATTAACACTAGAGGTTACCTTTTTTCTCTCTCTAATGCAGTCCAGCTTGAGGCACCGGGAATCAGTTCATCTTTCCAGCACACAGGCACAGTGCTCAATGTGTCTTTGTTTTCCAGAGGAGAACTGTCCTCCTTCCATTGAAATGGGGGTCTGTTTCTTTTGGACAAACTCCCTAATCGAATCCACCTCACATCCAGAGCTGTCGTGGATGTAACTGTGCCAAGAGTTCATCTATTTTCCACAACAACTTAAACAGGGAGGAGAAATTTCTACTATTAACCTCTCTCCATCCCACTTCTTTCTTTTTTCTCTCCCTCTTTCCTACTGGATGTATGTCAGCCCGTCATCCATGGTGTTGGCCGGAACTTTAGTATGCAGTTATATGTGGAACATTCCACTTACAGCAGCAGACACTATTCAACCTGTGATTATGCAACCTTAATGTAATTCACAACACAACTGAGAGTTTAATTTATCAATATTCTTAATATATAAAAATGAAAACTGTTGCAAATAAATGTTGATTAATTTGCCTGCAAATAAATAGAAATTATTCCAACCAATATACTACTTAGACCTTTTATTTACTGTATTTAAATGAATCACAAAATACAGTTATTTGCTCTTTGTCAGGAGTTAGATGAGAAGATTGATACCTCTTTTATGTCGATGAACAGCATGCACAATAAATATAGAGCTATAGCCAAAAGCTGGTTAACGTTTCTTAGCATAAAGACAAGAAATAGATAGCCCGGCTCCCTCCAGTCTGGTTGGTGGTATAATCCACCAACCAGCACCCTTTTCACAATTCTGATTACTTAAAGTCACAATTTGCCTACATTTGCTAAAACAAAACCATTCCAGACCCCCGATGAGCATCCCCTACCTCCCCTGCTGTCTCTCAAGCTGAAACTTGCTCCAGTTCAGGCCTGGATGAAAAGGTCCAAATCCAGCTGTGTATACAACATTGAAAATGCATAATTTGGTTATTTGTCCCTGCACCTGTGTGGAAGATTTGTCAGAGCATGTTAAAAAAGACCGGACCACACTGATCCAAATGTATTTTCAGAACCATGCAATGAACATCTGATTGTTTCAAACTTCAGGAAAGTTGGCATATCACTTATCCAGTGGGAGACTGTGGCTGTTTGCTGTTCCAAATACATGATTGAAATAAGTACAGAGGATCAGTACGGGTAATCATTAGAACAGGGACAAGTACTCAGGGGGCACAGTCATTAAAGCAATCAGCTCAACATCAACTGCCTTTAGTGAGGTGAGACAGGACGACCAATTAGTCAGATCTGTTTGGTCTGCAGCGTTAGTTTGCGAGGGGAGGTTTGTAAAACTATTTATTATGAATCAAATGTAATTGGGTGTTGAAATTGACAGATTTAATGGGCACAGTCATTTTTATGCAGGTTTGATATATGATACATGAAGAAATCACAGTATCGGCATTTGATAATGACAAGGACAAGGACATCATCAGCATATTGGGATACTTTGTGCTCCATGTCCCTGCTATTTATGGTGTGGTATTTAGTGATTAGATCTTTTAGCTATACCAATAAAACAAACTGATCACAGTATTGGTGTGTAGGATCTGCAGTCCAAGGTTTTTTTTTCTTTTTCTATGCCAGTGATGTGATAATGTACTCTTCGTTTAGGGAGAAATCATGATTCAGTGAATCTCACTACATGGCAGCCAAAATGCAAGTTAGATTAGATGTGTAAAGCCTTTAGTATAGAATTCACTTGGTAGACCCTACAGACCTGGTAATTTAATGCCATTTCTTATTACCTGCTGTGTGATTGGTTTATCCAAGCCACACACCTGAACTGGGGATAGAGAGTCCTGCATGGCATTCAAATTGGAGGAGTGTGTAGTTTACTGAAATGGTCTTTAAAGATGTTGTTTATTTCTAGCTTGTCTCTAGCAACATTTTTATCCCGACAGACCACCCCATTGATAATTTGTTTGGCTCCAGGACCCTTCAGTTGTCTGGCCAAAATGATCCCTGCTGTCTCACCATGTTGACACACAATACTTTTGTTCCTGAGCAGTAACTTTTCTATCAAGGATGAGAAAAGAAGCTCATAGTCTGCTTTGAGTTTCAGGAACTCCTTTTATCTAGTTCAGCTATTTGTTTTCCAAGATTTAATTGTTTGGCTTCCAAATTATTTTTCTTTAAAAGCCATAGAAGATGCGATCTGACCTCTAATAACGACATTTTTTCTGACAAATCTCTTCTTACAGGGAATTTAAACCCCAGTTCCAGATTCTCTTGCTTCAAGTAAATGTAATTTTGATATTAGCGGAGCATGGTCAGATATTATGGCTTAGTATTCACATGGCAATGTAGGGGGTCAATTTATTGTAGGTGAAAAAGCCAGTTCGGGAAGCCACATAACCAAGTCTTACATATGTCTATCTCAGGGGCCAAACAGAGATTAAAGTCAGCTCCCATAATGAGCAGTAGTGAATATAATAGCCAGCAATACATACATGTTATAAAGCTGGCCCACAACTAGCCTATATACCACATAATGCAGCATCCATTTGGGTCCTCTATGGAGTCAGAGTGGGTAAAAGACACACCCTTATTTATCAACAGGGCATAATGTCTTGCCTTGTCCTGATAAGCGGACTGAAGAAGCTGTCCCACCAACCCAAATCTTAATAGGATCCTTCCCTCAGGTGTTTCAGATGACCCGAGGCATTTTTCCCTTTTAACCGGGCGGCTCAGGCCCTTGACAATGCAACTTACTAAGTTAAGGTCAATGTTGATACTGCTTTTGTGAGTGACATGTTACATACAAGTAGTAATACATCTGACAGGTAACAAGTGCAGACAAAGTTTAGAACAAGAACAACTCTTCAGGTAAGACTAGAAAACAACTATTTGACTTTGAGCGACACTGGAGCTCCTTCTCAGGCCCTCAGGTGACACCAGCTCTTGGAACTAACAACACACTTTCCACTACTAACTTGAATAATTTTTATACTAATTTGCTTCTTGTATCTAGATATAAACCTCTCCTCCTCTACATGATTATTAATATGTGGGGTTCCCAACCCAAGAGCGATTCTGAATGTGAACAAATATAAAAGATGTAAACAAAGCAAACAGTAAAGAAATTACTAATTTAAAAATACATAAATTAAATGAGTTCCCCTCCGTGTGTATATATTAAATTAAAGTATTGCGATCAGAATCAGCTGATAACAACAGCAATGGTTCCGGAGATAATAATGATTGTGTCATCATCCAACTGTCCATACTTTAACCAACCTGTAATTTATAAACTCATGGAGACCTGCTGTAATTTAGAGTCATTAATGCCTGGATGAACTTGAGAGAAAACTTAGTAGACTGAGGGCCTTTGATCGCTGACCAGCTGAATATTACTCCTCCTGTTCTTGGGTTGTGTTCGGAATCACCCACACATTCAATTCTCTCTTGAACCCCTCTCTTCTATATTGATTGAAAACTATATTGTGCGCTCATCAATTTAAAGGGATAGTTCGGGTTTTTTGATATGAATCTGTATGGCATCCCCGTCAGCAGTGTCGTGCATCAACACTGACTTACCCCTGACAGAGTCCTGTGCGCCGAGTTCTTGCCCGGCTTTGGTGCTGACGAAAGTAGTCCGGCAAGTTGTCTGGGGTCACGAAAATAAAGCCTTTTTTCTTCTCAAAACAAATGTGTTCAAAAGAGTGATTAATTTGCATCACAAAACCGTTGTCCACGAAAAAAATCAGACATCATAATCGCTTGGTGCTATTTTCTCTCGATTCGTATCACTGCGCGCTGCCCACAGCTGACAGCCACGCACGAATCCAACACTTTTTTCAGTTGTTTGGCAGTGTTTTACGTGGTCGGACCAACGAACACAGCGACGCGAGAGAGCTAACGTGAGAGCTAGCTAGCGATAAGTTTATAAGCTGTGGCATGATGCGATCCCATTCATGGCAGCAGTAGCATTCCACCCCTGTGGGCATTATTTGACACTTAAAACAAGTGCACCACCTGTCTGTCAACCGGTCTCTCACGGCTCCAGCTTCAACCTGTACCACTTCTCTGTCCCTGTTGTCTCTCCCCGCCCGTTCTAACTCCATCTGGCGAATTTCGGCATCAGTGTATTCGGGTTCGTAAAGATACCACCTTGGCTCTGTGCTAAAGTCTTCATGATCGTCGGTGTCGTAGTCAGACATGTTGTTAACTTTCTGAGCAGTAAACACAGTGAAACAGGCTGACAGCAGCGGCAGCGCGCAGTGATACGAATCCAGAGAAAATAGCACCAAGCGATTATGAGGTCTGACTTATTCGTGGACAACAGTTTTGTGATGCAAATTAATCACTCTTTTGAACACATTTGTTTTGAGAAGAAAAAAGGCTTTATTTTCGTGACCCCAGACAACTTGCCGGACTACTTTCGTCAGCACCAAAGCCGGGCAAGAACTCGGCGCACAGGACACTGTCGGGGGTAAGTCAGTGTTGATGCACTACACTGCTGACAGGGATGCCATACAGATTCATATCAAAAAACCCGAACTATCCCTTTAATGATTTCGATTTTGGACATCGCTCCAATCATTTTTTGTTTCCCTCCAGCGCAATGCATGATGGTATATAACACTTGGTTTAGTGGCCAACAGTTGCAATGCATTGTTGGACATTGTTGGAGTCAACTACATGGGAGAATTATAACAATAAATCTCACTATACATTCAGATAGCACTACAAAATGGCATACTCACTATATAGTCAACTATATAGTAGGTCATTAGTGAGTTTTTGTACAAAGAGCTAGCGGCACCTGGAGTCTGTCCATTTTCACATTCAGTGCTTTAAATAATGTTTGTAATTAAAGATTAGGTTAACAAGGTTTTACCATTTGGATTTTGCACCAGATTGCCAGACACTAATGGAGTTACTGCCATGGATTACATGACTCACTGAAAAGCACAACTTGTAGTTGGATAACACAAATTGCAACTGTAAGTGTGTTTGCCGAAAAAGAGCAAATTATTCCATTGATGCCCACATTTTCTATTTTACTTTTTTCCCTACTCCACTCAAATGACTTTGGAATTCCCTTTTTGGCCAAAACTTAGTTTTTCATGTCAAATTAGCATGTACATGGTTGCACCACTACTCAGAACTGCCATCATCCCATTTCACAGGGCACTGAATGACTGGCATCGGCTGAACACACTCCCCCGACACATAACTTCAAGGGTATAAAACAGGCGGTTCTTTGACTTAATGGCATGTTTTTGGTCAAATGTCTGTCATCTGAAGGGCTGGCGCGCTTTAACCCCACTATTACCCCGCTAAGAAGGAGACTCTGTGATTGGTGGATTACCCTCGCTACTGTAGGCTCCGTCTCATGACCCTATTATCAAAATATACAAGAATACTTGCCTCATTCAGTGGCTGGTGAACCAGTGACTATGAAGCTTTTTATAGGTCCCCCTGTTCAAATAAAGTTTGGTGAACACTGAAAGAAGTATCTATGTGTATACTGTATGTGTGTGTGTGTGTGTGTGTGTGTGAGACAGAGAAAGAGAGGCAGAGGAAAAGAGGGTGGGTGGGAGGACTTTCTGAATCGGTGTGTGTGCTTGTATACTGCATGTTCACTGGGACTTCACGCTAATTAATCTGACTGACGGCTCTATAATTATTACCAAATGTAGGTGTGGTGAGTCAAGGCCCGGGTTGCTGTGACTTCCAGTCATTTGATGGGTAACTTTATACACAAAGAGGTGGTGCCATTACTCTGATATTTTTCTCTTCCTTCGCCATAATTGATGGCTTTAAAAAAGTGACACTGACATTTAACGTCTGGGACTATAATAAGATGCAGTTGAAGGATCAATAAAGCGGATTACATGAAGACAAAGAAGAGGACCTGAGGGCAGTTGTCTTCCCCTCTCATCCTCAAATGTTTTGCTTCCTTGATCCTGAGCTTCCGTGAGTGACCCTGTCAAGGGTTTATCACTGCAACCTGTCAGAGGTGTGGAGTTCCTCCAACGGTCAGGGAAGTCCAGCTCGCTCTGGTCTGCTAATGCAGCTGTTGCTCTAAAAAGGAGGGGAGGGACCAGGCCTGCTTTCTCCAGGGGTTCCTGAGGGCAAGAATGTGGATGAGAGAAAAGGGGGCTAGGTCATCATACTGAGTTCAGCGTAAGACTGCAGCTGCTGTCTTCTCTGCTTCTACCTGGGAACTGAGCTTCAGACAACAATGAGGGTCCCATAATGCTAAAACTAAAGAATTAAAAGTGTCTCAAACAAAATCGGAGGTGTTGCATCTGACAATTTTAGCATTTTTTTTGCATTGATGGAAATGGTCATTTGTGCTGAGCGTTAAAGATCCTTCAGATTTGACTGGATTGCACAAAATACTGTTTACAGTGAGACACGGTGCTTAAGAGGAGTGTTGGCCTCTTCCCACATCCGTCCCTCAGCCATTTCATGAGATCGGCAGGCAGAGGAAAACAGACAAATTACTGAATAAAAGCACAACCTCACTCTCATGGCCATCCTTAAAAAACGATTCTGCCAATGTGATCGACTCGCAGACCAGTCGAACCCTCATTGTTGTTGTTAACTGCAGCATTGCATACTCAGTGTATTGTGTAGCATTCAGCATAAATAGTTTTCTGCCTGTGTCTCTGTTTTCTCAGAGTTGCCACCGTTCCAGTCTTACCTCGACGGGCTTTGAATCCATTATTTCCACTAAATCTCTTGACATGATGATCGTAATCAACTCTCGGAGTGTTACATTACCCCAAAAAATCCTCGGCCCGCACAAAGAACAACACAAACTGCTTCACCTCATATTTCTCTCCTCACCGACTCCAAGATTTCACCACCTGGTTCCATCCACAGGACCACTCAGCTCCCATAAATAGGCCCATTCATGTGCCTAACCTACAGGAAATGAGCTCCATACGTACAGGGCACAGAGACCCCACAATACAGTACCCCCTTACAAATATGGCCCCCAGTGTTTTGACTGTGTCACAGCCATCAATTATGAGATGTATATCACCCAGGACATGTTTTTGATGTGTTAAACTGTGTTTCTTGTCAGACCGCCACAGTTAGAAATATCATCTGAACAACGCATAATAGGGGTAGAAGCCCAGATTCACTTGACGAGTTCCTTTTTTAAATCGAAATAGCTCAAATATATTGTTATCATCAAAGTTTAGTGGGTGGTAAGACAACACGCCATTCATTCAGTTTGTGGGTTTCTCAGCGAATAACATCCATGAGTGTTCTTCTGCCGCATGATGACACAGTACCAGTGTTTAACGGCGGTGGCTAAGGTCTTCTCATTGAGGGGTGAAAAGCCTTAGTTCCCACAACGAAAAACATCCATGAGGACAATTAATACGCTGCCGGCATCTCTTTAAATCAGAGCAATTGAATCACTCCCAGATGGATCTCCAGAGTTTTACCAGGCAGTTTGTAACTCGCCCCTCCTCGCTGTCTTTGCTCTGATTGTTTGTTTGGTCTTTTTTTATATTGCGTACATCTTACCACAGCTGTCGCTGATTAGCCGCTTGACATGCAGAGTATGTCCATGCACTAAGAAATCCAGAGAGGTGACATTTGTAAAGCAGAACGTTGTCTGCATGACACAAATTTCAACTTTCTTTGTATAAGCAGGGTTATTGTCTGGTTTAGTTTAATGAGGGCATTACAACACCTGTGTAGCATGTGTCAACAATGCTACACAGGCGACTGCTACACTGATTGTCAGCTCACTTTTATTGCTAGTACTAATATTTCTGATCGACCTGCAACCAAATATGAGCAGTATAATGGTTTTTATAACTGTGTACATTCATAGTTTCAGTCTTCTACTCTCATGTATACATATTTTAAGTCAAATTTCCATTTCAGTGTAGCGCAAATTTAGACCAAATTCCTAGAAAACTGAAAAAAAAGAAAAAAGCAGATCAATGCATGTTTCCATCTGCTTTCGTTAAGCAAATATTAGAAGGTGGGCACATCGCCATAGACAGCTGGTGCAGCAATTTCTCCAGCTGGTGGCCATTGAAATACTGCAGAAGAAGAGGGTGCAACAAGATGACGTGATTGAAAGATAGGTAGTCAAAAAATGTGAGGAGTGTGATGCAAATATTACATTTCTGTCCGATATTTTCATGAGTATTTTTTGTCTCATCAGTGACAAGCGATGTTAATGCCACATGCTTAATGTACATCATGATTTATTCGCTGTGTTCCCAGATTAGACTTCGTAACATTTTGTGATATGTCAACTTCTTTCAAATTTCTGTTGTTTCCACTTTTTTAATGTGCAAACTGAAAAGTGAGTCCAGGTCTGCTGCGAGATTTTTGCCTGTTTAAATGGCAGTTTTTGTCTCACCACTGTCGCCACGTGCTTGCTCATGGGGAAAAATGTTGGTATCATGTAAATTAATTAATTAGTCTGAAGACCAATTAGTGTTTGGTCTTAACCTGCGGCAGCTGAAAGGTGTCATGTCTTGACTTCTGGAAAGTCTCGGTCAAACAAGTTGTCTGATAAACTATATTTTAAGTAAACACTAGACATCCAGGATGTGAGACGAGCACTAAGAGAAAAGGTAGCTGGCAGCGAACAGTTTACAGTTCAGCTGAATTCCGTCCCCGTCAGTTGGATGCTGTTGGAAATCTCAAGAGGCCGTTGAGAGCAGATGTGATGCGTAGACACACATGTGAGATCACAGGTCTTCATGGACACTTTAACTGTCAAGTAGTCTTTCAACAAGTTACTTTATTACTGTTCACCGGGATGGTTTTTCTAAATACAGCATGTAAAGCTGTGGTGGACCTTTAAAATTGAAAAAGAAACAGTTCAACCTCATTATTTTCAATGCAATACCCCAAAACGAAAGCATGAAAATGATTCAAGTGAGAAATTCATTTTAATACTTCTAGCTCGTCAGTTATCTTTGGCCGATGGTCTCAGTGTAGAGACATGATACAATGTTCAGAGAGCTTGCAGAAGAAAAATACTGGACTTTTTGGATGTGTCTGAAGTATTGAAAACAGCTAGCGGGAAACCTGACAGCCCTGCAGAAAGAGGGGGGAAAAAAAACCTTCCCAGAGCCCAAAGCTGGAGCCGTTAGAGAGGTGGGAACACTGATCACACTGATAGACAAACCAGAGACGTTCAGAGAAAAGTAGAGAGAGAGAGCAAAGGAAAAGAAAAATGAGAGGAGCTACAGAGAAAGACAAAAGAAAATTCATCAAAGCTACGCGTTTCTGTTTTCGTTGAAACTGTATTCTTCTCATTCCTGAGGTGATCTGAATGTCTGCCAGCCTTTACTGTCCACTAGATCAAGAAATAATCCAGGTATAAGTAACGCTGCAGGTGCTCTTATTTATGAGAATGCTCATCAATGATCTCGGGATTATTATTCGAGGATATTCTACTTTATAATACTTTTTAAAGAATACTTTCTTTTGGAAGAATGTGAAGCAGTTCAATAATGTGTACGTCAGCATTCACAAATGCTCCTGAAGTTTCCACTTCTTCCCCCCACCCTTCTCCCTCATCATCATCGCTCCTCTCTCTTTCTCTCCCTCTCCTAGAATCTCTCTCTCTGAAAAACACATGCCCGGACCACTGAAACCAAGCTCTTCCAGAGATTTGGACTATTTCAGAGCGCTCCCCACCCCCGACTCTGTGAAGAGATTTCCACAGATGCTGCCACATTCTGCTGCTTTCCTCTATTTTCCTCTCAATTCCTGACTCATCCGCGCTGATCGTGTGGTCGATATTTGAAATCTGTCCCTTCCTTTTTTCAAAATACACCTCTTCTCGCTGCTGTGTCTTATCAAAAGATGATAGCAAGAGAAGGATTGTCTCTTTCCACGGTTCTCATTTCGTCATCTTTTTTCTTTTTTTTTAACTCGAACTCACACTTTGGCGTCAACTGCTGCTAATTCAAACAGTGAGGACTTTGTGCAAGACGCTCATTGACTTAGGCAAACATAAATTGGGCCAAGTTGTTGACCGATGTGCCCCGAGCCAGACAGAGGGGTGTCTCTCAGTCTGAATCATCAGGTACACAGAGGTGGCCACACACATTAACACTCAATCACACATGCACACCAATAATATGATGAAACTGCAGTGTAACTGCCCTTACAACACTGAAAATCAATACATCTCAAATGTTTCTGGTGCATTATAACAGTTGAAACACAAAGTAGAGCAGCGCTTTTTATGCTGAAGAAAAGTTAGAATCATAATATTTAAGACAATATTTAATATTTTCAGGTATGTAATGTTATCAATGTGGAGGAAGGATTTTAACATGTTGTGCCAACCACTCAAAACACACAGCAAAACCCTTGTTGCTTACAAACATAATTAACTCATTTGCTTTTAAGTTCATGACTCTCACTGCGATATCAATAAACCACAGTTTGTTTAGTGGATACGGTTTATTTGGCCAAGCTGGAAAACCACAAGACTGCTAGTTCCCAGCCTGTTTCGTGCTCCATCAATAAACATTCGAGTTCATATGACAAGACTGCAGACTTTATTACCGCTAATTAAGGGGTGCTGGCTGATTTAGACACGATGTAATTTGGTGGTGGTGGAAGAACCAAAAGGTCACCATGAGTCATTTTAAATGCAAAGTGAGTCAAAGTGGAGCGGATAAGTGTGGCGATAAGCTTCATCACTCCTATAACAAGTATATCCATGTATAGTTTATTGCTCTGAGCCAAAGAGCTCCATTGTTGCACAACAACTATCATGACGCATCAGTGAGCCACACTGTTGGACAGGGTGACATGTTCCGTCATTAAGATGAACAAGATCACTGTATTTGCTCGAGTCAATCCCACAATCATCATCCCGCTGCTGTAAGAACCCACCAGAGCACCAGATCCACAGCAGAAGATAATCCCAAACTACAGACTATCTTGTGTCGTTTATATTACAAAATATGTCAGACAGACATTTAAACACCTGCCAAAGGAGAGTGGGAGTTCCTGCTACATATAGGTGCGTCCGAGGCAACATTTTGCCATGATGACACACACACAGATTCACAAGGGGACCAGCTGTTTGTAAGAATGAAGCGCCTCACATGACAAGTACTTTCATTATCGATGAATCTGCCGCGTTAAACCCCAGATACGTGGTGAATTATACATTTTATGCGTCTCATATTAACGTGTCATACCACGACGTTCACATTAAATGTGTATGAGGTGAATCCACCTAGTGACTTGGAAGAGGACAGGCCACACTAGATAACAAGCAAAAAATACAAATCTGAATTTAAAAAGATTTAAAATGTATAAAATATAGGAGACAGACACAACTGAATGAAATTTTGGAGAGACCCGAACAGCGTCAGCAGTGTAGGCAGTACATTCTGTCTATCCTCATTTGGCCTCGTAGTAGAAACCAGACTAATGGAAGTGATGTTATTGTGGCTATAGGTAGTCTGACAGCGCGCTCTCCCTCACATCCAATGACGTCACGGCTTTGGTTATTTCAGCGGTGATCTCCCACATGGCCTCAGTTAACGGTGTCCATACTGTTTGCACCTCTCTCTCTCTCTCTCTCTCTCTCTCTCTCTCTCTCTCTCCTCCATCCATCTCCTTCCCACTCTCTGCTGCGTCCCACCCTCTCCTCCTCTTTCAGACGTCCCCTCCTTCACTCCTGCATTCCATCTTTCCCACCCACCTTACCTCTCGCTCTCTCTTTCTTTTTCTATTTTTCTGCTACTCCCCTCACTGTCTGCCCCCCCATTCCTCTTTTCTTTTTTCCCATACTCTCTGATTATCTTTCCAGACAGACTTCATTCCTAAACAGCTTCAGACCTATATGCACATACTCTTCCCATCATTTTCTGCCTCTTTAAAGCGCAGGCATGTGAACTGCAGGTTGCACAGCGGATTTGAACTTCCCGCAGATGTAATTTGTCACCACATTGTGAAATTCGCAGAAAATTCTTGAGAGTGCAATTTGTTGGAAGATTATCGATGCTGATTAAAAGAAAACTTTGAAACATTTGGGAAAGTTGTTGTTTTTTTTGTTTTGTTTTTTTTAAAGTTTAATTATGTTTTTTCCTGTCCCTGTGTTGGCAGGAATGGCTCTCGAACTCTGGGGCTCGGGTGTGTTCACGACACACATTCGATACCTCGAAGTGCCGGTGTTTATTGTTTTTTCATCCTCTCGAAAGCATCGGGGACTCCGTCACCCTTAACCCCTCACCCTGTTGGAGGGGGACACGTCTGTCAGCTCAGCGCAGAGAAGCTTTGAAGAAGTAATCATAATCCAGCCGCAGGCCGCTGCAGTCCGTCTCTTTTCCAGACATAATTGAAGCTTGCAGGTCTGAAACAAAGCAAAGTCTTGTCTTGACTCACTGACAGCGAGCGTTAATACTTAAACCATCCGTGCACTCTCGCAGACATGAAGACGAGAAGTATTGAAACCTTGCATGGACACAGGGTGTCATTTCCTCTTCAAAGACGTCCCCTCAAAGGCATTTGTTGGCTGAAAGGGATCATACACACATGCAGCTCCACACACACCTCATAGTAACTCTGTATACACTCCTATTTCAAAACTGTTGACACATTTTTACCGGCCAGTGGCTGATGTAGCCAGACTGCTAGTTGCAACCAGTAGTGAGAAAATAAGAAACTCCAGCTGATTTTAGGTCTCCAGCCCTATGAATAGATAATTGGTGGATAACTGATCCAGAGTCTTTGATCCGTGGATTGCACGGGGTTTGTGGGCACGCCACATGATTACAAAGAAAAAACAATTACAATGCGCTTGGATCCTTTGCTATACATAGTCAGACATGTGCTTTGTGTGCAGAAAATGTCTGAATCTATGCAAAATTACATGTTGTTCAATTTCCATGTAAGCTCGTAGAGGACCAATTACATGTCAAACAAATGTTTTGAGGGCCAATTACGCAGAGCAAACACACTTACATGGTTTTTATGAGAAAATGAGAAGTAAAAGACCAAAATTAAACATGAGTCAGCTTCAGTTTTGACCACATTTGACTCACTCGAGTTGAACTACTGTATTCAAGTCAAGCTGTTTTTGGCTAAAAAAATCGTTTCCACTGCTTGTGTTGTTGATCTGCTTGCAAGTTTCAGTGATTTGCATGTCTGCAGGTGTTTACAACAGAGTAAGTACTTCGCTGATTAGCCATTACTCCACTTGACCCTGGAATCAATAAACGACCCTCACAAACAAACTCACATGCAGTACGATTCTCCGACCCGCTGGACAACCACAGCTCTCCTTAGGCGGCCGAGCGGTAGAGAATAGCGCTAATGCTGTACGCTCAGGATGCACCAGCTGCTCCTGTTTCAAATAAAGTGTGAGGGGGGTCGAAGGTCAAAGCTCACAGGTCACAACCTGCAGAAGGGTGAGCACCCTGCATAACTGATGCAACCAAACTGTCCCCTTGCCTTTTATAATAGCTAGAGCTGTAGCCACGGAGTACAAGTGGCATCTCGGTGAGCACTCAGTTAGCTGCTGTGATTTATGGCCTCAGCTACATGTGACAGGGTTAGAGCGGGGACAAGAGTGTCATTCCTGCACAAACTATGGGCTCAGTCCAGAGGTCTGATGGGAAGATCAAGGCTGTTTGGTTTGGCCATGTGTTGCTTCTGTGAACAGGAGCGGGCCTGGAGATCAGCATATTAATGAGAACATAGAAAAGGATGAAGCTGCTGCTGCTGCCGTCGTTGCAGCTTAAAATTAGAGAGTTGTTTTAGTGCCGATTTACTCAACTTTGACCCCGATAACTTAATGTTTTGGCTGCCTTGGGGCTAACAGAATAAAGTTATGAATACAACATAGACATATCGTGCAAATCTGTTTGCAAACATATGCCTATGTACACATCCAGCAGTTAAGGGGAAACAGTTGTCTGGTCACGAATTGAAGTCCTGCATTCACTTTCCTATTTAGCTCTGTTTCTAATTTTCCACAAACTTCTGAGGGAAATGTAAATGCTTCTCGGCCGTTATATGCTCTACACAGGATGTTCACCAGTTTGTCGCTAACTGTGTCTGTTTGCCATTTGGTGCTGATCAGGTGGTGATCTATGGGTTTTATAGCTTTTCACTTTACTGAGATTGTAAAGACTGCTGCTATTTGAAGACAAAATATGATATTCGCTTAATAATACACACAGCACATATGTTTTATTGTGGTCATACTATATTTGTAAATGTGTTTCACTGAAGGGTAACTCTGACAATTTTACACATTTGACTATGTTCACAGTTTTTGGGGAAGTACAACTGCGTAAATGAAAGAAGCAGCCTTTAATGGCTCCAGAGAAAGTTGCATGTAATCTGGTTAATTTGCCTCCAGTGATGTCACACAGTGGCTCAGTTGCATTGCAACGTAGGCACCAGGTCTTGGAAAGGAAGAAGAATGCATGGAATTAAAAAAAGCCAGTCTCCCTGGTTCTGACCAGTGACATTGTTTTTCTAAACCTGGCATTACCCACATCACCCAGAATGCAATTTAGCCACTGAGTGACATCAGTGAATTTCAGTAATTTATCAGATTACATGCATCTTAAATACTCTAATGTTCGAAATGGTGGAGTTAAGATTAGAAAGTAGCCTTGAATTATAACCCTAATTTATCACTGTCACTGTTCATTGTAGAAAGTCCGGCAACATCAAGCCCACTTGTGCGTCACAGCTATGCAGGTCTACAGCTGTTGTCCTTTAACGTGCACACAGTAGTATTTGGAATGAGCTGCAAAACTGACAATTTAAAGCTCTTCTAATAAAAAACCCTCCCTCTAATTTTGGAGAAGTACCAGCAAAACATTGGTGCTCACTGGATTAATAAACACACCCAACAATAACAAACTGAATATAACCTACTTCGGAGCTCATTTGACTCTGGTGGCTGGATTATACCGTTTCCTGCAGTGAGAAAATCGCACTCAACTATTTCTATTTCTATGTTTTTTCATCCCATTTTTAAAACGTATTCTCTCCCTCACATTAAACCGCCAATGAATTCGAGAATTGTTTTTGAGGTCGCAGCCACAAGGAGTAGACTCAAATGTGACTGGAGGAATCATTTGTCTGATCGAAAACCAGTGAGTGAACATGTGAGCGAGCTGCAGGAGGTTTGTGGAACTCTGTGTTCTGAAAGGCACATCCGATCCGACACCAGAGTCACAACAGAACACGGCTGCGGTGGTGACGCGTGAGATGCAGACACACAGGCAGCATCTCCTCAGAAATAGTTTCATAGCTCAGAGTGGTTCTGAAAACTGGCAGTTCTATAGCCCCATTCTGTCTACATCAGGGACGGGAATATGATAAATCAGCTCTCCCCTCAACATTACTCCAGCTGTAAAGATCTGGTTAGCACTGTGTGGAAGTCTGCATGCTGCAGGCCTTCAACCTCAGCCACGGTCATCTTTTTCTTTTTCCCACAGTCCTCTCAGGAATGTCCCTGTACCCAGCATTAGATCGAATGTCTCCCCTGAACTCCAGTCTGAGCTTTAATACACACACATTAGTGTTATTACATCCAGGAGAGTGACGACACAGCGGACACACCAGATGAGACACCTGGCTTCATCTTCATCTTCTCTGTGCTTCTTCAGCTTTCAAGCCAATGGAAAAAAAAAAGGTGGGGGGGAAAAAAGCCAATGATCTGTTTTAGTTTAATGGTTTTGGCTCTTGGAGAACGCAGGTGTTGTGCAGCTCACAGGTGTGAAAACAATCATGTATAAACTAGTGCTGCAAAACACTTATTCAATATGTTTAGCCTCCAAAACAACTCATATCGAGCTGCAGCTGATGTTTATCTTCATTATCAAAGTATCAACTGATTATCTCTGGACTAACGGCTGAATCATTTAGCCTTTAAACGTCGAAGATGTCCAGTTCTCCAGAGCACAAAGTGACTTTACTGTGTTTTTTTTGCAGACAAAACATCTAAAACTAAAAGACGTTTTATTTTCTTTCATACATGACAAAAATTATAATACTGTCACGTTTGAGAAGGTCAAACTTGACTTTTTTTAGAATTACATGTGTATTTAGATAGATAGAAATAGATAGATAGAAATACTTTAATGATCCCAGACTGGGAAATTATTTAATTATTTAATTAATTAATTTAATTATTTAAATTATTTATGTCTTACATGTCATTAAAGTTATTAATCTCACATAGCCACAAACATAAACTGTTCCTTCATCTCTAAGCATCTTTCAAACCGATGTGGTCAAAGGTATAATTTGTGGGATATGGAATGGTGTGTAGAGCTGGGATATTTTCACATCTTACTCTGTGAATTAAGAATTTATTTTGACCGAATTAGAGGTGACTGTGGAAAGACAAACCAATCAAGCTTGTCTTAGTTCAGTAAAAAAAATATAGAAATAGAGATAGAAATTTTAAGTTTTTGTGTTAAGGAAAATAGAAGGAAGAGTGTTTCCTGTCTCGACATTCTATGAGTTTGTTTTGTTCATTTAAAACACTAACATTTGGCAAAAATCCCCCAGCTGAAACTACAGGGGATACATCACCTCTTGCAGGTACAAAGTGGTATTATGAAGCAGGATGTGCTCGGGCTAGCCGGTAACTTCACTGGCATGTGAACTTCAGTTGACATCGACACAACACAGCACACAGACGTCTTTGACATAACGTCAACACTCTTGTTTGTTCACACTCCGTTTGATATCTTAGTTCATTGTTTGTTTTTTTGTTTGTGTTTGTGTTTCCAGAACAAACATAACAAATGTGCTAGATAAATCCGATCTTTGAGTGGGAGCGGTGGTGCTCATACTACTCTTGTCCACAGGGGGCGCCAGAATCAACAAAGAAATAGAAGTTCTGTGGAGCAGCTTTAACTTTTATAAACTGTTGGATCCTTGAGTGTGTAATAATAATAATTCCCTCAGTGTGTTTTATTATCGGACATTTTTAATGAGAATGAATTGAGTGTATTGCATGAATGTTATGCTGTTATTGTGTCATAGGATACATAAACATTTTTGCATTACAGTGACCGTGTCTGTCTGTGATATTAAATTAGTTTAAAGTGGCTTTTTTTTACTTAGGGATGTTATGCGGTCTTTTTTTGCCCCAAATTTATCCCAAACATTATGTTTCTTGGTGTTTTGTTTTGCACTATATCGTATTTTCACATCCTGAGAACGCTGTCTGATGTTCATTATAATCTAAAAAAATATTTTAACTGCCAGAAGTGTTCATTGTAACTGCGCTAACTTTCATAAATTGTTGGATCATTGAATGAAAAATTAGTCATATTACATTAATTTTAAACTCTTATTTTGCTATAAGCTACATAAGCATTTTAACATTGCAGGGATTGTGTCTGTCTGTAATATTAGATGAGTTTAAAGTGGCTTTATTTTACTTTAGGATGTTTATGGGTCTTTATTTTGCCCCAGTTCTATCCCAAATATTTTATCCCAATATGTCTCTTGGCGTTTTTATTGTATTTCATTGCATTTTCACATCTTGAGAACACTGTCT